>JAQNCA010000003.1:229995-245458 GCA_029783725.1 Acanthurus tractus | reverse complement strand
CTAAACGTTAGATCATTTATTCTTCTTTAGCATTAAATCACTATATCTTATTAAGCGTTGGATCATTGAAATCATTGGATCTCTGGAGTCGCTAAAATAGGTTTTCCAGTTCTCGTCACCGATGGTCAAATCTAGGTCTTTCTCCCAGGCTTCCTTTAAGTATTGTGTGGGAGCTGGGCTGTATGATGTGAAGACATTAACAAACCGTGAGATAAGTCGCGTAGAATCGGGGGAATTATTCATATCCGTGTACAATTCAACAGGGGCTGGCACTTATTGGAATTGGGGAACATTTTTACGGGTAAAATCCCTGATTTGAAGGTAACGGAAAAAATGCATATCTGCTAGAGTGTATTTTTCTTTCAGCTGAGCAAAGGTGCCAAATTTTTTATTTATATAAAGGTCCCCAATGGTGGTGATGCCCTTGTTTTTCCAGAGTGTGAAGGTGCCATCAGTAAGCGAGGCAGGGAAGGTGTGGTTACAGCAAAGAGGAGTGCAGGTGGATATCTCAGGGAGTTTAAATGACTTTGTAATTTGATACCAAATTTTCAAAGAGCTAATGACTATTAAATTATTACCTGCAATGCTTGTTGGAGATTTAGACGAAGCAAAAAGAAGGGCAGGAAGAGAGCTATGAGGGAGATTCTGCTCAATTGCAAGCCATGAAGGTGTGGAGGCATCCGCTTTACCAGGATATGCATTTTGCCAGGACATAAATGCTCTACAATGGTAGGCTGAGGCCTCTAAGACATTTAGGTTTGCTTATATGTTTTTTAGAAATATATTGCACTTTGAATCACCACACGAAAGGTAAGATAATTGAATCTAGTAGTTTAAAAAAGGATTTGGGTATGAATATAGGCAAGTTTTGAAAGAGGTAAAGGAACCTGGGTAGCACCATCATTTTAATTGCATTGACCAGAATGGCAAAAGTATTTAATGAACTAAATCCTGCTTCAGGAGAAGATGAATGAAGTTATGTTATGTTTAAGAAATTGCAAGTTATTTAAAAGATATTGGAAGAAAATTGCCAAAAAGCTGCAAGAGTCAAAAAGTAGTGTCAAAGTTGTTTTAGAAAAGGTTGTTCAACAATGAATGCCATTGTGAAAATAAGAAATAAAAAATAGAAAACCTAAAAATGAAAGAATTAATGACCAGTGTTTTTGATATTGAAAAGGCACATGGTTCTATGTGGAGGAAAGGATTATTAACTAAACTGAATAGGATGAGAATAAGAGATTGGTTTTATAACTAGGTCTTAGACTCTATCAGAAAGAAGATTTAAAAGTAAAAGTAGGATCAGCAATATCTTATAAATTTAAAACTCCTAATGGAAAGTGTCATTAGCCTATTTTTATGTAATCCAATCATTAATATAATTTTTATGAATATGGGTAGAAGATGGGTAGTATCAGCTGATATGCTGATGATGGGGCCATAATGGCAAGAGAGCAAAATCCCACAAATATAATTAGAAAAATCAAGGAAGCAAGAGGCAAAGTAGAGTAGTAGTGGCCATATAACTAATATAAATACATAAATAAATAAAAAATAATATAAATTGATATAATTAATTAATAATGTTATATGACAATTACTTGAAAGAGAAAGACTAATAAACAAAGCTTGAAGTTATAAAAATTGCAATACAGAAGAAGTAGATCATTTCAAGTACCTTAGGATATAGATAGGTCAAAAATATACATGGAAATTGCTTGTGGAAAAAGTGGGATCAAAATGTAAGAAACTCGTTAATTTAATGAGAGCAGTAACTGGAAAAGAGTCGGGAGCAGACAAACAATCACTGATGTAAATATATATAGAGAGCTCTGATGAGATAAACAATAGACTATGGTTGTTTTGTATATAGAGTAGCAGCTTAAATTCACTTAATGAAAATAGAGTTATTAATAAAGCATTGAGGATTTGTGCTGGTGCAATGAGATCAGCATCAACTACAGCAATCCAAGTTAAGCTAAGAGAAGTGCCCATAGACTTATGAAAAGATAAACTTATGCTTACATATCGGAGTAGATTACATGGATATAGAAATGAAAACCCAGCCTATATAAGCAGAGTCTATCAGACAGAAGTTCTGTGACCCTCTTTCACCTGTGAACTGTAGCAGTAGCCTGAGGCCTTCATATCCATCCACAGCACTCAGGAGTTAGCTGAGATTTCTGCCTTACTTGCTGCTTCTGGTGGGCAAATGCATCCCCAACCAAGTCCCTACTGCTCCTACCTTACATTTTCAGCTTCAATCTTGTCTTGTAGTTTCTTGCAACTGCAGCCTTGACTTACATCTGCCCTGCTACTGTCTCATGTTAAATTGGCATTGGCCATTGGCGACAAATGATCAACTCTGATTGGCTGCTCTGCACAAAAAGAGAAACAGTAGTGACAATGGTAAACAAATGATGTATCCTGTATGTACAGATTCTTTCTTCTTCCACAAGAAGAAACCGGCTGAAAATGCCAGAATGAGTTCAGCAATATTGTTGATTCATCTGTTCATGGTGTCCAGAGGCAAGACTGGTCAAAAGTGTAATGAAAAAAAAATACACTTGTTTTTCCGCAGTCTTTCGGTTTCCCTTTGTGGCGTGTTCAGCAGGGGCTGCTCTTTGCCCCAAATTAAATCTAAATATAGATGTGATTTTGACCATTAACATGGGGTTCAGCCTCAGCACAGCTGAGCTCCAGTCATCTCCAGTAACTAGACAGGATGGAGAGACTGAGAGAGCACAGAAATCACTTATACTCTTAGCTGAAGTCAAGGCTGGGAGAAATGCTGTTTTTTTATTTTTGTAAGCCAAGAGACAGCCCTCTGTGTGAGCTGTGTAAGTACAGCCCATGGAAGCCGAGCGGGGAGGGCAGTGGTCGGCTCTGCAAAAGAGACGAGTCAGGGGACTCTTGCCCTGCATCGCTTGGTCCTTATCCTCACTATTTAGACTGCTAAACAAAGCTCTGGCAGGAAAGAGATAAAAGATCTCAGGTTCTGACACTGTTTTATACTGCTTAGGTGGACCTGAGGTTGGCCTCAGTAGGAGCACAGTGGCATGAAAGAGATATTCAGAACTGTGCATGCACAAGGAATGGCAGAAGCCTCTAAGAGCTATATCTATGGTGTTTACACTGTAAAACTCATCAGTCAGTCGTGGCCTCCTTTTTGTCATTGTGGCTTCATCTTTCACTTTCTGCCATTGACCGTCACTGCTAACTCTTTAACTCCTGCGCTACCGACTAACCCAGTGATGTCACAGGTCACAGTGGTGAAAGCTGGCTTCTTCTATGTTTAGAAACACATAAGGGAGCACTGTTTTTTTCTTTTATATGTTTGCACTTTTAATCAATGTCAGGTCATTGTTGAATAGAGGGAACTTTGATTTGGCACATGAATGAACTTGATTTACTGCTTGATTTCAACTTTCAAGCAGCGAGTGCAGTTGTGTACTGGCCTGCCTGAATGAGAGAAAGAAGGCGCATACTGCACTTGGGTCGCAGTGTGTGAACTGAGCAGCAGCGCTGGAGCGTGTCTGGGGCGAGTTGCTGTCGGCTTCAACAGGTGCAAGGGCCAGTTCAAAGCTGCTTGCAGCTTTAATGGGTATTATTGTTGCAGGATTAAATGAGGATTAGCAAAACCTTTTTTTCCCCAAAGATTCACCACTTTCTGTTACTTTTTTAGTGAACCGAGATCTTTTGGTCAACCATGTGTCATTATTTTTCCTCGTCACATATTTTCTCAGCAAATACCTCCTTTGGCATCCACATAAAAAGAAAACAGTTTCAACGTTTGGTTTGATGAAACCAAAATCTAGAGACCCAAATGCTAACTTTTCATGTTGCCCACTAAAGCTGACAATCACAGCTAACCGTTAAGGTGCACAAAAGGAAGTGTTGAACTAAGAGAGTGCCCACTGGAGGATGTACTTAGCATGTAATAGGTATGTTATCACATTATTACAGTCCTCTGTTTTGGATCATTTGGCGGGCCAATGTTTTTCCTTAAGGTATCACTGAACACTCTCTGGGTTAGATACCAATCATGATGAAGTGCCCAGTGTGTCTTTTTTTTCTTTTCATTGCAAAACATTTTTTTCAGCCTTTTTAACAGATGTAAAAAAATAATTCAGGGACTTGAAATTTTTTTCTGGCAAAAACTTTTTTTCAAGTCATAAACACAGGGAAGAAGCTTTCATGGATGATAAAGAAAAGGAACTAAGGAGAATGATCAGTCTGTAACTTGCCCTTCCAACCAGTTTCACAGATGACAAAAGCTGATACCTTGAAAACTAGTGTCGTTGTAGGATTCCACAAGTTGTAACACCCCAACACAAACGATCCACAATGGCAGAAAATATTACATTGATTACACAAGAAAAACAGTATAGAAAACGACATATGTGGATCTACTACACATAACACAATATACTGGAGGGGCAAATCATATTGTAGTTATGAATAACAAGTGATAGAGGGAATTGGATAGATCATAAAGAAAAAACAGAATATTACAAAATTTATTCAGAAGTAAAACACCGAGTAAAAAAGTAGATGGAAGAGAATGTAGGTCTAAAGCAAATGCTCAGTTGATTAGTGCCATAGCCATATGCATTTCTATACAATAGATGGCAATGTGCGCTTGTAGTGTTACATAAAGCTTGAAGAAGAAATTATGTTTTCACATTTATTCACAGTATCATGAGATGAGGTAACTAGGACTACCTGGCAGGAAGAACAAACGAGAGCAGTAAGATAAAAAAAAAATTGGCAGATCACATAAACTGTACTTTGACTGTAGCTTTATTTCCTCTACATCAGGTGGAAATAGTGAGAAAGAAATGTACCAGAAGGTATCCAAGTCTATAAGAATAAAAAAAGAACTCTTGGAGAAAGAAGAGTTCTCATCTGGCCAACAAGTTGGTCGGATGAGGGTGAGTCTTGGCCTTGTGTTAATAAGCAGGGAAAGACTGGTCCGAGAAAGCGGGTGCAAATTGATCAGATACAAGCAGGTGAGTGGAAAGTAATGATTAAGTTTAATGGGGGGCAGTTTCACCTTGACAAAGAGTGACTGAGGAAGAAATTCTGAGAATTAAGTTTGCTAAGCCTCTGAACAACAAAAGAGTGCTTAATACATGCAGTCAGGTGACGACGGCAGGGAAAGATAATTAAAATGCCATCACTTATGGGGAAAGGATGAAGGCTTATATTCCCAGAACACCTGCAAAATTGAGAAGAGTAATCTCAGGAGTATAATTTAGTGTGTCCATGGAGGTGTCAGGGTTTACAAAAATAAGGACCAAAATGCAGGCTCAACTCAGCAACTAACAAATGCACTTTATTGAAAAAAGCTCATAGTTCCAAAAAAAAGAAAAATGCAAAGTTTAACTAAATAGAAAATCAAAAATGACAAAATGAACAAATACCATAAACCAAGAGGACAAGTGGAGCACAGGAACAATGGCTGGACCCAGTGATGACAAAAGCACAGAAGAGCGACAACAGACGATCTGATAAGGACAAAGGGGAAACGCAGAGACTATATCAACAAGAATAATGAACCACAAGTGGGGCAATAAACACAGGTGAAAGTCATTAGGGCAGGGCAGGTAATCACAAAAGGAGGGGAAGCTTGACAGGAAGTGGATAGACAAGACACAGAACAGGGGTTACCAAAATAAAACAGGAAACAGCAAAACAAGGATACATATACAAAAACCTAGAAAACTTGACACTTAGCAACTAACTGAACTAAAATTACTTAAATGACATATCATGACAGGAAGATGGTAAAAAAGAAATCAGAGGAGGGAAAGTAATTTAGGCCACCAGGATTAAGTGCAAAAGAGATGGTGTTCTCAAAGAGACAATGTCAGTGATATCGTGAGATTGTTATGAGAATATATACCCAAACCACTCAGGTGCTTTGCATGTCAAAGTTTTGGGCACATAAAGGTGGGTAAGATGTTGAGGGCAGCATGAGGGAGGAAAATGAAGGAAAGATGCTAAAGTGAAATGTTGTAACTATAGAGGAGATCACAGTGCTGCATTTGGAGGCTCCATAGTGCAGAGAGAAGCCAGAGAAGCCCAGAGAGTCAAAATGATGTAGAGGTCTCATATGCAGAAGCTCTAAAGAGAGTAATAACAGAGGGAGCAAACAGTATGAAAGTCAGTAAAACAGGCCGGAGAGACACAGTACAGAGTACAAATAATGTGAGGGAAAATCAGATCCAAATCTGTATGCCCCCTGTACCTGTGCATTGTATCTGCACAAGAAAACTTTGTACCTTTTTTCTGCCATACCATCAGTGTTGCAGTCCACACGAAGAGGAAAAGGGATAACATCATGATGATTGTGGCAGCAGCAGGAGAGTTCATTGACATTTAAGATAAAAAGCAGATACTATGCATACACTGTTGGCAACAACTAAAGCAGCAGAAAATGCTTAGGATGAGGCTTAAAGCTTTAATCATGGCTCTGTACATAATCCAGTGGAATGCCAGAAGTCTAATAGCTAATGGCTGCAAGCTTTAAAATTATATTTATGATCTGGAAGCGGTGCCAGATAGTATTTGTGTTCAGGAAACTTGGTTGCGACCCCAGTAAGATTTTGTAATCCCTGGATTCAGCTCAGTAAAACATAATAGAATAAATTATCATAGTGAAGGAGGGTGCGCATTTTTTTCTCTTGTACAGTAGGTGGTGGTATGCACCTAAAAGTTGCTTAGGATTCGCCATTTAAGAGAAAGGAGAAGAAGGAGTCCGAGATGAGAGCCATATTGCTCGATAGCGACTACACAAGTCGTGTTGCAAAATGTTAGCAGCAGGTGGTCGTATGACGTTTTTAAAAAGGTGTGCGATGTGTGTTTTTCATCAGTGTGGCATGCCTCCGTCTTTATTTCGTGTTAGTGGATGTATCAGAGGGAAGGTGCCCGCTGACGGCATCGCATTGATCCAGAGCAAAGCACACAGCAGCACTCAGGACGTGGAGGCAGGTAGGCCAATACGAATGCGGTGCCGCGTAGTTGTATCACGGTACATAGTATATTATGCTTACTGCAAAATGTATAATAAAGATTTAATGTATGATTTATATATATATATATGTAATGCTTACTGCCCTAAATTCCAAGCCAGCAGCGTTCTTTGGTTCATTTTTATTTGAGAGGGATTTATTCTCTCCGCAACCAGACGAGTCCCTATTTGCATCAAGGCTCTCTTAAAGTACCTTTTAGCGTCATGCCCCTACCCCCAAATCAGACGGTGTCATGCATTTCTTTAAAAAGTTAATATCAAAGTCAAAGTCCGCAAAATGTTATGATTACGATATATCAGAAATCTAGTTGGTTGTAGAGGTAAGAAGAAGAAGATTCAGAAAAAAAATCACAACACAGTAGGTTAGCTAGTAGTTCCAAACATACTTATTTAAAAAAAGAAACATATTAATATTGCTAGTGGGGTTAAAAGAAGTGCTCAATATACTCAAACCCAACTGGTAGACCTAGAGATTTGTGGAGTAAGGGCTGCAATTGTGCCCTTCCCAAGTAAATACATACTAGACCTCCTTCCACGACGTCTCTACCCTCTTCTTGGTTCCTCCCACCTAAGGTGCAAGTTGAGGAGCAAGGAAGGGAAACGAGGTTTATCCCGTAGAGAGTCTAAGCCATACTCCCTGCTTTGGGACCACAGAGGACCTCATTTGTAAATAATAGCAACATTAGACACATACATTTGATGTTTACCATAAATTAAACATATGAAGTGTGTAAATTTAAGAGATCCTTTTCTCCTCGTCAATCATAGTTATGCACACTTCAAGTCAATCATTCACAGAAAACCTCTTTCATCTCATTTGCATGGATGAGTACAGCAAAGATAACACAGCAACCGTGAGCCTGGTGCCAAAGCTCTGGATCAGTATGTCCTGCAGTTCACCACTGCTTCAGCCTGAAAAAGTTTTTGTCCGTCCTCCCATATTTGTAGTCAATAGAGCTGGTATTTAAACGTAACAGTAGAATTTCATATAGATTAGAGGAAGAAGAGAATACAAGCTAGTGATGCACATAACTAAACACATGCTATTAGATGTATCTGTTTTAAGGTCAGTAAAGTATATTTTTAAGTGAATGGAATTGCCTCAAGTGCTTTTCTCTTTCAGCACAGAGAATGGTCCATGTGTAAATCTGCAGAGAGCAGACCTCAGCTTGCATGGCTTTGGTCAGCAGAGTGTGCACATGACTCCAACATTAATGTATTTTCCTTTTACTCCTTTTGTAAAGTATCCTATCTCATATAAAGTTACTGATGCTCCAACCTATCGGCCACCAATTTAACTTGTGAACAAGACCCCGAGGTACTTGAACTCCTCCACTATCCGCCCTGGAGAGGGCACTCCACCCTTTTCTGGCTGAGAACCATGGACTCGGATTTGGAGGTGCTGATTCTCATCCTGGTTCACACTCAGCTGCAAACGATCCAGTGAGAGTTGAAGGTCACGGCCTTACAAATGGAATGAAATAATTCAAAACAGGCATACACACTTAGAGAGGCAGAGAAGGGAGGGCTTCTTTTTGGTGGATTGGAGAAAGAGTAAAAAGCAAACAAGGTGCTCTTTGGTGGAGGGATGATATGATTGCAAATATAGGAAAAACCAAGAGACTTGAGAAGAGATTAAAAAGTTTTTATCAGTATGGCCAATCCATGTCAAAAAATGAAAAATTATGCAACACGGGTCTTCTTTAGGGTGACTAACTAGAAGTGAGAGACAAACAGGATGTATATAGAGAAATGGCAGGAAGTGATACCACCATAGTCTATACCACAGTAAACAGAAAATGAATTTAAAAAAACTACACATATTTACAAAAGAATTAAATCACAAAACAATGAACAATAAACACAAACATACTTTTTACTGATACATTTTTTTGTTGATAGTGTCCCCTACAAAATTTTAACAAAACAGCTGCTCTGGTAGAATTTGCCTACATGTACCATAATGGCTAGGCACATGGAACATCCCAGAACTAACCAAAAAGTCTTGGTGTCATACCTTAAACCCAACAGGAAATCAGCCATCTTTAATTTATTGTGCAAAATCAATCACATTTTAATTTCTACATGTGCTTTTACATTGAACCTCTAGTAAATTAGACAACATCCACACACCAATTGTTTTTGTAGTCTAAGTGCCACCCACTGGCAATATAAATTGACATGCTCTACACTTAAATAGACTTCTAAAGAATGTTAACCTGTTACACCTCAACTTTGGTCGGCACTTTATTTTGTTATTTATAACACCTGGCTATCCTTAATCCAATGTCAGTGATTTCCTTTTCTGTTTTATTGTTTGTATGAGTGTATATATGAGTGCATTTTAGTCTGTGAGCCACATAACAACCAATGCAGGAAGTGACATAACATCAATACTGCTGAATAAAAGAAGTGTAAAAGAAGTGTACAATACCTGAGATAAGGCCAAAACCAGTGTCTAACCAACCTACACCTTTAATCTTACAATGGTTCTCCCTTTCTGTTTTGACTTGTATCTATAAACAGTACAGTCTATAAGTATTGTACTATTCATTTGTTTTGTTTTCTCCCATCAACAAAGTGGACAGGAAATATGTTTTTAATGGAATTCTTTGCATCCAAGAGAAAGGGCAACTTCTACATAGTGATCAGATTGTAGATGTAAATACTCACATATCAAATCATTTCAACTACAAAGTCATTGTTTACCTTTAATATATTTACGTGGATATAAAGGGAATAAAGAGACACAAAAATCTGTCCATCTACGTTTACACTGTACTGTATCTATGTTTTAAAATCTTCCTGTCCCTCTGACCTTGCTGTAGCCTGCTAAACTTGGGCCAGCACTTGGAGTTGTATGGGGTGAAGTCATGTCTCACTGTGTTGTCTCCCCTCTAAGGAAAGGTGGTGCCAAACAGAGGGGATAAGAAATCAGTGGTGAGTTTTTACCTTATGATCTGTGATTTTAATTTTTTCCTTCTCGCAACACAGCTCTAATCTGTAGCTGATTTACACTAAACTGTTAACAGTCGATTGTAGTTAAGCTTTTATCATAATGTCTTTCAAGCAGATGAAAATTAATTGTCCTATTTTACTCATTAAAATATAAGGTCATATAATTTATCATTTAATATCTCTCTCCTTTGTAATTTCTGTGAACCAGACCTTAACACCTCTTTTTGAATGGCTGTTTTCAGATCTGTATTGAGGGGAACATTGCCAGTGGGAAGACAACATGCCTGGAATATTTTTGCAAAACTAGCAATATAGAGGTATAACAAATAAAAAAGTTATTGGACTATTTTGTTTTTAAATAAAATAAAAGAAGTGTTATAGCTTTTTACATCCTGTGTGCCATTATTCTTTGCCTGAGAGAATGAGTCTCGCTCTCTCCTTAAAATAAAGGCAGTCAAAAAATGAAAAGAAAAGATGAGAACTTACTTAAAAAAAATTCAAGTGGCCAGTTGTTCACTCAGCTTTAGAGTAGATAAAAAAGGCACTTCTATAAATCCAGTGGCCCAATCCACTAAGTTGTCACTGTGTTACTGTGGAGCCATGATGTTGGAAGTGTTTGTTAACCTATTATTCCTCACTTTTCCAGGTCCTCACAGAACCGGTCTCTAAATGGATGAATGTCCGTGGACACAATCCCCTGGTACTATAAACAACAGTGTTGTTGTCAGCCTTTTGCAAACCTGAAAATATTAGCAGGGTGGCAAGATTGGATCTGTGGGCTGCCGGTTAGCTCACTGACAGCACGCACGGCTCATATAGCGGCGGTCGCGAGTTCGATTCCGGCTCTGACCCTTTCTGCATGTCTACCCCTCTCTCTGTCTCCTGTTTTCAACTCTGTCCTATCTAATAAAGGTGAAAAAGCCCCAAAATATATCTTTAAAAAAAAAAAAAGATTGGTTCTGTGAGCGTTAAATAGAGTACTACTTGAAGTTTTTATAAAACAAAGCTGAAGATGTTAACATCCACTTAAAACCCCATAAGACTGTACTGCTACCATTTCAGTGACAAAGGGCACACTCACACTGAGTGATCAATATCTTGCCCAAGCGTGTTAAACCCTGAAGTCCACTTTTTTTTGACCAGCAGGATCATTCATGGTTGTCGGAGGTTTACTTCTGCACAGTACAATTGCACAAGCAAGAGTATGGAAGGCAGAAATGATGTCATTTTAAAACAGTGGCAGTTAAGGATTCACATTGGTTCAGTGCAGAGGTGAAGTAGTACAAAGTCGGTACTCTATTATGCTAATACTGCAATTCCTCAGAACAGAAAGACATAAGTGCAATGTGCTCAGGCCTGGAGCAAAGTGAGCGCAGGCCAGAGGGAAAGTAGAGAGGAGGGGCAATTGTGCATCAGTACAGTACAAGACAATCAGGTCAAGTGTGGATGCACCCTAACTAAAACTGTCTGCACAGATACCAAATTTAAATATGTCCTATGTTGCTGTATTTACAAGTGCCATTTAGCCCACTGGTGACTGTAAGTTTATAAGGGTTACCAAAAAATATAAGGATACATTCTTTGGAGACCATTATCCAGATCAAGCCTTGTGATTTTTTTTTTTTCAAATGGTTTGTCTCCTTGTTTTTCATTGACTGATTCTTTGTAGTTTCACTATGCAGGTCATGTCAGCATTTTGTGTCTTTTCCTGCAGGCACTGATGTATCAGGATCCTGAGCGATGGGGCATCACACTACAGACTTATGTTCAACTCACCATGTTGGAGAGACACAATTCAGCTATGGTATGTGTTTTGCTAGAAACACATTTTTTTGGAAACCAGTGATATATCCTGTGTTGATCAGCAGTGCTGAAAAATTTCATGGTGGCTGTTGACATGAGCTACAACCTTATGACCTTATCAAGAAATCAACTGCATAAATACTTCAAGTTTCTCATTGTTTGTAGTCAGCTCCTGTCAGGATGATGGAGAGGTCCATCTTCAGCGCCAAGTACATCTTTGTGGAGAATCTCTTCAGAAGGTAGAACTTTAACACTAGATCAGACCAGGGGACTGGCTAAATAAATTAATACTCACAATTAACACACATTTTAAGCCCAATTCTAAAGCTGGTTTGGTTGTATAACAGTACAAGCTCTTAGTGTACATGTAGTACCCCTTGGAATCACAGTGTGTGTGTGTGTACATATATATATATATATATATATATGTATACGCACACACACACACACACACACGCACACACACACTACCAGTCAAAAGTTTGGACACACCTTCTCATAATGTCCATTTCTTGTGTTTCTTGGCCTAAACAAATCTCTTTTGCTTGTTGCTTTTCTTTACTAGTGGTTTCCTAGCAGCTATTTGACCATAAAGGCCTGATTTGCACAGTCTCCTCTGAACAGTTGATGTAGAGATGTGTCTGCTACAAGAATTCTGTGTGGGATTTATCTGGGCTCTAGTCTGAGGTGCTGTTAGTTAGTGATTTCTGAGGCTGGTGACTCGGATGAACTTATCCTCAGCAGCAGGGGTGACACATGGACTTCCTTTCCTGGGGCGGTCCTCATGTGAGCCAGTTTCGTCGTAGCACTTGATGGGTTTTGTGACTGCTCTTGGGGACATATTCAAAGTTTTTGCAGTTTTTTGGACTGACTGACTTTCAGTTCTTAAAGTAATGATGGGCTGTCATTTCTCTTTACTTAGCTGATTGGTTATTGCCATATTATGAATTTTACCAGTTGTCAAATAGGGCTGTCAGCTGTGTACCAACCTGACTTCTACCCAACACAACTGATGGTCCCAGCCCTATTAATAAGGCAAGAAATTCCACAAATGAACCCTGACAAGGCACACCTGTGAAGTGAAAACCATTTCAGGTGACTACCACATGAAGCTCATTGAGAGAAAGTCAAGGGTTTGCAGCGCTGTCAACAAAGCAAAGGATGGCTACTTTGTGGAATCTAAAATATAAAACATATTTAGAGTTATTTAATATTTTTTTCTTTACTACATAATTCCATTTATCTTGCTTTATATATTTGATGTCTTCAGTATGTATCTACAATGTAGAAAGTAGTAAAAATAAAGAAAAAACATTAAATGAGAAAGTGGTTCCAAACTTTTGCCTGCTAGTGTATATCACAGTGGCTTCCATTTTTTTTGAAACCTCAGTCAAGGTAATTAGTCTGTATTTTTTTTAACTTGTACAGACAGTTTAATGACTAAAAATTGAAGATACTTTATTAAGTTGATGCAGCAGTTTGGCTAATCCAACATTACTCACATCAAACATTAAAAACTGCTGGCTAATTTGCACATTTGCCCAAAATACACCCAGATATTGAAAAAAAATTCTGAGCAGTATTGAAAATTTTTATTGTTTACATTTCAGATTATGTCATGGTTTATATTATACATTGCCTAGCTTGACCGCATCCTGACATTGTAAATGTGCCTTTCTTGTTGCTGTTGATTTTGTTGTTTTGTTTTTTTTTTAAGTGGGAAAATGCCAGAGGTGGACTATGCTGTTCTTAGCGAATGGTTTGATTGGATTACATCCAACATATCCATTCCTGTTGATCTGATTGGTGAGAATACAAAAAATTACTATTAATCAAGGATAAAGATAAGAACCTTAGTTTTTTCCTCATCGAAAAATCGGTGATGTAATAAATAAGCCATGTATAAAATTTTATTTAATTTGATATCTGTAGTGTTTTGAATGGTTTTTCATTTTTTTGTTTCCTTAAAAGCTTGAATAATTTGTTTCACAATCATTAGAATTTCTAACAGCTTAGTGATGAACATTCTGTGTTTCCTCTGGCTCAAGTTTACCTACAGACTTGTCCTCAGACCTGTCATGAGAGATTAAAGCAGAGATGCAGAGAAGAGGAGAAAGTCATTCAATTGGTAAGAGGATGTGTGTAAAAAAAAAAAAGAAAAAGAAAAAAGTGTGTGTTTGTGTGTATATATTTAAAATCATACATACACGCATGCACACACACACACACACACAAACAAATATATATATATTTATATATTAGTGGCGCTAAAATAATATTGCAAATGGTTACAAAGCAGAAGTGGATACAGAAAAGGGACTTTTGAACAGAAAGTTTAGCTTTAAAGTTTTGCCAGATGGTTCTCTGGACAAAACAAAAGTAATTTGTATTTATTGTAAATGTGAACTAAGTTATCACCGGAGCACATCCAGTCTTAAATACCACGTGATGGCAAAGCTTACCGCCGTTGCAGAGAGCCCTCCTATAGTTTAAGTATTTTATAGTCGAAGTCTTTAGTTTTGTATTCCACTCTCTACAGTGACATTTGCACTTTTTCATTTAATTATCTAATTGTCTTTATTTTTGTTATTAATTAATGATTTTGTGTTTCCCGAACTTGATTCCATTAAAAAGGAATTGTTTTATTTGTAAACCTTAATGGTTAGGAGCACTGGCTTGAGAATACCTCAAGGTTTGAGGGTTTTTTTTTTTGAGAGTATCTGTTTTTGAGTGTTCCAATGAAAATAAAAATAGAATATTTCCAGAAAGGAATTACAATTGACCTCTCCAATTTTTCCTAGAGCATAAGAAAAACAATAAATATCTTGTTAAGTTGCACATAGAGCAGGGTAAAAAATAAATAAATAAATAAATTTGCAATTAATCGCAAGTTAACTCAGGACACTAATGCGATTAATAGCGATTAAAATTTTTATTGACTGACAGCCCTATTATATGAAGCTAAAGCTAAACTTTCCATTCAAAAGTCCCTTTTCTGTATCCATATATATATGGAGAGAGGTGTGTGTGTGTGTATATGTATGGAGCGATGGATAGATGGATAAAGATTAATAGATATTACTAATAGACAACAGAAGTTAGAGAAGCAACTCTAGAACATACCTTCTATAGCAATGTTGGTGATGTTATAAGAATAATAATAATAATTCAGTGCACCAAAAGGAATTAGTTGATCTTTAGAGAAGTGAAAGTAAGAGGTAGAAGATGTAGAGGAGTAAGAATTCAGTTTGTTTGTCACATATACCATTTCAAACAAGATCTCAATCCTGTGTGTGTGTGTGCATGCATATTGTCTGTGTGTCTGTCCCTATCAGGAGTATCTTGAGTCCATCCACAGACTCTATGAGGACTGGCTAATAAGGCGTACCTCCTTCCCTCTTCCTGCTCCTGTTCTTGTGAGTCACCTTTCACATCTAGTGAAGTCATAGCCTCGGTAGATCTAGCTTTTTAGATCTTGTATATACAGCACATAGATCCAGGTAGTTTCAGGTAACCACACAGATGACCTCCCTCCAGTGACTCATATCTTATTAAACTGTTGCCAAGTGTGCTTTTTATATTGTGTGTTTGTTACTTCTTGGCATATTGTATTGCATGTACAAGTGTCTCAGTAACCGTTAAATTTGTACTCTCTTTACTACTGGCCTT
>JAQNCA010000003.1:205643-219352 GCA_029783725.1 Acanthurus tractus | reverse complement strand
GGCTTCACTTTCGCTGTGCAGAAACCAATGGGTGACGTCACGGAGGGTTTGTCCAGTGTTTTATACAGTCAATGGTTTTTATCAGATAAAGTGTGGTCCTCCACTGGTTCACCACAAGGGTGTGTGCTCTCACCCTTGTTATTCATTCTTTACACTAACGTGCCAGAGCACTTTTAAAAATCTTATTATTTGAAAGTACGCAGATGACACTGAATGGTCATTCTGCTGCGGGACAAAAAGAGTGACAACGGCCCTATTGTTGATCATTTTGTTAAATGGTGTGAAACATCAAATCTTGACCTCAACATATCAAAAACAAAAGATGTGGTCACTGATTTTAGGAAACATGCTGGCACACCTGAAGACACAATAAATAAGGGTCAAACTGTTGAACTTGTACAAACCTATAAATATCTTGGCACAATTATTGACAGCTCACTCAGGTTTGAAGCAAACTGTAAGGCTGTTTGAGGACGGGACACCAGTGTCTTTTCTGCCTGAGGAAGCTGTCATACTTCCACAGTGGACAAACCATGCTTAGACTATTCTATCATGCTACATTGAGTTGGTTTTATCCCTTTCTTTGGTGGCGTGGTCTGGCAATCTGACAATGAAAGACAGGAACAGACTGAGTCAGATTGTTAAATGGTCCAGTCGCCTGATTGGTGAATCACAGCTAAACATTGAGTCCCTATTTACTAAACAGCTGCAGCGGATAGCCAGTCACATTACAAGTGACAACTTCCATCCTCTTTCTGAGGAATTTCAGCCCCTACCGTCTGGGCGAAGGTTTAAAGTACCTAGGTGTAGGACAAAGCGCTACAGGAACAGCTCTGTGCCAACTGCTATCATTCATTTAAAAAAGCCTAGCATGGGTTGCGCACAATTTTTTTAGATTTATTTATATAAATATGTATCTGCCTTTTTAAGCTATATTTGATTTTACAGTTTTGCTTTAGTGGCTTCTCTTGAATCCTGTTTTTGAGTCCTGTTTTCTTGTAAGCTTGTGAGTACCTGGTGTTTGTCCTGTCTGTTATGCATTTGTCCTCTGTCAGTGCTTCTTTTGTTTCTTTGTTTAATGTTTAAAATTAACATGGATGCTCTCTCTGTTATACTGCAAAACAAATCTACCTACGGGTACAAATATAGTCACCTACCTACCTACCTACCTACTGACCTAGGTTTTAGAGAGCTACATAGTATGGAAACTGCCCTCCCAAAGGTCGTAATGACCTTCTTTTTGCTGATAGGGGAGAGAGTGGAGCTTTAATTGTTTAAGATCTAAGTGCATCTTTTGAAATTTTTGGATGGACTGTTTTAATCAAGCAACATAAACCCTGGGTTGTTGTTTCACAATGTGATTTTATTTCTATGAAAACAACACACAGATATTAACTACCAGTCAAAAGTTTGGACACACCTTCTCATTCAATGTTTTTCCTTTATTTTTTAGACTATTTACATTGTAGATTCTCACTGAAGACATCAAAACTATGAATGAACACATGCAATTATGTAGTAAACAAAAAAGCGTGAAATAACTCAAAACATGTTTTATATTTTAGATTCTTCAAAATAGCCACCCTTTGCTTTGATTACTGATATGCACACTCTTGGCATTCTCTCCATGAGCTTCATGAGGTAGTCACCTGAAATGATTTTCCAACAGTCTTGAAGGAGTTCCCAGAGATGCTGAGCACTTGTTGGCCCTTTTACCTTCACTCTGCGGTCCATCCCATCCCAAACCATCTCAATAGGGATTAGATCAGGTGACTGGAGGCCAGGTGAGCTGGTGCAGCACTCCATCACTC
Source organism: Acanthurus tractus (assembly GCA_029783725.1). NCBI lineage: Eukaryota > Metazoa > Chordata > Actinopteri > Acanthuriformes > Acanthuridae > Acanthurus > Acanthurus tractus. The sequence goes on along the minus strand of JAQNCA010000003.1, from coordinate 217,541 downwards.
TCCTTCTTGGTCAAATAGCCCTTACACAGCCTGGAGGAGTGTTTGGGGTCATTGTCCCGTTGAAAAATAAATGATGGTACAACTAAATGCAAGCCGGATGGGATGGCATGTCGCTGCAGGATGCTGTGGTAGCTAGCTGGTTCAGTGTGCCTTCAATTTTGAGTAAATCCACAACAGTGTCAAGCAAAGCACCCCCCACACCATCACACCTCCTTCTCTATGTATCATGGTGGGAACCATGCATGTAGACACCATCCATTCACCTTTTCTGCGTCGCAAAAAGAAACAGTGGGTGGAACCAAAGATCTCAAATTTGGACTCATCAGACCAAAGCACAGATTTCCACTGGTCTTATGTCCATTCCTTGTGTTTCTTGGCCCAAACAAATCTCTTCTGCTTGTTGCTTTTCCTAGCAGCTATTTGACCATAAAGGCCTGATTCGTGCAGTCTCCTCTGAACAGTTGATGTAGAGGTGTGTCTGCTACAAGAATTCTGTGTGGCATTTATCTGGGCTCTAATCTGAGGTGCTGTTAAATTGCAATTTCTGAGACTGGTGACTCGGATGAACTTACTCTCAGCAGCAGAAGTGACTCTTGGTCCTCCTTTCCTGGTGCAGCGCTGTCAACAAAGCAAAGGGGTGGCTACTCTGAGGATTCTACAATATAGAACATATTTAGAGTTATTGCACAACTATTTCTTCACTAAATAATTCCATTTATCTTACTTCATATATTTGATGTCTTCAGTATGTATCTACAATGTAGAAAGTAGTAAAAATAAAGAAAAAACATTGAATGAGAATGTGTGTGTCCAATTTTGACTGGTAGTGTAAGCAAGAGAACAAAGGCATTTGTCTTTTAACCTGGATCACCATAATAACTTGCAAACTGCAAACCTAACCTAGATTTGACCAGGTTGCATTCACAGTCTCGGCTCATAATCAGCTGAAAAGAGCCTTTCACAAATCAGCTGTTGAAAAAAAAAATCTGAACAAGAGTATTTATTTTTATTTACAGGGTTGTTGTTGCTCTTACTAAAATACAGAATGTTTTCTAGTGACTCTTTACCCACGCTGGCTACAAAAGAAACCCTTCTACAAAACCCCCAAAATTGAAAGTTAACAAATTTATGAGTGTGATGGAATTTTTGTATGCTTTTGTAATTCGCCTGTAGCCTCAGCTGTTCACTGCTGATTTGACCACAGGATGACCTGGTGCACCCTGCTGTTTGACACCTTGCAACTGATTATACCTTGTTGTAAACTTGTAAAGATGGGTCACCATCTCTTTTCTTGCACCCCAATCTTCTCCACTCCATCTGTTGAAGAAGTTCTTTGATGTTTCCTCCAAATGGCCAGATACATGTCAGAAAAGTATAAAACTTGAGTGTAACATTCAATCAGGGGGCACAACTCTGAACTGCTTACTGCCGTGTGGTCTTGTGTAGTGCTTCCTCTCTAGAGAATAAACACTTGGTGCATGTTACCTTTCCAGTCTTGTTCTTTGACTCCTAAATTTCCACAACAAGATATAAGTGCTCATGATGTCTAACAAATGTGGCAAGTTTTGTAAGATTATTTGAGGGATTGGATCCTTTGAACCTCAAAAACAATTTTGTTTGTCCCCACAATCAAAAATCAAATCTTTTGATAATCATTTATCATGAAGCTCTAAAGTGTGACCAACTTTTAAGTCATTTACATTTATTCTGTGTAAGGAGTTCATTAAAGAATGACACAGGGCAATGGGAGGCCATTTTGGGTGGCCAATGGATGGTGCTATGAATATGACTGAATACTGAGGTTAAGATGTTTTCAGGGTGAAACTAAAGCTGCTAAATTTGATTCAGATTGGACACTGCACATTAGAGTTGGCGGTGTTTCGTTTTTTAGAGCAAAACCCTCAGAATGGCTGCAACAGCACAGCCATACAGTTCAACAAAAGCAAAAGCTTTTGATAACTTTTGATGCAAAACTACAAATTTCATGAGGACCAGAAAAAATCTCTAGGAGGATTTTTTTTTTTTTTAATCTAAAACGTGTTAGTTGCCTAAAATGGCCATTCAATGGTGGACCTCCTGTTGAGTTAAGCTTGTGATCTCAAGAGACTTATGTGTGCCAAATTTCATGCATGTATGTGAAAGTGGTCGCCGGGACTGCAGCTTAGGGGACACAAGTTAGCATTTCTGCAATGCAAGGGATTATTAGGAACTATTGTTAGGGCCCAAATCCTGCCAGGCAGGGAATGGCCCTCTTGTTTTTCTACTGTTCCTTTTTATGGCCCAAGCACCGTAAGCAGTGCGGGAGCCCTATTGTAACTGTAGTGTTTGTTTCTTTTTCTTTTTTCTTTTTCTATTATAACACCACTTTAAACCATAATTTCACCCCCTAAGCATGCTCAAAAACTCACCAAATTTGGCATGCACACCAGGTCTGGTGAAAAATTTGATAAAATGGAAAAATTGACCCCCAAAGTGCCAAAGTGTGCTCTCTAGGGCCACCTAGGCACAGACACATGGCCACTGTGGCCCACAGGAATGTCAGAGAGAGACGAAACAAAAGCCTAATTGTAGTACTAATCAAGACCTAAAAATCATGTATTGACACCCCTATTTATGGCCAAAGTTTCACAAAATATATCCCCTCCGAGGCCGTAAATGGTATCAGCTTCAAAAGCTAATAGATGCCTGAGGACACGGTGCCTAACAAAATGCCTGGGTAACTGTTTTTTTCTGAATCGTTTGGATTTTAGAAGCCCTCAATATTTTAGTGGCACTTGCTCTTCCTCTGTGTCCTCCCGTTAAAGTCAATGGGGAAACAAGGCACTTGTGTCAGACTGAGGCCCCTACAGTGAAAGTTAAAGTCTGACGACTTTCAAACCTATGTAAATGGAAAGAGAATGAAAATTCCTTTTAGAATATCATAATTTGTATAAGATTTGATCAAATTTTGGTACTTTTCAGGAGGTTTTCTAAAATGTTTTCCTCCTTTCTGTGCTCTCCTCTGCTCTGCCCTACTCTGCCAGTCAGATGAGCCACTCTGAGCAGGGGAGCAGTGTGCAATACACATTCATTATAAAACCTGAGTGAGGGCACAGAAAACTCTAAAACTAAAACTATGATAACTCATAAACAGTACAAGATGGTAAAAACATGTAAATACAAGATTTAGAGATCATAGTCTTGTGGCTCATTTGAAAATTTGAATGAAGTCTGTATCCAAAACTATGTTGGCCCAGTCAAAGCTAAAACAGATGTGGGTTTGATTGAATTGAACGAGAGCAAAAGCTGCTCAGAGGAGCATCCTGCTCGCTGTGTTACAGGCCAAGGGGCAAACTTCCCACTTCCACGTTGAAGCCAACCAGGATGTACAAAAACCTGCAATTCCTCGACCTACCTCTTGATGCTGGCGCCAAAATGGAGCAAATTCCCATTGGAGCTCATGTTAAAATGGCCAACTTTAGAGCAGAAATAAACATATTTACAGCCTTGTTCAAAAAACATTTTTTTGTCTACAGCTTCTCTACCATCCCATTAAAACTCTGAGTAGGGTGAATTTTTTTCTAACTGATTTGTTTATTTTATATTTAGGCTTAAAATTTGGCTATTCGGCTGTTGATTGAGAGCCTGTTGACGTATACCAGGAGCTGTTAGCAAAGTGGGCATGGTGTCCGTCCTTCAACTCCGCCTCTTTTCCCATATTTGATGTTTCGTCGTTTAGGCAGGTTCTTTGCGGAGTCACTCACAGGCTAATGGCCACGCCCAGGACAAGATTTCTGAGGCTTCACTTTCGCTCATGCAGAAACCAATGGGTGATGTCACGGAGGGTTTGTCCAGTGTTTTATACAGTCAATGGTACAGGCACAGTAAGAAGGGATGACAGGCAGACGTCACATGTTACAGTGGTGGAAGATGGCGATGTTCATGAGGGAACATTGTTTTTTTTCTCTTATATGTTGAAATTTAATCCTATGATTAATATGGTTAGTTTTGTCCGATTTGATACAGTTTGTGGTACTTTTAAGGGGATTTTCTTAAATGTTTTCCTCTTTTTTTCTTCTCTTCTACACTCATGTGGTCATGTGACTCACTTTGAGCAGGGGAGCAGTGTGCAATACACACACATTTTCAACTCTGAATAGGAGCGAGGGCACAGAAAACTCTAAAACTAAGACTGTGATGACACAAAACAGTACAAGATGGCAAAAACATGTAAATAAAAGATATAGAGATCGAAGTCTTGTGACTCATTTAAAATTTGAATGAAGTCTGTTGCTAAAACTATGTTGGCCTAGTTGAAGCTCAAACAGGTATGGGTTTGATTTAAGTTCTCCATTGGATTGAATGAGAGAAAAAGCTGTTCAGAGCAGCACCCTGCTCGCTGTGTACAGGCACAATAAGGAGGTATTGACAGGCTCTCACCTAGCGATATTTATGACCTAAACTTGTTTTCTGGTGTTTGAACACACAGCGCAATAAGAGGCATAGTAAGAGACAAAACCTGTAAAAGTCAATGCTAAATGGCATACAGTGAGAGATAGAGACAGAGAACACTTTTCTTTTTCTAATGATTCTCACTGACAAACCACAAGAGTGTTTATTTAATAAGTTGACATGTTTGTACCACTTTTGCAGTTTTTTTGCAAGAGTCACATGATGATGTCGTTGCAGCTCCATGTTTGACTTTCTGTCATTGAAATTAACTGCTAATTCTGTAACTTCTGCGTTACCAAACAACCCGGTGACGTCACAAGTTGCAAGGGTGAAAGATAACAGCGTCTGTGCTAGGATATACATAAGGGAACATTGTTTTTTACTTTTATATGTTACCATTTTGAATCAATGTCGGTTAATTGTTGAATAGAGGGGACTTTGCTTTAGCACATCAATGAACTTGCTCCACTGCCTGATTTCCACTTTAAAGCACTAAGTGCAGTTATATGAAAACCTGCCTGAATAAGAACAAGAAGGCGGTTACTGCGCTGAGGTGGCGGTGCGGACCGAGCACCAGCAGTTGGTCGGGTCTGGGGGGAGTTGCCGCTGGCTCCGACAGGCACCGGAGTGCGAGGGCCCATCCAACGTTGCTTGCAGCTTTAATTTACTATTATTTTTTCTCCCTAATGAATTGCATTTTTGGTGGTTGCAACATGCCCAAACATTCATCAAACTTTGTACCTATGTCTGGCCAGGTGAAATATTGGTGTTTTTGAATATAAGTGTGGTCCTTACAAAGCTGAACAGTTTTCCTGTGATGCAGCATTTAATGTTTCAATACAAGAAGTTGTTGTAACTTTGGTATATGTTGTCTGAGGTTTGATAAGGGTCCTGCCCTGGACACATCTGTATGACAAAATTCACTTCTCATCATAACATCACCAACTGGTTGTAGGAAATCATATTACTTTATTCTTTGACAAATTCCTTTTACAGAATTCATCTGATCCCGTTGAAATTCTGTCTGTATAAGCTTGAGACCCTCAGCACTGAATGTTATCAAAGGTCTGTACTGTTACCATTTCTCTTTGGCTCGGCATGGTATGTGGATGTTTCACCATGCAGGCTGAAGTTCTTACACCTTGGCTGTCCATGCTCGTTCTTCAAACTTGGCATGGTGGACAACAGTCCAGCCCTAAGCACATCAATAAGCAAATTTTTTGTCAGTGTGCTAATATGGTAACTAATAAAAAGATAAGCTGCATCAGGGCTGAGCGGACCGACGCATTGCTCCATACCTCATATGTATAATACACGTTTGACCCGGAACACATTTATACGACAATATTTACTCATTATCATCGTGCCACATACTGGTTACAAAAAATCATGTTCTCAATCATGGGTCCACTCCACGCAGATGCAGCTTTATCTTTTTATTAGTAACCATAATAATAGTTTTTTAATAGTTTTTATTCCTTTTTACTTGAAATGTAATACTTTTTTTGTTTTGCCTCTTTGTTTTACTTTGTCATTGGTTTAGACACTCTTTTGTTAGACTTAACTGTTGTGTGTGCTTTCTGTTATATTGTCTTTCTGAGTTTCTAAGTATTGTTATTTTTGTTGTTCAAAGACCTTTGTAAATTCTGTTTTTAAAGGTTCTTTATAAATAGTTATTGCCATTTTATGAATAATTATGGTGAATTTATAATGCATTTTTAAGAAAAGCTTTTTGACAATCCCAAAGAGAATATTAAATAATAAAAAAATTAAAGACAATAAATCTAAATCTATATATATTTAAATCTATGCATTTCAGGTCTACTGAATCCCTCTTTTGCTTAAAATTAATCAAAAGTATAAAATTGTATAATTCAAGTTTAAATCCAGAGAAATCTGTGATTTTATTCAAGATAACAGAGTGTTTCATTCTGCCTCTTGCCACTTAACACTAGTCAGAGAGTGAGTACATAAGTCTGCAAACATCTACAAGCATACATGATACATGACTCTGTCCCTGAACATTTCTGCCTCAGTCAGTCAGATTTTTTTATTCAACAGGGCTGTTGAATAGAAACACTTTTTTTTTTTTTTAATTGCTAAAGGAATTACTAAAACTCATACTTTACTGTCAAGATAAACAAAACATCAGTAAAGCTTGTGTGTAAGTTGTGTGCTTGTAAAACAAATAGGGTGTGATCTTGTGTTTCAGGAGTTGCAGCTACCTATGTTGAAGGTGTCCGCTCCAGAGCTGGTGTCCGGAGTCTCAGGGGAATCTGAACAAAAGCTCAGAGACCTGTTTGACCTGGCTGTGGTATGTTAGGTTTTACTTCTTTCTGACACAGTATAACTGTTCATTTTAATATATATGATTAAATTGAGACCATCTTGCAATGGGATCACACCAGTCACAAGTTATCATGCTGAGCTTCACACCATGAGAACTCAGTAATCTATAATACAGTGTTATTAGTATTCAGTACTCATAAGTTGAACCGCATAAATCTACGTATACAACCTTTGTTTGGTCTCAACTACATACCTGTAAATGTACGTGACTGCATCAAGCACTAATATAAAACCATCACATTGACAAATTCTTAAAGCCACATTTTGTAGGAGTTTGTTTTCTGTGAGGTCTGGAGCCCCCACAACACAACATGTAATTTTCTTATGTGTCAAAGTTTAACAAAAACCATGCACACAACTCAGCAACAGTATTTCAGTGGAAACACAGCTCAGAACACAAAGCTAACACAACCTGAACTAGAGAGACACCCAGTTATAACATGTTACCAGCTTAACCTCTGTCAAAACAGGAAGATTTGGCTTCATAAACTAGCAAAAGGGCATTGTTTTTTGACACAGCCAAACATCCAGCAATAGCCACAACACATGACACGTAATTAGGCAAGCAGCTACTTACTGTTCAACAGTAATATTTCCAGTTTTGTGTCATGTAGCTGTCGCCAACAACCACACGGCAGTCTGAGAAAACAGCGACACTGTTGCATTATGTAGCTACAGCTATGGTACACAGTTATGAGGAAAGGTCCTTTCCTGATGCTTCAGGAAACTGTTAATCACAGAATTCTGGCAGAGCAGTTTTAGTTGGACATCAGAGGGAACACCATAGGGCATTTTTCCCCATAAAATATGCCCTGGTTTAACCAAAATTACTATTTTGTAAGATGCAGTAATGTGCATCAAGTTTCGGTTATGGAACAGCGGCCTGCGCCTCAAAGTTGCATAGTGTAGTAACAAGCTACAGGAGGGCTGAGTGGCTAAGGTAGAGAGCCTGGTCAACCTGTTACACTGCCCCCTGAGATTAAAATGATTTTTAAACTATTATTTTAAGGTGAAATAGTTGAATATGCAGAGTTAGAGTTTTGTGCTTTTAAGGGCACAAAACTTTACTGACATTATAGTTTACTATAATGTTTACTATGATATCCCAAACCTTGGTATAAAACCTATCGTAGTGGAACTGCATGCTAAATTTGAGGAAATATAACAGAATGCATTTCTTTGATTCTAGAAACGCTACGCACTTAGCCTGTTAGTTCAATGCTAACACACAATTGGAATTCCCATTAATGTGCTAGCAGAAGCATTAAACACATTTTAAAACAATACACACAATTCACGAAATTAATATAAAAACCATGCATGCTCATATTTATAGACCAGTGTGTGCAGGAGGAGGGGTAGGACTTGTCCTTAATGATGTCTGTTAGGCTTTGTTACCAATATAAACTAAGTCTGTCATCGGTGGCCAAGCACTCACCATAAGCATAGGATCTCGGTCAAAGTCACACTGATCTCCTGAGAGAGGTGTGACTAGGGCCCTTGAATAAAAGAGTTGCAATACACTTAAATCTTGCTACCACGCAGCCACGTGGTTCATGTTGCTCTCTGTTGCCCCTCACAGCTCTGGGCTGTCAGTCTGTTTGAATGGCTCCAAGCAGAACATGCAATTTTCAGTAGAACAGTAGAACAGCAGAAATATGTTGTTAATTCCATCAATTTCTCATTTTAATTTTGGAGGGACTGGGACTGCTATCCTCTTTCACCAAGAATAACAGTACATTTCAGTTATTTACCACAGCAACTTTTGGTACATAGTTACTCATTCAGTACACTGTATACAAGTACTCTGTAAACTAATTAATGATATTCAGTATATAATAACATTGTTCCTGGATATTGAGTAAAAGTCATTAATCAGCTTTTTTCTGTTAAACGTTAGAGGAAAGGGATATTTTTAGGTAAATACTTGTGCATAATGTTCATTGATTACTATGTGACATAAAATTATATTTAGTAGTTCTCTGGGGAGTGGTTGAGAGCAAGAATCAGTTTTTCTGTTCATTTGCATTTACTAACGTTACTGTAGTTACTAGTCTGCTCTTCACACAGGGATACAGTGTAAGGGTATAGCATGTGGTGCACACCAATAATGCAAAGCTGCGTTCCCAGCTGCCTAAAAGAAAAAGATTATTATTTTATGGTCTATATTTTATTTATTTTATTAGATAGATTGATTGATTGATTGATTGATTGATTGATTGATTGATTGATTGATTGATTGATAAGATAAGATAAGATAGATTAGATAGATTAGATAGATTAGATAGATTAGATAGATTAGATAGATAGATTAGATAGATAGATTAGATAAGATAAAATAGATAGATTAGATAGATAGATTAGATAAGATAAAATAGATAGATAAGATAAGATAGATTAGATAAGATAGATTAGATAAGATAGATTAGATAGATAGATTAGATAGATAGATTAGATAGATAAATAGAGTATTGATATTGCACATGCTATAGTAGACAGTAGAACAGTACTGATATTGCACCTGATATTGTAGCAGTGATAGCCCTCAAAAAGCAGTCTAAATCTTTTGGGACCTCAGTGTGGTCCCTACTGTCATATAAGGTCAACATGAGTGGTTGTGTATTTAGGTTTTGAGTCCTCACAAGTGCCTTCACATCCACAAACACAGCCTCACAAGGTGAAGAAAAGACCAGCCACGCTGTTGCAGCTGATGATTATGTTTACTGTGGCTTTCTCTCTTAACATATTTGGTTTCTTTTTCCCTTTGCAGAGCTCTGCCCCATGCATCTTGTTCATAGATGAGATAGATGCCATCACCCCTAAGAGAGACATGGCCTCTAAAGACATGGAGAGGAGGATTGTAGCCCAGTTGTTGACCTGCATGGATGGTAAGATACACTGCCTTAGAAGTAATGTATTTCCCCATAACAGAGTCCAGTGCATGAAAATGAACTTAACATGGATGAAAAGTTGATTATTGTTGTCTCACTTTCCTTAAGTTTTATTAAATAAACACTGAAGTACTCTTCCCCTGTTGTTCTTCCACTAGTTTTTGAATCTATTATAGCCAAATTACAAGAAGAAACATCTGCTTCTTTTTTAATTAGAAAGAACAATAATCATTATAATTTATATCACGGGTTACCATTTTGTGTGAACCATTTACTGATGATATCTTAATATAGGTTTACAGCTGGTGTTAAAATTTATGGATATTTTAAGTTATTTTTTAATGGAATTAATTAACATATCAAACTTGTCTGGTGAAGAGCTACAACTGCTTTTTCAGCTTTGGCAAATTGTTCGCCTTGGGTCAGCTTTTTAACTAAATGATTGTTTTTCTGCCGCTTTTTTTTGCAACTTTACAGAATTAAACAGTCTAACAGTGACAGCACAGGTCCTGGTTATTGGCGCCACCAACAGGCCAGACTCCCTTGATCCCGCCCTACGCAGAGCTGGACGCTTCGACAGAGAAATCTGCCTTGGTATTCCTGATGAAGCCGCGCGTCTAAGGTTAACCATACATGATTATGGATAAATGAGGATCTACATTGCTATGTAAATAATGTAGTCATAATAATCTAAATTATTAGTTTCAAAACAAGTTGATCTCTAAGTGCTGGTTTTGTTATGGCACCGTTAATTAGCCCTAAATCTCAAGATGTGCTCCTAGCTGTGGAGCTGTGCATAAAAGTCTTTATAGTTCACAACTGAGTGTCACATTTTCAGCAATTAGCTGAGGTGAAATCTGTAACAAAGCCTGTTTGTTACAGTCTCTTCAGTCTGACAGGAGCTGCCTGCTTTACCATTTCAATTTTATCTTAATCTTTATCTTTAATCATGGTGTTTCTTATCCTAGTTCATAGTACCTTAATATCCACGGCACATTTAATGTTAATCTGCTCAATAGTTATCAGGATAAGAGACACTGGACCAGAGGAACAGTTGGATGGACAGAAACATTAACATTGTGCACAGAAAATAATTTTGTTTCATTACTTATATTCATTACTTCTGGAAAAAAAACCTTAAGGCAAACTTGTCTGATCATAATAATTCACATAATGTCATGAATATTATAACATTCAGTAGTTTTTACTGTGGTCTTCTTGTGGCATTGCTTCTTGGTAGATCTTTGTACCCAGTGTCGATTGAGCAGACAAAGTAAAAAAAATTGTCGGAAAAGAAATGAATAAGATTGACTTTGTTCCTTATTTCACTGGACAGTCACCCGCTTACTGGAGATTCTTACGCATTATAAAGTAGTCAATAATAAATCCAGCTGATATAACAAAATTAAAAAGATTTGTTATCTGCTGTATTTTGGCTGATAAGGCCAGTTAATGATTAGCAGTTGGTATTGGTGGCAAAAAATATGTGACTGGGGCATCTGTATAAAAAATTTACGGAATTTGGGCACTGACTAAATGACCACAGTCTGTTGGTACTCACAGAATTTGAAACCTAAAAGAATGCTTTGTGCTTTCTCAGGATCTTAAAGACATTGTGTCGGAAGCTGAAGCTGCCAGAGGACTTCGATTATCAGCAACTAGCCCGACTCACCCCAGGCTATGTGGGTGCAGACTTAATGGCTTTATGCCGTGAAGCTGCCATGAGTGCTGTAAACAGGGTTCTGCTGGATGTAAGAGGACTGTCACAGAGCTATAGCCAAAGCTCCACAAACGTGCTGTCAACAAGTGGAGTTGACAATGAGGTTGATGTGACACAGGAAGAGGTCAGAGAGCAACTGACAACAGACATTAACCCAGTACCTGAACAAGAGTCAGGGAAGATTCACCTGCAGGTATGATATGCTCCAACAATACTTTTCAAAGCTCCAATTAGAATGATATGCATTTTGCCAAAAATTACCTTTTGCTCGCTCATAAAGTAATGAGTCTAATTTAAAATGACACAAGTAGCTAATCAATTAGCAACCATAATGGTGATAACACATTGGGCTCTAATTTCGCGGCGCAACTCAAGGCGGCGCAGGGCGGCGAAGCCTGGCTAACCCCCCGCAGTGGTAATTTCATCTGCTGCACCACCGTGCGCAGCCGATTTGGCAATTTGGTAGACCAGGGTGCGCCGAGATGGGCGTGGCGGCGCACCAGGGGG
>JAQNCA010000003.1:180428-197876 GCA_029783725.1 Acanthurus tractus | reverse complement strand
AAAAATCAGATCACAGGCTGATCCAACTTCTGTGGAAATTCCTCAGGACAATTCAAAATGATGCTCAGTAGCCTCCACGTGCCTGTATGCACTCCCTACAATGTCTGGGCATGCTCCTGATGAGACAACGGAAGTCCTCCTGAGGGATCTCCTCCCAGACCTGGATCAGGGCAGCAGTCAACTCCTGGACAGTCTGTGGTGTGACGTGGCGTTGGTGGATGTGACAAGACAGGATGTCCCAGAGGTGCTCAATTGGATTCAGGTCTGAGGAATAGGCAGGCTAGTCAATAGCATCAATACCTTTGTCATGCAGGAACTTCTGACACATTCTAGCCACATGAGGCCTAGCATTGTTATGCATCAGAAGGAACCGGGGCCCACTGAACCAGCATATGGTCTTACCATGAGTCTGACAGGGTACCTCTGGTTAGCACATGGAGGTCTGTGCGGCCCTCCAAGGAAATGACCCACCGCCAAACCGGTCATGCTGGAGGATGGTGCAGGCAGCAGAATGTTCTCCATGGTGTCTCCAGACTTTGCCATGTCTGTCACAGGTGCTCAGTGTGAACCTGCTCTCTGTGAAAAGCACAGGGTGCCAATGGCAAATCCTGGTGTTCTCTGGCAAATGCCAGTCGGCCTGCACAGTGTTGGGCTGTGTGTACAGGCCCCACTTGTGGATGTCAGGCCCTCATACCACTCTCATGGAGTCTGTTTCTGACAGTTTGAGCAGAAACTTGCACATTAGTGGCCTGCTGGAGGTAATTTGTAGGGCTCTGACAGTGCTATTCCTGTTCCTCCTTGCACAAAGGAGCAGGTGGTGGTCCTGCTACTTAGTTGTTGTCCTCCTACAGCCCCTCCACGTCTCCTGGTATGCTGGCCTGTCTCCTGGTATCTCCTCCATGCTCTTGACACTGTGCTGTTATTGTTGTTGTTGTTGTTGTTGTTGTTGTTGTTGTTGTTGTTGTTGTTGTTGTTGTTGTTGTCGCTGCCGCTGCCGCTGCCGCTGCCGCTGCTGTTATTATTAGTATTATTAGTATTAGTATTATTACAAGCATTATTACTATTGGCATTGTTATAAGTATTATTAATAGTATTAGTAAAACTTATATATAGCTTACACATAGTTTAACATATAGATTTATCTTAGCTTTTGGCTTTGCTCTCTCTCCCCTTTCTATCTATCTCTTTCCCCTCCTCCTCTAGTCTAAATACTGTGTCAACTTTTCATGAGGATTTCATTTCGTTATTTATTTATTTTTTGTTGTTTTTATAAACACTAAATGACTGTCATTGTCTTATCCCTTGCCAGATATCATTGACCCTGCCATTCTCAGGCCAGGTCGTCTAGATAAAACCTTGTATGTAGGTCTGCCACCACCACCAGACCGCCATGCCATCTTGATCACAATTACCAAGGTAAGATAGTTGATCACAAAATAAACCACTGCGTACTCTTTTTTTCTCTTTTTTCTGAACAAAAAACTGTCAATTTTTAAGCCACCTGAGCATTTTTTTTTTTATGTTGTTTTATTTTTTTTTGTTTTGTTTTGTTTGTTCGTTTGTGTGTGTGTATTGGTTGCTTTTTTTCTTAATTATTTTTAGGTGTATGTATGTATTGCATTGTGTTTATTTTAGTGCTTATGTGGTCTTTGCCCTTCAGGGTGCCACTGCTTGTTTGTGCTTGGTTACTGTGAGAATAACAATAAAATACTAATCATAAAAACAAAGAAACTGTTATTCTTCCTGTCTCCTAAGTAGGTGTGGTCACCTCTCTCTCCAACCAAAGCCCATTCTACCTACACAACACCCCCACCCCCTTCTCTCAACTGTCTCTGGTGTAAGCATAGCAAAGCAATGTAGTAGGGACAGTAGGGACACTAGAGAAAAGCAGTCATGGCTCAGGACGGGGAAACGACTGTAAGATAGACATACTTTGTTTTAAAACATCAGAACCACAGTTGCTGGTCTGTCACTACATCTAGTTATCTATTTTGAAACAGTGCTATCAGAAATAACTCTACACCCAGCAGGACAGTGGCTGGCAGTTTTTTCCTGTTTTATTCTTTGTGCTGAGTCAGATTAGCAACATGTCAAACTGTCTGAGTGTACAGAGATGAAATAGATGGTTATCTTCTTAAGTGACTCAAAACGTATTTGTTGTAGGGGGGGACCAAACCTCAGCTTGAGGAAGATGTCTGTCTGGAGGAGATTGCCTATGATGAGCGCTGTGATTGCTTTACGTAAGTTACAGATGGAAACACCTGCTCTCTTTGTATGACTAGTGAATTTTACCATGCTGTTCCTCTTCTTCTAAAGGAAAAAAATAACTGTCTTTAAGCAGTGACTGTGGTGCACGTGTTCTTCGGTTTGCATATTATATTTTATTGCTGACTGCAATGGTGACTAAATGTAGGAATACTAATCCCTAAACCTGATGAACAGAAGGAAGTCTGATGCAGAAAGTCTAACTGTGTGCCTATGTGTGTATTTGATCCAGTGGGGCTGACCTGACTGCATTAGTGAGGGAAGCATCTCTTAATGCTCTGAGGATGTACCTGAAGTCTCAGAACTCTTCAGCCTTTTCTTCAGGTGACTTGACACCTACACTTCATAAATATTTATTTTTTGTAATTTATGCGCTCTTAGAGAAACTTTTAGCTGGTTTAGTCTTAACAGATGCTTCTTTATAATTGATGGAAGTAAACCAGACCAACAGCAAGAAGATTTGCTATTTCAAAATAGCTATTTTTATGCCTGCCCACAAATACCATGCTCTTCTAAATATTTTAATTTCGAAATACTTAATGACAAATAAATAACCGAACAGTACGTGTTGATATCAATCTTACCTGTTGCTTCTGACATAGTGGGCTCTCCCCACTTCTCTCCGTCTTCTTTATTGTTTCAGCTATCCCTTTCTGACTGTTTTCTTTCAGCTCAGTTTAGTTCAAAATATTTATATAGCACACTTAAAAACAACCATAGTAGAAGAAAAAGTGCTTATCATGCTATAAAACACAAAACACTAGCTCAAAACACACATAAAAAGCATGCAAGGCAAGACAGACAATAGATGAAGCCAAGTGTCAGAGCTCAACTTGTATATATTACTTGACCTGAGCCAGAGCTTGAAGTTATTCAAAACATATTCAATTGATTGCTAATCATGCTAGTCATTGGACTATTCAGCTATTCAGCCCCACATGTTTTATGTCTGCTTTGCTAACATATCTGATCCAAACTTACTTTGAACACTGAAATCTGATCATAGAGTTGATTATTTTCTCTGACACTTGTCACTCCACCTCCACCAGACCCTCTTGGTCAAATTGCCCTTTAATTGTATGTAGCAGTTTTTTCTTTTTTTATTGGGCAGGGTCAATGAAGGTATTTAAAAGATTTAAGATGTACCATGATAGATTACATAAAGATAAAGAAGACCATGCACACCTAAAGACTTGTTTGCAGTAAAAATGGGACAAAAGTACACCAAAAAACTAACATTATTGGTGTCTTCAGTCCCTAAATGTCTGCTGATTATCAAGATTTGTTTTTGCAACAAATGGTGAATGATTTACTTTGTTTGAAATTTTTTGCAAAACACAAAACTGAAAAAAGTGTTTATTTTGAAAAAAAGTTCAGGTGGTAAGACATCAAATAATAAACTGTTGTAAAGCAATAGCAAAGCCTTTAAACAACTCAGTCTCCTTCCTCTTATTGTATTTTCATTATTAAATTGAATCAAAAGAGGCATCAGTGATATAACATAAGTCACTGGTACAAGTCACTCAGACTAGTTCTTTGGATTTAATAAAGTTTATACAGTACTTTGAACACCTAAAAGAAAAATAACAGGAGAGCAGCTTCTTGAGGCTTCTATTAGCACAGGATAAACTAGCAATTAAACTCAGTACCAAAGAGTTTAGTACTCTAAACAAGTCCAAGATATTGAAAAAATGTTAAGCACAAACCTTTTTTGTAATTGTTTCACAAACACACACACACGCACACATCACTGCACAACACAGCACAGCACAAATATAATTTCCTATAGGAGAATTTTTTTGTTTTAATTTTTTGCACTTTTGTTGCAAGTCAGGAAACAGCAACTTGACAGAATACAACATAAATTTGTGTCTGGATATCTGGATTTGACATCAATCTGTCAATATCATTGTTGCACACAGGTCACACATATTCTTCTGGCTCTGTTGCTGACATCAAACTAAGCAATCAGAACTTTGAAGATGCTTTCAGAAAAGTTCGTCCATCTGTGTCCAAAAAGGTAAGTATAACAGTACAATGCTTGCCATGTGACATAACATACCAGAATAGACTTGTTTTAAAAAAGGAAAACATAAAATATTGACAGCATATGCTGTAAGAGATCTAAGGAATAATACTTTTCTTTGGTTTTGTTAGGCTTGGAATAACAGTTTTGTTTCTTCCACCTTGAAATTGTATTAAGTGAGCTACATTGAGTTTGTCAGTTTTCCTAAAAAAAAAAACAATAACAACCTAGAACTATATTCCAACTCACCTCAACCACCCAACAGCCTCATATTTTTTTATCACAAGCTGAATGATCTAAAGCTGCTGTTGGTTTTGGCAGTCTTTTTTGACCTGAGTTTATGACATTACCCACAGTTTTAATAGAAGCTACTATTTTAAAAACCTGCACTGGTTAGTTTTTTTCTGAGCTTTCTAGTGTCCTCTCAAGAGATTTCAGTCAGAGCTAAGAACTGTTCAAGTTCAATACCAAGCATGGTGAAGAAATACCTAACACCTCTGTGTAATGCATTGGTTCATGCCTCTAATACTCTTGACAGCACCTCAGATGTTTCGGATAATTACAGACTGTCACTGCAAACAGCACTATACTCTCAGACCAATATCCTTTTACAGCTCTGCTATCAAGTAGCCAGGACAGCCAGTCTGACTGGTCCCACACTTTAACACTGCTACACATATTAACTTCTGGACGCCATATTGGAAATTGATTCATACTTTCAAAATATTATTATATAAGAAAAGACAACTGAAATGCCAGAGACAAAGAGAGAATATCAGCTGTTGCTGTTTGGGCTTTTCTAAGATATATGTGTGAAAACCACAAACATGCAGTGACTGTGCCTGTGTGTTCCCTTTGCAGGACCAGAAGATCTATGAGCAGCTCAGAGAGTCCCTCAGCAGATAAGTGCAAGTTCAGAACCACAGACGTCATCACCAACAGTTCAACCTTTGCGCCCCCTTACCTAGTTAGTGAATAGGTTTATATAATGTATGCATACACATCTTACTGTTGTTGTATCATAATACTGATTCATGCTTTTACAATAAAAATTGTGTGGAGAAACCAGCAATTAACATATCACATTGTCTGGAATGTGTTTTAATAAAGATTAGCTCTTATGGAATGCCCGGTTTAGGAACTGTTTTGCTCTCTCAGACTCTGCCCTGAGGTCAGTAAACTCTTCTCCAATAAACATCTGTGGGAATGCTGCTGATAGCTTTTAATAATATGCTTATTGCATTTTATTGTTATCCCTTATAGTTACAGTTCAGTTTGTCATTGTCAATGACTCACTGGTAGACAGTGTGATAAACCCATCACTAAAAGTCATCATAATTTTTTTTACAAGAAGGCACTGACTAATAAAACTGCTGAAACAGACTGCTGAATATTCTTAGGTTGCACAAAACCTACACCCAATGTGTGTGGTATGAGCTTGTTGACTAACTGTTACAATAGAAGCATTGTAAATGGACTGCATTTATATAGCTTGTCTGGTTGGTTGACACCTGAAGGCACTTTGCTATGCATGTTAGCATTCACTCTTCACACATTCACACAAGGCAGTAATACTAATCATCCATCCTAGAAAAACCCACAAACCATACACCACTTGTTCATTTACTTCTGCTTGAATTTTATTAAGCATATCAACTAAGCAAGAATCAATGCAGCTCGTTAGCTCTGCATAAACAACATAAATCTAATTTTCAGTGTTGAAAGTAGTAGGATAG
Organism: Acanthurus tractus; assembly: GCA_029783725.1. Taxonomy (NCBI): domain Eukaryota; kingdom Metazoa; phylum Chordata; class Actinopteri; order Acanthuriformes; family Acanthuridae; genus Acanthurus; species Acanthurus tractus. The sequence goes on along the minus strand of JAQNCA010000003.1, from coordinate 191,849 downwards.
GACATGTTACTGTTATTGATGTGGCCCTTACGGATATAGGTATCTGAACGGGACAGTCTGCGCAAGCCTTTATCATAAAATTTTGAAAATATATATTTTTGATGCATAAAAAGCTCAGTAAAGAAAATTAAAGCCAACATTAATGGGCCCCTGATAGGACAGCAGTCGCCCTAGACAACACAGAGTAGTTATGTGTTGTGTTCCAATACACAGAATTTTGTGCCTGTATAAGAATTGAACGTAAATCACAAGACAATTGTCATACAAGATCAACTTGTGGTAGCCAGCAGGAAGCCCAACACATGACTCTCAGTTATCATGTTACTTAAGAATGGAAATACTAGTCAATATGTGAATTTGGGACAAAATAGATGAGAGACAAGGAACTCAGACAACTGCTTTTACTTAACAAAAATATTTGCTGCAACATCAGGGTAATGCCATTTGATGAATGAACAGGGGTTGCAACATATCATTGGCAAGATATTTAGGGTTATGCAGCTAAATCTGAGTTTGATTTGATCAAGCTGCTAAAAATAATCGAAGTCTAAAACATGTCACTCCCTGTTTACAGTTGGTGGCGACTATGACATGTTGACATGTTTTTGGTTTAGGGCTGGTGCTGTTAACAAACATAATGTTGCATGGTGCATATTGGACAAAGTGCACTGAAGTTAGAACAAGAACACAACGATCTTCAGTGCACAAAACAAAATTCAAGCTGGTGTGATAGAATCTGTAGGAGAAGTTTGTTCAAGTACATTTGGAAATTCCTAGAAATTCCAAGATTAGTAAGTTTCTGCACATCCTTTGGCCCTAACAAACAACTTCTGTTGTCTGGTGAAACATCAAAACTCGCTGCAACGCCAACATATCATTATTAAGATGCTAAGGCCTGTCTGACAAAGTTTGAGTCAGATTTAATCAAGCTGCTTCAAATAGTGCATGAAAGTGTAATACGTTATTTTCCGTTGCCAGTCAGAGGCACCATGACTGCTACATGCTAATAAATGTTAGGACCAACTTTTACTGAAGAATTGGTGCTATGGATAATGTCATGTTTGATGAAACTGTAATTGACTATCTTGGTTCTCAGTCTTTCTTGGTCTAATGTGAATTCATGTTAAAAGTACTTTGGGAAGTACATAGCCTTGTCCAAATAAGTATTTTAAAATAAATGTAGGCTAAATTTCAAAGACCTATATGAAACAAAGAGTAAAAAAGTCAAAGTTTTAAAGCTACTGACAAGTGACGTGTACATGCAGGTCATTGTCAGCCTCGTGGGGGCTAGTTAACAATTAATGGGTATTAATTAATAAGCATAATAATAAACAGACTACAATAACTATTACTCATTTGAAGAGATAGGAAAAGTGCACCTTCATGTCTTGTCCAACATAGGCATGAGAGAAAAAATATCCCCAGAAATTGGACTTGTAACAACTACAAAAGTCAAAAAAGGACATGGTAATAAACATAAACCTTCGGCACATACAGCTTTTCCTTTTCTTCAGTGGTGCTAAAATTAGACCTGACAACTTATATTTTGAGAGTGACTCTGAGTATGGCCTAAGGTATGTTAGAATTTTACTTTGTCTTTTTTTAACCTCAGTGTAAACCAGATGAATGACTATTTCACCTCTATAATAAACTAAACAAACAGGAATTGGGTATAATCCTGGGTCTGTTAATTTTATTATTATCTATAGAATGCATAATTTGAAATGCTAGTCTTTCATGTTCCAACCCAATAATAACTCAATAATGTAGAAAAACAATGTAAGTGTAAATACTTTAAGAAAAACCCAATTGAAAAGCAAATATTCCACTCATACTATGAAGAAGCAATATAGTTTTTTTTTTTTTGCTCAGTGTTGTCTTCAACTTAAACATTCTTGGGGACTTTTGTAGACCATATGATACAGCACAGAGATTATTATCCTGATCTTGTTGGAAACAATGATTTATTTGGAACCCCTAAGGAAGAACACTTTTTATAAAATACAAAAAATCTGGTATTTGTTTTTTTAATTATCATTTTTAATGTCTTCAAGATGGTTAAGTTAACAATTAAACATTAATTAGTAGAGTCCACCAATTAGCAATTACATTAGGTTAATTAATTAGGTTTTAGGTATCTAAATCTTCCCATTTAAATCAAAACATTGGGGACATGACCCCCACAGCAGTGGTTGCATAGATATCTAATACTGGTACAGTTAGCCATAAAATTCCAATGCAACTTAAAACACAAACAAAATAAAGACTAAATAATTTTGGCAGTGTCAAAAAAAGGCCGAAGAGGCTCAATGTAATTCTTACTGAATATGAAGACTACTACCTTACTCATATGTTTTAGGTTGTCACTGAAAGGCACAGGTTTTCACAAGGTACAGGAGAGATAAGGAAAGATTTTGAGCATGTTATGAAAGCAAAGAAAAAGATGTTTTCTTTCTCTCATAGGCTGCATCACTGATTGTTTTGGTAGTTTTGTTCTTAAGTGGTAAATGCTTAAAGTAAAATGTAACCATGGTACACATTCAAATTGTCTTTTTTTATACTGGCACCATTTAAAGAAGCCACAATGGTTCGGCAAAGTTAAAGAGGGGAAATGTATAATTAGATTCAACACAGGCACTTTCACTGTTACTTTAGTTTTATGATGAGTTTTTTTCAGATATGTGGTAGACTACTGCATCACTGTTTAGCTGGACAGCTCCAAAATATTTTAAGACTAGAAACAATTGCATAGCTTGCAAAAGGGCAAGTAGAAAATGACTGTTATTTTTTTGGTTACCTATTCCTTTTAGTTTTAATGCAAATGTGCACAGTAGAAGCTAATGGATATGCCATTATCCCCGCTCTGGTTGTGCCCAATTTTCCAGTGAGACTCAAATTTCAACTGAGGTGTCTGAGAAGTAGGGATGCTCCGTTCCGGATTTTTGGGGGCAATCCTGATCACCAATTTTTCCCTACAAGATCGGCTGATATTAATTTTTTGGGGGAAAAAAAGGAGGAGGAAATGCTTACCTTTTGCTACTACGGTATTGGTACCTTCTGTCTATTTTTGGAATGGTCTTACCCATACCAAATTGATGACACTGTACTAATAGACTTGAGGCTTAGATTGCCCATTATCAAACACTCATTAAACTCTTGAATAGGCCCTCCTAACATTTTTAGGTAAATATCGTTCATAGTACTTCAATATTCAGTACACCAGAAAAATGTGAAGTGACACATTTCAAATTTGGTAACCTCTCTTTTAATTAAAACAAGATGTTAAAGAGGCTGGTAGGCTACCGTAAAATAAAGTAAAAACCAACTTTTCTTAGACATGATGTCCACAAAAAAATATAAATTGGGACATTTCATTCATTCTCTGATCTGCTCCTCAAGCTCATAATGAACTAAACTCTAAATTCAATATTACATAAGGTATATCAAAATAAAATATGTGAAATCTGACTTTGAACCTACAATCTTACAGTAAACTCCAAATTCCAAAGCCAGCATGCATTTAGTGTGTACACTATGACGGTGTATGTGTTACTTCTTCTCTTTATAGGCTTTTGTGGCTTGATTCACACATGATAGCTAAAAATGGGCAGAGGTAAATGATACACAGCAAGGGGCATGGGTGTAATCAAATCCACTTCGCTCTAGCAAGGATACATAGCTTGTTTGTGTCCCACAATAGAGAGAGATTCCCTATTAACACTGCACCTTTATTTGGACATAGACGGTGCAGCTCACTCATTTATTAGATAGATTTATTAGAAACAATTTATTAGAAATAAATTGGTTTTTTGGATCGGGTAATTTGGCAACGGTCGATCAAGTCATTTGTAGTGAAAATCGTACTTCTTAAATCTGTGGTCGATCGATTGGAGCATCACCACTGAGAAGCATATTTTCCAGCTTCTTGTCTGTTGGAATGTCTCCAAGGTTTTGATAAACAGACACAAATTTTGGAACCTCTCATACAACCAATTCACATTAACACACTGGTTGTAATGGCGAAAGGTTATCTGACAACCTGACAATCTGACAACCATGAAGTACTGCAGTACTGCAGTACAAAGACAGGATATCTGAGGTTAGTGTTACACCAAAACATTGGAGAAATTGGAATAATAAAAGTCAGGAAATTAGCAAAGTGATTACATTTTATCCTGTTGAGGATATTTATGTCACAACTTCAATTGCAATCCATAATAGTTTTACTTTGTTCAGAAAAATAAAATAGCAAATCATATCTCAAATCAAACTATTTATTAAATCCAAGCAAAAGTCTTTGTCATCCGGTCCTAGGCACTACTTATAGTCATATTCCAACACTCATTGCCAATGTAACAATCAGTGAGTTTGGTTTTTCTGACCTAATTAACAGACTGTGCTGTCTTGTATAGAAAATATACACTTCCAAATTCATGTCACAATCTCCACCAATTTTACATGCACAATGTATTAATACAAAGAAGCTGCTAAGTTTATTGAAAGGTAAGCCAAGCTGTTGTCTTTCTGGATGCTGCAGAGACTTCTGGTGAAGTTATTCCTGTTTGACATCTCCCTTCAGCTTCCTCTTGACTCGAGAGTATGGGCTCAGTGTGTCATCCATGATAAAATCATACAGGACCTTCACCCATGATGTGTACTGAGGTAGGTCATCATAATACTCTGCTGCTATTTTCTTCACCTGGAAATCAATAAGAAACAGACGAATAAACATTGCTAAATGCCACCTTGAGATGGTACTATGGATTTCAAAAGCTTTTCAGTTTATAAAGCTTTAAGGTTCCATATTATGCCCCTTTTTGACAGCGTTAATAGGTCTCAGAGGTCCCCAAAACATGTCTTTAAGGTTTCTCAGTTCAAACATCACTTTGATCATGTGGAAAGGCATTTCCATATACCCCTCTGTTTCAGCTCTCATCTGATTGTGCTATACCTGTAGCTTTAAATGCAAATGTGCTGAGGCTGGTCATGCCTCTCTTGGAAAGCACATGTGACTTCAGCCCCTATGCTTATGTTTAATGCTTAGTGTAGCACTTAGCTGCCAGAAAAAGACTCATTTTGCACTGGTGTCAAAGCATGCCTACTTATATGGGTAAACTTTAATTATGTTTACTATATGAATTAAATTGATTGTTTTTTCATATGTGCACACAAGACTTTTTATATGTACACATAAATATAAAGTTACTCCTTCACTGCACAAAGGATGTGAGGTGTCAGGCATTATCATTAAGCATTACCAAATACACATAATGTGCTGTTTCAGTTTGGCCTCATGCAAGAAGTAAATGGCTTACATTATCTGAGTTTAACACTTTTTACAGCCCTTTATCAAACGTGCACTTGACACAGGATGATGCTTGTACAGCTCATTTGTTAGTCTATAAAAAGAGTTGTATAGTTTAGTTTATCTTTACTATCTTTACTGCTGTGTATAAGTTTATTTTTCTGTTCTCGTGTAAGATTACAGATGCCAGTATTTTTGGCCCAAAAATTTCTAAGCCATTACTGTAATTTGGCACTTTCATTTTACTAAATGGTAAATCAAATCTTTTTATTGTAAGTAAGAACACACTCACCCCCACATACCAACATTTAGAATTTATCATACTTAACTATGAGCAATGGGAATAATTTTGCAAGTTTACATGCTAAATGTTTACATGCCAAGTGTAAATTTTCGCGCGTACCTCACTTACTTAATAGTTAAATCAGAGGAATTAGTTAAACTGACAGCTACGTCTTAAATTATTTCTTTTTGATTGCCACCTGTATGTAAAAACACTCCCCACTATCATCCAGCTGTACTTACCATGGGCAGCCTGCGTCCTGGGATACTCGGGAAGTCATGGTGCTCATTGTGGTAGCCCACATTGAAGGTCAGCAGGTTGAGGGAACCATAGTATGAGTAGGTTTCATGACCCTTAAGAAACATGTAATGCTCAGCAATGAAATGACCAGAGATGGGATGCAAGCCCATTCCCAGCATAGATCCAGCAAGCATGTAGACCACAGGCTTGGACCCCCACACCCAGTAGAGCAGAATGTCAAAGCTGAGCTGGAATGCCACATTGGTCACTTCCAACTGAGTGATGGGTTTGGGGTTGATGCAGAGAGGCCGAATGGCATAAAACAGTGGCTGCAGAATAATCCAGATGAACTTGCGGAAGCGTGTGCAAAAGAACCAGCCTTCAAACTCAGTGGGAATGTCTACATCTACACCATCCCCTCCCAGGTAGCGATGATGGTCCAGGTGATAACGTTTGAAGGAGGCAGAGTAGGGCAGGCCTATGGGCAAGTTGGCAAACATGGCAAAGTAGCGATTCCACATGGCCTTGTTGTTTCCAAAGGCAGTGTTGTGAGAGACCTCGTGAATAGCAAGGGTCATTGAGTGGTTGATACAGCTGCCAAAGGCGTAAGTCCAAAATAAAACCCATTTCCAGTTCAAGTCTTTGACTAAGTAGAAAGCTAAAAACTGTATTACCACCATCATGCAGATGACCCATTTTAGCCTGGGGTCAGGACCCATCAATGATTTGATCTCTGGATACTTGGCTGTAAGGAAAATAACAAGAGACCCAGTTAAGATTCAAGCACTAGATAAAACTCTATCAGATTTTACAATGTCGCTAACATTTAAATTGAATAATTTGTGGACTCTATGATTTAAAAAAGCAAATGCAACAAAACATTGAAATTTTGACACAAATGTGCAAAATATAAAACATGCACACAGACTCGGCATGAACAAGCATTTCAGTGTAGCTTAATCAACTAACGACTGGCACCTTGTGAAACGTTATTTAACCATTAAGACATTCTCTGATCATCAGGATGCAACAGCAGAAATAAATTGCCTACATTACATGCTGTGGCAGACAGTCCATGTGCACAAGTTCACTACATTAAGTTCACACCAATAGATACTTTAGCTGATTATCTTTTAAAGATTACTCCCATGAGAGAGTGTGTGTGCAGTTGTCAGTTTTCCCCCATTCAAAAAATTTTAAAATCAAGGAAAATGTCTCCAGAATCAGCATTTGATAGAACACAGAATATATTTAATTAAGGCTATGGTGTGCCTCTTAAAAATACTTATCAATAGGCTGGAGTTAAAGGCTCTAGAGCAGGTTATATTTGAACCATGGTAACTTGAACATGTTACTACAACATAATTTACCATCAAGTAACTGTGGAGATGTACCCTGCTACAAAGTAGTCCACCTTCATATCAATGAAAATAGAATTTAATCTTCAGCAAAATCACTCATCAAAATCCTGCTTAACAATACAGGCCCTAGGGTTTCAACTACAGAGCAGGATTTGCAGGACCTGTAAATCAGGTTATGTTTGAGATCAATTACTCAATTCTTTTGAAAATTGGCAATGTAAACAATCAACTGATTGTGAAAGGGTCTCTTTGAAAGGCAAGAATGTTCAGAGACCAGCAAACCTGTCTGGCTCTACCTGTCAATTTTATACTGTCACAACTTGGGCTGTGTAAATTTTTTTTTATCTATTTAATTAATTAATGCATTGCAATATATTTTGTCCAAAATCAATATGGATTCAGAAACTCCTGAAATCATTTATTTCCACTGCAATGAAGCCCCACTTCTGTTGGGGCCACACTGATTTGCAAAATGCAGAGGCCTCACTCGATCAAATAATGTTTGTTGTTTACTCAACAAAACGAGGACAGCGGCGATAGTAACATTTTAAAGTCAGTACTAACAATATTGCTGGAAAGTGCCTCTCTCTCTGCTGGCTTTAACAACTCAATAAAGGCTTCTTTCACTTCCGCGTACAGCAGCAACTTCATGTGTTTTTGTGTTGGTATGATGTATTGTGGTTCCAGTGCACACCATCTTCTTAAAGCTCTCGTTTCTTGTTTCGACACTGTACAGGCATAAGGCCTTACAGATAAAGATTGCCAAAAACTCCTTTCTTATGTGGACACACAAAGCCTTGACTGTAGTTTGCAAACAAACAAACAAACAAACAATCAATCTTAGCATTAGTTTAATACATTCTGTATTGTTAATGTTTTATTCTTTGTTCATCAAAGAATAGCACAATGGTAAATACATTTTCAAGTCAGTTTGTTCTAAACCAATACAAATAATGCAGACATTATCAATTAACAAATATCGAAAAGTACCGTGATGAATTTTCTGGGTATTTCTGTCATCTACATGTATTATTAAATCAATATCAAATCATACTGATCAGTGATCCAATATTGAGTCAATTGTGACCCAGAGAATTTAAGTTGAATTGAATACCCAGTGCTAGTCACTACCAAGCTGTAAATGCTACTGAAAACAATATTTCCATTCTTCCAGAGACTGTGTGTGACTCAAACTGGACAGGTGGTCTTTGACATGCGGTCTGCGTGTGGTTTTTGACAGTGTGTAATCTAAATAACTTGTCCTTGATTGATTAGTCAATCATTTGTTATATCACTACAATTTGTTACCAACCTGAGAGAGATCTTCAAATGTGTTTTCTGTCCTTACAACAGTCTGAAGCCAAAAGCTGTAACACTCTTTGACCCTTTACAAATAAATTGTAGCTCCCGTTCTTTAGACTCTGTATAGCAACACTGCAATTTCAATAAAACTTAAGCCACAACCATTATTATAGCAATTATCAATTGTTTAACCACACCTGGAATCATTTAGTGTTTAGCATTTTTTAAGTTATTTCAACTACCCTTATATGTCACACAGTAAATTTTAAAAAATTGGATTTTTACTGACATGCTTGAGTATGAGGTACATTATATATCACTGCCTGTTGCGAAAGAAAATAACTTGGCAATTTTTCTCCTACGACGTTGATTTATCAGTTGCTTCTTAAAATACTTCTTAAAGGCCAAAAAAAACTTCCGAGAGACATTTTTCCCACATGTCCTAAGAGTCGAGGATTTTTCTTAAGCGGTTCTTCCGTTACTTAAGTATCTAAACCGTTAGCGTTACTGCAACTTCGTCGCGAGCGAGTTGAGATGTCATCCCAGGGAGTGGCGACATACAACGGTGGCAGTTACGTTGCGTTGCTAACGTTGTTGCGTTAAGCTAACTAGCACGGTTTACTTGCAACCAGCCTAGACATAATCAACGTTACTTTGATTATAGCAACAGGCGTGGTTGTGGCTGTAAGTCACCAAAATGTTTTTATTGTTCACCAACATTATACATAGCTTGCCTATGCTGACTAGCACTTTTAGGAAAAACAACAACGGATATGGAACCGTTAGCTTAACTGTTAGTCAGGTTAGCAAACCGAGTCAGCTATCACGGTGGCAGTGCAGCTATACTTACAATTTCACGTTTAACTGGCGTTAGCTAGAATTTTAAATAGACACCGATCAAACTTACATATTGATATCTAAATTTTCTAAGGGTTTATCGATGACTAAGGGATTCGTTTCTAACGGATAAAAGTTGCTCACCCAGGATCGCTTTTCTCCTGTCGGCATGCGGCTGGTCTGTATAGACCCATTCGTAGTCTTCACGGGCGACCCGGTTTCCCATCTTTTTTGTGACCTTTATCAACAACTTTCTTTAAAAAACAAAACTAATGTTATACAATATCAAAAAGTCGTTATAGAAGAGAATTTATTTGATCCTTTTTCTCTCCGCAGCGGCCCTTCGCCTCTCCTTTCCGCTCAGTCAACGGCCTGTCCGACCATCAATCAGCTATGCCCCCTGTCTGCAGCTCCTCGTACTCCTACTCGTACTCCTACCGCTAAAACTTGAAATAGAATTACATAATCGCATTGCTCTCTGGCTGTAAGTCAAAATGTCATTGCTGTCCTGGTACAATGTGTGACACTGAAAACAAACGAAACTGCATATCTGTGGACCGTGGAAGGAAAAACTACACAGATATTTCCTTGTAGTTATAAGACTTAAAAGGCCTAAATAAGGTCCAGTTTTGGTTTGATGAATGTAAAAAGCCTCCACCTTACTTGACAACTAACAGACAAAATCATTAAGCAGTTCTGTTTTTGACTCTCAGTTTACCAACTTGTTCACTAGCATCTAGCTAACTGGTGTTAACTCACAAAAATGTATTTGTTTTAAAATGAAAAGCCCTTATAGGCAAACAGACCAGCTAAAAAAAAGTTCACCTACAGAAAAACTGAAAAATTCTGGCCAAGTTAAACTCACAAGTATGGGGCATCAGGTATTAATAATATTCAAAGTATTCTTCATAAGTAAGAATCAAACAACAGTTATGCTAGGTATGTTTTCTCAATCCTGAAATTTAAAAAAGAAAACAAAAAACCCCCGACAGCTCTGATGAAGTTCTTCCACAAATTAAACCTGGGGGCAATGCATCAATCTTATGCCATGGTCATGATATGAGACTATCTATTGTAAATTTTAGGCATTATATTGTGTTATGACTGATTTGCAGTTCTGACAAAATGCATGTTATTTTAGTAGTGCAAAATTCCAACATAAGTTGTCTCAACATTTTCATACCTGTCTAGACCATTTATGGAACTCTTTTCTAGTCTTTCGTCTGCTCAAAGTGCCTCTCAATACAAGTAGTGAGTAAGTAATCTATATTTATAAAGAGAGAGACAGAGAGAGAATGTGTAAGGATAAGTGCAATTTCGCCTGTATGTCCCATATGTTCATGTGTGGAAAAAATATCTTGGACCATAACAATGCTCTTCCTTCATCCCATTTGGTCTACCAGATTGTATTTCCCTGCTTTTTCTGCCTATTTACTAAAAGAAAAAAAATTAATGAGAAAAGATTGAGACCTAATGTGGAACAAAAAGAAGAATGCATACCTTTTTATGTGGCCTCTTTCTACTCGGACTTTCCTTCAACCATGACTTTCTACCTCTCACTCACTCCCTCATCTGCTCCATATGTTGATATGTCTGTGCCCTTTGGCTACGGTACGTTCCCCAGGTAGACATGTGGAGTATATCCTATGAAAATGTGTAACATTTCTTTTGGCATGTTAGATCAAAAGAAACTGATAATGGACATTAATCACTGGACTTAATTATTCAAGAACTACTTAAATGTTAAATTGCCCTTTGAAGATTAATGATAATAAAGCGTATTATGAAATTTTTCCCTAAATTACAAAAATCTACTGAAATATATTGGCTTTGAGTGTTTCTTATTATGTACTTCATATGTCTGTGTATAATGGCGAGTAAAAGAGTGTTGTGATGAACTATAGCTTAATTAATGAATCAGACAAATCGAGAATACACTCATTTATGGTAAGGATTTGCACACCCTGATGATGAATTTGATTATGCTGATGGGATGTCATTAATTGTGTCATTAGGATTCAATTCAATTCAATTCAATTTTATTTATATAGCGTCAATTCACAACAAAGTTGTCTCAAGACACTTTACATATA
>JAQNCA010000003.1:158686-172736 GCA_029783725.1 Acanthurus tractus | reverse complement strand
AAGTATCTGTTCCAATCACTCTATCAGAGAAAAATCAGAGTTGTAGAAACAACTGGAAACTCAAGAGAGCCATGACATTATGTTCTTTACAAGTGTATGTTAATTTTTGACCACAACTGTAGGTCTGTCACCTGTGGTGGCTGGTGAATTTTCCATATTGGGGGGGCACACTTTTTAAGTAACCAAAAATGTAGTGCTACAAGTCAGGTACTTAAGCTATAAACAGCTGCCGGAAACCCTGCTGTCTGTTCACAATCACTTGACAGACCTGCTATTACTATGTTTTACCAGTAGGAGAGCAAAAGTCCTGCTGCTTGGCAAATATGGGCAATTATTACTGTTATGGATCAGTAAATTTTAAATAATAAAAAAAGGTCTGCTTCAAACAATGTGTGTGATATCTTTTGCCACAGAAAAAAATACCACATTAAAATGCTTAAAAAAAAAATTTGGTTACCAATCATTAAAAACTCAAGAATTTAATAATATGCAAATGTATCTAATGTGTCTATAATATAGAATAATAAAATAAGCAACTACAGATACTGAGTGTTGTCTTTCAACTAAACACAACATTGTATCTTTCTGTCCTTCAGCGCAGAGAGATGAACACCCAAATACTGCTGTTTCCTTGGTCTTTTAAGATGTAATGTAGATTGATGTAATGATCAGTGTAATTTAGAATGTCCTCCACCTTTTCTCTCTATGCATCCATCCACCACAACCCCTAGTATATCCAACCTGGTTTTGGTTACAGAGCCAGCTCTTTCCCCCAGTTTGTCCAGTCGCCTCTCATCTTTATGTTTTAGACTGCTTCCCCAGCAGAAGGATCTCATTTCATAAGGAGCCTCCTTATGAAAAAGAGGCAGCTCTGCCCCTTTCTGTGGAGAGCATCTGTGTTACGGGACCAGTCCAAAATGTTGTCCAAGTGTAGACCTAGACATTTGTAGGTACCACCTCCATTTCTGCCCCACGAATGTTCACTGGCTGAAGAGAGAGCTCACAGCTTTGAGTTTCTACTATAATTTCTTTTGACTTTGAGGTGTTAAGCAGGAGGCAGTTTTTGTGACGCCAGTCATTAAGGCTTTTGTCTGATCCCTACACCAAGATTCCTGTCCAATTCTGATACGCGCCACAGAGTATCGTTCAAGTATTTCTAGATGTAGCATGACTCAAAGCTGTATTTAATGTCCACTGTGAACAATGTAAACAGGAATAAAACCAGAACAGTCCCTTGTGGAGCCCCAACACCGTCTCTGTCCAAGAGACATTATTCCTAACCTGAAAAACTGTGACCTCTCTGTCAGACAATCTGTGATCCAGGAAACAAAGGAGGGGTCCAGTCCCATCTTTTTACGCTTGCCTCTGAGTATGATTTGTGTGGTGTTAAATGCACTTGAAAAATCAAAGAACATAATTCTCACATAAGGACAAGATTCTTCAATATGAGAGAAAGCACAATGGAGCATGTAGAGGACAGCATCATCTGCTCCAATGTATTCTTTGTATGCAAACTGCAGAAGATCGAGTTTGTCTTTGACTTTTAGTTTCAGTATGCATAGAAGCATCCATTCCAGGGTTTTCATGATGTGTGAAGTGAGGGCTATCAGCTTATGGTTCAGCTGGACTTTTATTTACTGGTTTAAACACAAGATGTTTTCCAAAGCGTCAGGACCTGCCCGAACTGTAAACTCAAGTTGAAAATTCTCTGGAGAGATTCAAACAGTTGGGCAGCACAGCCCTTTAGCAGCCTTTGACACACACCATCTGGGCCAGCTGCCTACCCAGGGCAGTCTCCCAAGCTCTCAAGCTCCAACCTCATCCCTGTTTCTGTAACAAATGGAGGAGGAATTACAGATATGAGAGGGGTGTAGCTGCAGTGGTGGAAATGCACACCATGAGGAGGAGAAGAAGGTTTGGAAAGAGAAGCAGCAGTGGAAGTTTGTGTGGCCTCAGTGTCAAACCTGTTTAAGAACTGATTGAGTTTACTGGCTTTGTCCACATTACCACTTTTGGCTGTCTTTTCTTTTTCTTGTAGTCAAAGATGTTATTGATTGCTGTGCAGAAAAACAACACCAGCCTTGGGTGTCCATTTCTTGACTGTGAGGGTAGTTGCAGGCTGCCTCAGTACAAACAAGAGTCAGAGACGTTTTTATTCAACCACATTCCAGTAAAGCACATGAGACTGCCCTCCCAGTACACTTTCTGGGTTAGGCAGAGAGTTGACATTCCCCATGGTTGACTGATGGCAGAAAGAACTCCATTACCTTGCCTTCACCTTGGCACCAACCTTATGCAAAACTTAACTTACCTTATAGAATCACCCCCTAAAATCAACAGCAGGCACTGCTTTGGCGCCATGCATGACATTTTGATCTGTGATGCGTAGCTGTGCTACGCTAGGTGAACAAACCACTTCCATGCAGAAATGAGTGATGAATGTTGCAAATTATACAATTTAGTCACTGCTATATTACATGTTTGCTTGTTAAAAATATATATGCAAAAATTATTTAGAAAAGCGTTTTACTCATTAAAGGGGAATGGGATTCTTCTTCAAGTGGAAGATGTGGAGCATCGCCCTACAGTGACCATGTGTCCCTGGCTGTCACTTGATCAAAATTGTAATATTTTTTTGAACATGAGGTAAAACAATGTAATTTCAATTGTAAAAGGGCAATTGAAAATTTCCCTATAAGCTTGATCTATTGCATACCCCTGGGACCTCTTGATGTATCAATTTACTAAGCTAGGTTGTTTTCTTATAAAAACTCTTATAAAAGCTCACCCGCTAACTTACCACTCAATTTACGCAACGGAGGCAGAGGCACCACAGACAAGTGGGACAACAGCCAGTGTACAACCTGGCTGCATATAAGCTTTTTCCAAAACTTCTGTTTTGGAAAAAACATCACAAAATTAAACGAAATTTAACTTGCAGACTTTCACATAACTGGGGAAGGGAAAACACTATCAGTGACAGAGTCAAAGCTGACAGAATAGGCATCCTACCTCTGCTAGTAAGATTCTTCTAAAGGCATTGGCAATGGCTGCATCAATCCCCACCATGTCAAACTCCATACAGCTCTCATCCAGATGCACTACATCAATTCTGAAGTTCTGCAAAGAGAGAGAAGAGATGCATATCAGCATTGAATGGTTTTACTTTCCAAGGCCAAAAGTGCCGATGGGTAAGCCGTGTGTTTTATGAATTCATGGCTTATCCGCTGTCAAACACTGTGAGGGTCTTTAAAAAAACCAAAGTAAAAGCTGAGGCTGTATTTGCAGCATATGTTTTTAGTGAGGCATGTGGTCCACCATAATTATTTGTTGGGCTGTAAAACTTTAGGAAAATTAAAGTTAACCATATGCTTTATGTTTGTTCTGTAATAGTGATTTAGTCCCTGGATACAAAACTTGCAAAATGGCTCTTGTTAGTTTGCTACACTTTTTGTTTTGTCAAATTAAATTTTTGACACAAATTATGCAATTTTTTGACAACTATGAATTGACACTGAATCACAGAGGATGGGAATTTTGATTCCTATGTGTGACTTTTATCATATAGGTCAATCAGAGGAGAACGGAACACTAGGTTGATCTATGTCACATTATTAATAGCTGAAAGATAACAGTCGAGCTGAAGGGTCAAGATGTCTTTAACTGACTAACTAATCACTTTCATCCTGCGAGTCTAGATACAGCAACCAATTTTAGGTCAAATGTAAATCCTCCTTAGCAAACACTTTAATATTTCACAAAATATTCTACCTTGCCAATACTTTACACCAGCTTTACACCATGAATAATTAACCATGCTCAATTTAAAAAGTACTTTAAGCTTAAGCCACCGTTCATGGGCTAATTAAATGATTTGTTGAATTAATGCAGTAACTATGCTGATGTGGCACAGTTACCACATTCATGCATCCCTGCTGTTGTCGGCCATGTGGTCTTGTTTTGAGTCATATTGTTGTACAACACAATACTTTTTTATTACTTGGACCTTCCTAAATGAGAAGAGAGAAGGGGACACTTTCATACTTTCATACAGCACAGGCCAATGTTAACCCTCCAACTTGGAGACACAACAGATGTACTTCATTTCCTCAGCAACGATAACTCTGTACTCTAAATCAAATACAGTGCTTGTGTTCCCTGACGTGGAGAACCCATATCGCAGCATTCTTCACCAAGATACTCTGGTGCCTAATTAATTCTCTAGGAGAGAAACAACATAAGTCCCTCAAATGTTTTCTTTTTAGAACTGCTACATTTTGTTTTGAGTCCCAGCTATAAGCAATATGAATCAAACTGGTACCCTCAGCAGGCTGTCACTCTTTTAGGAGGGGTCACAGGTGGAACAAAAGGATTTTTTGTTATTTCATATCTTAACAACAGCTTAAGTTGCCTGAAATTGACCTGCAAGAACAATTCCAACCAAATCCAAGATTCGGGTTTAGTTGTATAAAAAGATTAAATTGGGGCTTTTCAAACTTCTATCTACCAAAATGACATGGAATAAACTCAATACTGCATACATGCTGCTAGTAATTATACAAAATATCAACAAGATAATACCAGCTGGTTAGTTTTTGAGGTTCAGACATAACTGCTCAGACCCTGATGACTTTCATTCAAAGAAAACACTAATGGCTACTCAAACTTAAAAAAAGGTTTTTAGGAATATGTAATCTAATTTTGATTTCAATTTCAATTTCCACTCCCAATGATCACAAAAACAATGGACTGAGAAAAAACAATTGTTTTTCCATTATGCCAGTGTACTCTCATTTTGACTTGTCTGTCTCGCGATGAGACAAAATGCATTTCTACACCTCGCATCATATAAGCAGTAAATCATGTATCTTTATATTGTTTCTTTTTCAAAATCCATTGTTGTTATCAACTCCGCAAACAATTTTATCCTGATCAGTGTGGTACAATGGCACCTATCCAATGTTTTTGCAAAAGTTATCATTGTTTTCTGACCTTCTTTAATGATAAGATCACATTTATAAGAGACAAAATCTTTCACCTTATGCCCTCCGCTGGCATTGATTTACTCCCTACTTTGGAAACCTCAAAAATAACTGTAAAAGGAGATGTATATTTGAGCTGCTTTTCTCCCACTCACCTTCGACAATTAACTACTACAATCTCTTCTTCCAAACCATCCACTTGTCTCCTAGATCCCGTCTCTAGTAGACTGCTTAAAAAGAGTTTGATACTTTTCTACTAAATATAATAAACCCTTCCTTATGTAGCCCAGGCAAGAACAGTGGGGGGTTATATTAATATATTACTCTGATAAAGGGAGGAAAAATATTAATAGAAAAAAAAAGAGTAAGTGAAATTCAGATTTTGTTTATAATAATTGGACATAAAAAAATTTATAAAGCTTAATAAATATAGTTTAGCTAAAAAGTGTATAAATGTGGTTTTAGTTCATTGCCACAGTAAATAAATAAATAAATAGATAGATCGCTAAATATCTCAACAGTTGAGTTCATTCAATTCATGTTGTTTGGTTCTTTTGGTGATTGGTTAATACAGGATGTCAATTTAATTCATTTGTGGGGTCAGAGAAAAGAGCGGAAGTGAAAAAAAAAGAGGAGAGGATACACGGAGAGGTGGGAGCGGAACAGGTAGCAGTTATACATATATATACATATATACATATATATACATATACATACATGTATATACATATACATACATGCACATGTACATGTACATGTACATATACATATACATACATGTACATATACATACATGTGCATATACATACATGTACATATACATACATGTACATATACATACATGTACATAAACATACATGTACATAAACATACATGTACATATACATACATATATATATACACACACACATACATACATACATGCATACATACATACATAGAATAGAATATTTATGAATATATATACTGAAATTGGAAATTGGTTGTTGGTTCCACAGGAGAGGAGTTTGATAACCGAAGGCTCTGGCTCCCAGTCTACTCTTGGAGATTTTTGGAACCACCTGTAGGTCTACATCCTTATGAGACCTTAATGGTCTAGTCATATCGTAGGGTACTACGAGTTCTTTAGGATAAGATGGTGCCTGGTCTTTAAGCGCCTTTAGGTAAGAAGAAGGATTTTGAATTCTATTCTAGATTTCACTGGTAGCCAGTGCAGAGAAGCTAATACTGGAGAGTAATGTGATTTCTTATTCCACTTCTTGTAAGTACACGTGCAGCGGGATTTTGGATCAATTGCAGACTCTTCAAAGACTTTATGGTGCAGCCTTATAGTAGGGAGTTGCAGTAATAAGGTAATCACATATATGATTTTTGTGGAATCGAGCAGCCCTTGACTTTACCACAAACTCCGTTCAGAAGGCACACAACAAAGCTGATCTCTAACTACATTTCCATACAAACAATTGACAGGGCAAGGCACAGAGAGCCAGCCTATTGTCAGGGGCAGAAGGTGTGTGATTCTGCTGATGTTGGGCCAGAGAGAAGGGGCCAATATTTGTGTGCTTACAAACTCCAACTGGGAAATGCTGCATATTCCACCTTTAAGAACTGATTGGCCAGCATTGGCAAGGAACAATATTTTGTCAAACATTACAATGTTTGCTATGGAGCAAAAAACAAAACAACTGGTGTTTCTACCTACTACTGTAAATGTGAAGGAAAGTAGCTCAGACTGAGCCACACAACTTTTCCAGTTGATCAGCAGTGCACAGCGTTTGTGCTTGTACACAGAAGAGGGGGGAGCTGTGCAACTGGGAGGGATAGGGAAACTGGTGCAAGCTGATATGAGAATTGATGAAGAAAGTATTGAAATTAAGTGAAGTCTAGGAACTTCTACCACCTACTGGTGTGAACCTTTGGTCTTGATGTATTCAAATGAAATCTTGAGTACCTCAACCATCCATCCGTTCAGGCCAGCTGTGTGTCACTTCCCTTTTGCTGACACCTCCTAATCTGGCCCCTTGATCCTGTAACCCTGTATGTCAGAATGCAAAAATGCCCCACCCTGTCTTTTATGTCTTGTTGATTCCCTTAACCTAACTAGCTACATGGCCCTTCCTGCATCTGTTCCTTTTTTCTCACTTTTGTTATCTCTTTTCTTTAGCATTACTTGCTTCTCTGAACAGAGCCACAACAACTTATTTTGACCTACAAGTGTTTATATACAATGTTATTTGTCTGTATAAAATCTATGAAGGATTTTACAGCCACAAACCACAAACGATCTTAACTAACTCTTGCTAATTTTTTCTCAGTTGTGTTTTGTTTGAACCCGTAGATACTTAACATTCGAGCCAATCTAGTTTAAAAAATACATAGAAAATACATGTCCAAAAGCATTCTTAGTTTGGCTTTTTGAAAGTAGGAAACAGCTAATTTCCCTGAAACCACTACATTTACTACCCTATCTACTAATACTTTTGTATTTACTAGTAACCACTACTTAATCACTACAGTATATTTATAATTTCTACTTAAATAGATAATTAAAAATGTTGTTAATAATGTTACACAAGCCGAGCTAATGTTACTCCCTGGCTTAGACTTTGCCTTAGATAAGTATTGGGCTTTGACACCTACTGATAGGCTCATTAGCACACTTGCCAAAGCACTACCCAAAAAAAAAACATAAACAAAAATCCAACCAATCAACAAGCAAAAAAAATACAACAAGAACTTCTCACTTGTATGTCATAGTGATAACAACTGCTTCTATTTACAGAGGCTAACTTACACTTTGGCAGCAGGCAGTGTTGTGCCTGAACATGTTTTAAGAGTGCACATTTATGATCGACTCATATATTTGTGGACAGTGAGCAATGATGAGCAATGTGAGCAATGTTTACTCTCACAGAAGTTAATGCATTTTGTCCTTCATTCTAACTTTGAAATTTTGGGATGTGCTGCCACTTAAAATTTTTTATATATGATTTTGACAATCAGAGAGGATATTTTTAGGGCTTAAATGATAGTCTTTAATAGGGTTCTAAAATGGAGTGAAGAATTGACAGGTGGGTTAGTTAGCACTAGTAGTAGTAGTAGTAATGCATGTATTATACAGGATAATCACATTTTTTTCAAGAGAGCTGAACTAAAAAGCAACTTTTGATCTACAATTTACTGCTCAGCTATGGTCATGGGTTTTTGGAAGTGACAGAAAGAATGAGATAACACATACAAGTCGATCAAAAAATTAATTTCTTCAGCAGAGTGGCCAGATTCAGTTGTGGTAAGGGGTTTAGACAAAGGAGCTCAGTACAACTACTACTTCTTTGAGTTGTTTAAAGCCAGTTGATAGGGTTAATATTATAAATCTCCTCAGAAGGTAGTGAAAAATAGTGCTGAGGAGAAGGATTTGTGAATTCTGTTGATTAGTGTCTGCTTTCATGGGCTGGCCCATGATAAGTAGCAATAATGGATTGATGTATGGAGTCTGAGAGACTCTTGATCTACTGGATTTAACAAATTTAACCTGCGACTTTCAGGTCTAAACTGAGAAGATATTTACCTTTTGAAATGTATGCATATCCCAAGTATCATCATATCCAGGGTAGTTTCCAGGGAAATTGGATGTATGAACCTAAAAACAGCAAATAACCAGTCAGTTCATAAACAAAATAAGGTCCCATATCATGCATTATACACGTTCATGGTTTCCAATAAAATTGTGTGTCCCCAGCCTGTTTACACATATCCCCAAAATGATGAAACTACATCTTCTCCATCTTGCTTGTTCCACCTTTTAGAGAATGTGTGCTCAGAAGCACCATCCATATTTGCTACCCCAAAGACGTCCAAAGGGGAGAAACCACACTTTCAGCCATGTTTCACTCCCGGTGCTAGGAGCTTGTGCTCCTCCCTGAGTCTTGGTGTGTCACAGTCTGCATTTTCCTCCTCACTGTTTGTTCATCAGCTATGTTAGATGAACAAACATGCTCAAGGTACAGGCAAAGCACACTAAATGCTCTGTTTTTGACTGCAAGAATGAGCACTGAAATCTCCATATACTTATAACATCTGACCCAGTGAATTAATTTACCATAATTTTCGGACTACTGAGCGCACCTGAATATCAGCCACACCCACTAAATAAAAAAAAAAAATTTTGAACGTATATAGACTGCACGTCTATAAGCCGCAGATGTTCACATTTTAATATGGGATATTTACAGAGAAAAATATACCTCAGCAAGATTCTTTTAACTTTTAACTAAATAAATGTATTTTTCCGAACAGTGCCTGTAACACGGCTGGTTAAAAAATTAAAAATAAAGTAGCCTACCAGAAAAGTCATTGATCGCTACCTTCATCTTCCTCCTGCGCACTTAAACCACTAAAGTTGTCTTCTTCAGTGGCGGTATTGAACACACACTTTCTCGTTTATTTTCGTCCATAAATTAGCCGCATCATTGTTTAGGCTGCAGGGTTCAAAGCATAGCAGCTTATAGTCCAGAAATTACAGTAATTTCTGATCGAAATGTCCCCATGACACAGTGTAGAAGCCTAAATGCAGTTTTATTAATGTTTGGTAGTCAGTACTTAGTCATTTAAGTTACAGCTATTTATAGGAGTTGAGGGGGAGGTGGAGGAAATTGAAAATAATTTGGCATGTTAATAAAACATTATGCAAAGGTTAATTTTTAATATTGAAACCTTTCATGTGTGTTGCTTTTGTGACAATTTGGGGATGGTGGTCTGTAGGGTCTTTAGAGTCAGGTCGAAGTGGAGTGGAGCCACGTGATTTTTTTACCTCTCCCAAACCATTTGATAGCCTTTCTAATTGCAATTTCAGTTCCTTATACTTTATCTACTTGAGACACCCCACCTCCTACTGTCTCACCAAGATATCAGGCCCTTTTGTGCTTCAAAATTGTGATGTCTAGACCTCTTAACACCTGTATACAAATCCCTGCAGGATGCCTACGGTGTGGACCACACCCTAGGGAGTCCGCATCGACACCTACAGCAGACCAGAGGGTGTGAAAACACTCCCTTGGGTAGGGGGCATTCCTCAAGTATAAATGGTTAGCTCTTCCCATGCTTGGGGTCTTACTTCATACTGACAGCTTATGTGATGATTGACCTTTTCTTCTCTTTTCTTCTTTGTTTTATATTTTATTTGAGATCCAATTCTTTTTGTTATTTGTTTATTGATTAAGGTGATTGTTCATTTGAGCATTGCTTCATTGAGTTTGACATCTTTTGCAGATTCTTAATTGCCTCCGTTATATTGTATTTGAAAAGTTAATATATCTTGTTATTTACTATACTGCTTATTGTTGTTTGGTGTGAATGTGTTGCATGACCAGTTGTAAGGTGCAGCCATTTTACCGTTCCCTTTCTACCTGTGGACAGGTGCTCTGGGCTCCGGGCGGTGACCCAATCCCTGGTGGCAGTTCTTCACATTTCAGTTTGTGTGTGTGCAGTGTCATGGATGTTATCTTAGCTTCCTCCTCCCTCATTGGTTTCGGGCTACTAAGGTAACCCAGCACTGTCCATTTCCCCTCCCCTTTGGCCACTGTATCAAACGTTAGGTGCTACAGACAGCATAAATGGAACTTTTTTTTTTTAGCAATCAGTGTTTGATAAAGATCGTTTCTACTGTGAACACTGCCTCTTGGTGATTTTTGAACCTGTGTAGCCTTTGGCCTCTTACTTCCTGGCGTGAAATTCCCCAGGTGGCACTGTTCGGCAACAAAATTCCTTGCTCTATGACCGCCACTTTGCCACACAAGAATTTGATGACTTTTAAATTCTGGTTTGCAATAGTTCATGACTGAATTTGAATTTGAATTTTCAAGTATGGTCTACACCTACTCTATGTGTAAAGTGTCTGAGACAACTTTGGTTGTGATTTGGTGCTATGTAAATAAAATTTGATTTGATGAGAAATTTTTGTAAAATCAACAGAGTCGTATGAACCCCCCCCCCAAAAAATCAATCGATGACTTCATGCAGAAATGTGAGGAATGGGAGAAGGTACAAAAGTTTGATAAACAAGACATGCATGCAGACAACAGGTCTACAACATAAAAATGTACCTCTAAACATCGAAGTAAAGCTTGATCACAATATAGAAGTGTGTTGTCTTCAGCTTCCTAAGTTAGAATTTAGGCAGAAATTGAGCGTGCAACATTGAAGCAAAGGCTGCAGCTTCAAGGGGGAAGTTAGCCACTAAAGAGGAAGAAGCAGAATATTCAGCAGAGAAAAGATGCAGGGAGACTTTGCGGCTGGCTGAAGAAAAGTGGCGAGAGGCAGAGTTTAAAGTAGAGCAAAAAAGGCTAGATCCTACAATGAAAATGCATGCAATGGAGACTGCGCTTTCTAAAGTAGCGACAAAAATGAAAGTTTCCTCAAATATGTATATATACATTAGAACATGAGCATTGCTGAAGATGAACAGACAAACAGACTGAAGAAATAGAGATGAAAACTGAACCTCAGCCAATATCACTGTGCACCACACCTGCACCTAAAATTTAATGTAACGTTTTACCGGCAATGCCTAAAAGAGCCTGAAATACAATTACAGACACATGTATGATAGTTTATACAAGGCTATTTGGCTACTGTCAAAGAGTAACAGCTCTTTTTGTTAACAGCGATAAGGAATCCTTGCTTTTGGTCTGACCATTAAAGAGTTCAGCTGAGACTCACTTGAATACAGATATTTCAGATCCATTAAGCATTTTTGGAGCTGCACAACCTGTTTTCACTCACTTGGAAGTGTACCTGTCAGTGAACAGCTAATGTTATATACTCCGATACAGTAGAGGGGGGTGTGGCTTTTAGTCTGTCTTTAAAACCAACGAAGAAGAGAATCAGTGTATTTTTTTGTTTTGCCTTTTTTTTGCCTTTAATGATAGAACAGCTTTGAGATTGGACAGAAAACAGGGAGAGAGAGCAGGTAGTGACATGCAGCAAAGGGTCGAAGCTGGAATCGACTGCTACACAGAGAGCAGCGTATTTAAGGCTCTTAGACTGACCACAACTTTTTCTGCTAAACGGCTCCAAAGAAAACATTAAAAAATTTATAGCTTCAAGACAAGACAAGCCAAAAGACCCAACTCTTGAAACAAGACAACTATTATGAAGTTCCTGTTCTTTAAGAGGAAGGATAAGAAAAATAACCTCAGCAGCTAAACTGTGGAGAGTTTGTTGGAAAAATGCAGAAAGTGGACATGCGTGTGTGAGTGTTTACAATGACTTTGTACCAGCACAACACAGGCAAATGCATTAACCCAGCTGCATTGTTACTATCAAGACACAACTGCTTC
Organism: Acanthurus tractus; assembly: GCA_029783725.1. Lineage (NCBI taxonomy): Eukaryota > Metazoa > Chordata > Actinopteri > Acanthuriformes > Acanthuridae > Acanthurus > Acanthurus tractus. Next base: position 160,417 of record JAQNCA010000003.1, on the reverse strand, counting down.
ATCAGAACTGCTAGCAGCACATGCTTTTTTAAGTTAGCTAGGGATTAAAGATGTGCTCCTGTTGAGCTTCTGCGACCTCTCTATGTACCATGGCAAGGGCAGTGCAAATACATGCAGCAGCTGGTGGCTCCCTCAACCTGTTTATGCTTAACAAAACATAAAAGGAGCAGTCCTCTTGTTTTGATTGCTGAGAATCGTGTTATTTGTGACAGTAGTATGCTCGTCAATATCAGAAGAAGTAGTGCAATGATTGGATTAAGTGCAGCTGACCTTGGGACAATCTCTGCTCTCTGCATCTCCAGATCAGACAGTCAAAACATTCAGACCAGATGACATCGCAAGTGGTGTGGTCGACCCAGGAAGAAAGGGAAATGAGCCAGGATAAGAGTTAAGCTAAGAAGCTAAGAAGTTAAGCTTGGACCCAATGCTGTTCCGTTACCCAGCCTATTCCTGGCAAATGTCTGGTCGCAGGACAATAAAATGGATGACATTAAACTCAGGCTGACTCAGCAAAGAGAAACTAAAAACTGCGGTGCTCTCATCTTTACAGAGGCATGGCTCTACAGCAACATACCAGATGAGGCTTTAGCACTGGATGGGTGGAGCCTGTTCTGGGCTGACAGAACACAAGACTCCGGTAAGACAAGAAGGGGGCAGACTCTGTTTGTACATCAATGATGCTTGGTGCACAGGTTCAGCCAGAGTGGATGGAAAATGTTCACCTGACATTCAGTATTTACTGCTGAGATGTCGGCCATATTACCTGCTCAGAGAATTCAGCAGTGTGTTCGTTGCTGCTGTTTACATTCCACTGGATGCCAATTCATAAAATGCACTCCAGGAATTATATGAGGTCATCAGCAGTCACACGGCAAAACAGCCAGATGCTGGGGATTTTAATCAAACAGACCTCTGAACTGTTTTGCCTGGATTCCACCAGCACGTTCACATCTCCACCAGAGGAAACAATACACTGGACCACACCCTGCTTATCCTGCCAACTTACATCCAGCTGGCAAAAAGGGTCAAACTAACTGTGAAAACAGTTAAAGTGTGGACAGATGAAGCTACAGCAGCTCTACAGGACTGTTTTGAATGCACAGACTGGCAGATATTCAATGATTGAGGGACAACCGTATCGAACTTGAAGAATACATATCATCAGTGACATCATATATCAGCAAATGTGCTGATGATTTGGCAAAAATAAGGACAACTAAATCCTTCCCTAATGAGGGAGCCTGGATGAATGGAGGAGTGAAAGCTCTATCTAGAGCCAAAAGAGCTGCCTTTAAGTCAGGTGACAAAGAAGCTTGCAACATTGCCAGGGCAAAACTGAGAGCTGGCATCAAAGAGGCAAAGCAAAGGCATCAGCAGAGACTGGAGAGAGACCTCAACACCAACAACAGCAAAGACTTGTGGCAGGCAGTCAAAAGTGTTACAGGCTACAAAAGCAGAGTTCCCATCATGTGTGAGGCCACGTTACCAGACAAGCTAAACACTTCTACTGCTCCCTTAGATATCCTCAACAAAGAGTCAGCCGTAAAGGCTACTCGGCTTCCAGAGGACCAGCCACTGTCAGTGTCCACAGCGGATGTGAGGAAAGTCTTGCTGAAAGTTCATGTGAGTAAAGCTGCTGGGCCTGATAACGTCCCTTTTGTAACAGGGATAGACATTTGTGAGAACACATCTAGTAACTTCAAGAATGTGCTTCCTTTGAGCGCCGCCACT
>JAQNCA010000003.1:131130-145428 GCA_029783725.1 Acanthurus tractus | reverse complement strand
GTTGTTAGGCTTAGGTAGTTATTCACTGAGTCTGGTCCATTTTCTGTAGCACAAGATTTTTGTGTTTACCTTAAATTCGTTTCACTGTGGTGTACCACTGCCCTCTCTGGCTGACAAAGGGAGACCTCATGTAATAAAGTCTGGTTGGTCTATATCCAAGCAGGGTGGGTGGCGGCCATGAACGCACACTAAAAGAATAAAGATTTTGGCTGCAAGACCAAAAGTGCATCAATCTCATAAAAAGTTGATACCCAGTGTGGTCTCAAACTATGTGTACAAATGCAGATGAAAAAAAATTGAGACAAACACTCCTTGATGTCAAATAGATTTCCACAAAAAGATCATTACTAAGAATAAATATAAAACAAATACCTGACATTTCTGCAAGTTATCCCACCCTTAACTTGGTATGTAGTAGACATAACTTTGGCACTAGTAAAAGTCATTCTACTTTAGTAAAGTCGTTTAATCATCAATTCATGTTTAATTTATTTATGCTCATTTTAAAAAGATCAAAAAAAATTCAATAAAGCTGCAATCAGCATTTAACGGGTCCTCGCACAGTGTTATGGTGGGAAGCAGTCAAGCAAGACATGTATTGACATTAGCAATTAGGTCAGCCATCAGCCAGAGGACCATGGGGGAGAGGCTGTGACGCCAATAGGCCCCCAAGGCACCGAACGCCACGGCCCCACAGGCGCAGATCCAAGTGAGCCCCAAGGGCAATCTGACGTGGTATTTTTCAAGTTGTACAGTTAGCACAATGTCATTCTCCTACTGCAAACTACAGATGACTGAAGTGGGTCATTCAAATCAGTTTTACTATATTTTGACAGACCCTGGGTTTTAACAGCTCATTTATGTCTGAGTTAAGTAAATCTTTATTTTCTATTATCATGTTGGATAAAGCTATTATTGGTGATTTTAAGGTTCACATTGGTGATGCCGCTTTTTAGTTTATCTTTTAATTTAATTCAGCATGTGCCTGGTCACACTAATAACCACAGACAGGTTGCATCTTGTTGTTTCCACTTGGTCTAAATATTGACACAATTGCTCTGCAGACCTGCATATTACTGACCAGGAATGTGTTTTATTAAATTTTGCTCTTGATGTCAAGTCTTTCCAAGCAAACATTTTAAATGCTCTCGTACTTTAAAAATCAAATCTCAGTGGAACAGTTTCTGCAGCTTTTAACTCAAATATAGCACTGATCTTTCACATCAGTGTCTCCAGCCTGGTTGCTGCTTTTAATTTTCACTGTACTGACAGAGCAGACCTCAGTAAAATGAGACTCGTTTTTTCCATCAATTCTTCTCCCTGGTACATGATGTCATTCATTGATTTCGATGTTGAAAGAAAGAGAGACTGTGGAAATCCACAGAACTCCACGTTCATCGCCTTCACTACAAAGAGCTCATAACCAAATATAAGAACATGGTTAAAAAAAGCGAGAGCTTCATACTTCACCAACCTGATCTCCACCAGAAAGAACGACCCCTTAAGTCCTGTTTGACACTATAAATAACATTGTAACTCCTGCACCCCTGACATACCATGTTTGCTAAAAAGGTCTGCAACAACTTTGGCTTTTATCCCTCCATCTTTTAAATGTGGCAGTCTCACAAAGATCACAAGAATACGAGAGAAAGTAAAATTACCCAAGTTTTCTTACATTTCCAATGCACGTACTGTACTTCATGAGAATATTATACAGTAATAGGAAAGAGTTAAAAGAAATCCAAACTTATCATTCAAACACCTTCAATCACTATTCAAGTGACTTGACCTATAAAAATAAGACATCAAAAGAAGAGAATCAATTCAATTTTAACTCATGTGTTCAGACTGTGACAAAGTTTTAAGGACTTTTTTTAAGACAGTCTACAGTATGTGTTTGTCTGTCTTTACCAGTCAATTCCCCTGTTGTAGTTTGCGCCACTGAAGAATTGGATCTCCTCAAAAGTAGCGGGGCTTGGGAAAGAGCTGGTGATTGCTGGATGGAGGCTCAGGAATGAATGAAGTGCTGCAGTCCCTTTGAGTAAAGACAAGACAATTTTAATAATAAAGAGAAATATACTGTAAATAGTCAAAGATAAATAATGAAAATGGTGGTGGAGTACCTGTTTTCTGTGGTCCAATGATGAGGAACTTGGGGAGTCGATCACAGGTCTTTTCTTTAGACCAGATATCTTTATGTCTCTTGTCATGACAAGGGTTCTGAAAAATAAGTTTGCTTATTAAACACTATCATATCATAAAGCAAATATATGAAACACAATAGGTATACTCTGATTACTTAAATTTTAACCATTTTTGGAGTTTGTGTTTGTAAACTGGCACTGCGCTAATAGTAATAAGGGCACATAATGGCAGAGATTAGGTGTTGTCTCTCTGTAGCCTATTACCTTTTTACAATTACAACCTGGACTCTGTATTTATTTTGTGTACAGTCCTGTTGAGGCAGAAATGTGTATATTACCTCTTCATTATCACATTGTGAAATTATTTAAGAATAATTTATAATATCATTATGGTGTCTTTAGAAGAAATAAATTGTTAATCAGGCTAAATGTTTCATGAAAAAAAAATAAATTACGCATAATAAGCAAATGTGATGAAATTAAAATATATGAAATAACAATTTTAGAAGAAAAATCTGCTTAATGGAACAAAGAAAGTTGTGTGGGCCTTTGTACGGTTACCAGATTTTTAACTAGATGGTACATAAAAAACAAATGTAAAACTTAGTTTAATCCATTATCTATCTTCACTTGACAAGGCTGAAATCTTCAGATTTTTTTTGAACATATTAAAATGTGTTTGATGTTCACAATTAAATAAAATAATAATGATAAAATTGCGACCTAGATGGCATGAAGTTGTTTGGCCTAACAAACAATTTCATCTGTATATTCTGGTATCTTTGTGTAACAGTTGGAAACAAAGAACATTAATTTAAGCCACAGCTGCTGTAACCCGTGTGTCAGTGTACACATCACTCTCATAATTTAAATACTTAATTAAAACTCTAAATTTAAAAAAGAAACCCATCACATCACCAGCTCTGTGGTACTGCAGATGTTTAATAATAATCAAATAAAAGAAAAAATAAGACACACAGCCAGCTACAGAAATAGTACTGACGTTTTTGTAAAGTCCTGGATACAATCAGTGACATCAAAACATCATTTTGAGATTCAGACATAAATCTTACACCTTTCGGAGCTGTCTGAGTAGAAACAGACAATAATCTTACGCGTCTCAATAGCTACATCCATTGCGTGTACTTGAGTGTTGTTGTGTGTAGTACCATATCCTCCCCTTCTTCGTATTCTCCAAATTGAGTTTCTCTCTGGTGTGTTGAATACCAGTTCTGAGGACAAGGCATTCAAGGGAGCTCATTACATTTGCAGCTGAAGCCCTGGCAGCCCTCAGTATTTACAAGGTGGACCAAATGCATTTGTGCCATGCTCACAGCTTCTATGCACTTGACATTATTCATTTTAGTTGCAGGAGGTTTCCTGTGGATTGCACACGTCCAGTGCATTCTAAATTTAGATTGACCACCGACAACTAATAATAATGAAAAAAGAAAAAAATCTAATTTCATTAGAGCCAAATTTTTATTATTTCAGTTCTTGTCTGTGACTGTCATCCGCCCTCCTTGCATACTGACCTATCAGACACCACTGTGAATCAAGGGGAAAACTAAGGAAAGAGAGGACACAACGAGGAGAAAAGAGAAAAATAAATAACCAAATAAATAATAAAAACTTAAAAAAAGGGAAAGACAGGATTGTTTTTAAAAGGCAAGAGGAAGACAGGCAGTCCTACAAGTTTAAGGTGCAGTGGAAGCTACTGTGTTGCTCTTAATACCTGCATCAAGATAGCAACAGTACAAGAGAACCAGTATTGGTCACCAAAAATATGGGAGTCATGATTGTAGGAAATGGCCCAACAGAAGACAAAAGTCGAAGTAGAATAAACAGTGGATATTAGCTGTGTGTTGAGTTTAAAGAGTGACTCAGCACTTTCTGGAGGGTCCCATTAGTTTTTTTAAAGATGTGTTCCCGCAGGAGCTGGTTAATCAGGGCCGGCATGCATGTAAGCATTCACCAAACATGTAGGGAGACCTATCACTAGTGTACAGAGTCGTTGCCCAAGCTCAGTGGGGTGAAGTGGGCCAAGCCACCACCCCAGGCTGCGGGAGCACCCAAGACACCATGCCCAAGAGGCAGCTGCAGCCACTGGGCACAACACAGGCCCAGGTGCTCGGAAGGGCAACAAGAAGAACCACCAAAGCACAAAAGCCAGCCCCAAGGGGAGTGGGACACAAAAGCCCACCTGCCACCTGCCACCTTCCTCAACCCACCCCGCCACCCAGAAGTTGGAGAACAACTTCTGATTTAAACAAGAATTAAGGAGCTTGGAAATGGCAAATAAAGGACTTGGTATATGTACACTATTGGGACTTTACCACATGAGTAGAACAAGAAAAGTCTTGTAAATCACTGACTCAGTGTCAAATCTGGCCTGAGCCTGAGTCCTAATTGAGACCCTCAGAACCTCTGATGAAGAATGGGTAACTCAACCTCACCGAGTCCCCTAGGTTTCACACCTAGGTGTGAACTCTGTCAACAAAACCCCTCTCTAGCCTCCTCATTTCTCTCTCTCTCCTCTTTCTTTACCCCAGAGCAGGGTTCAGAGAAGCATTCTTTCTCTGCAGCCTCCTCTCAGAGGCAGAAGACACAGTCCTCTTTCTCTCTTTCAACCTCTAGCGCAGGGGACAGAGAAGCTCTTTTTCCCGACTATTCAAGAATATGGCCACGCAGCTTCTCTCTCTCAGCAGCCCCACGGGACAGAGGACACAGTCCTTGCTCCTTGCTCTTTCCTCAGTCAGTACCAGCAGCCAGGACACAAGGTCTATCAGGGGAGACTTACAAGCAACGGAAGTCATGAACCTAAGTCAGCACCAAGCAGCTAACTTAAGGAATAAAGGAGCAACCAGTGATCTTCAGGGACACAGGGTTCAAAGGGCCAGACGAGCCTCTAAACAATCAAGGAGCCTAACAAACCTGCAGCTTACTTGACCAAACACCGCCACAAGCCTGCAGCCTCATGAACACACCAGAATGGACAATATTTCTAGTCTAAAGACCTGGTAATGTAACTGGGCATAACATAGCATGAGATAGCACAGTTTAGCTTAGAACTATGCAACTTTTGTCATTGTATCAGTGATTTTATTTGATGTGTTCTTTGAGCATTACGTCCAGGCTTTGTTATTTTTAAGTTAGTTTTAGATTTTACACACATAGGACTGCAAATAAACCCATAACTTGCATGCAAGTAACCTGTGTGTAACTTATCCTTCTCTTCTTGCCTGGCACCACACACACACATAGCACACAAGCATGCATGTGTGAACGCACACCTTAATAATACATATGCTTGTTAGATTCGATATTGTGTAGAACTCCACATTTTTCAACTTTTAACAATTGATTAGGTAACTTTTATTATAAACATTAAATTAATTATTTATCATTAGTTCCAAATTGTTAGTAGTCTCATTAGACTCATCTAACAATTTGGCTATTATTTTCCTTTTTAGGGTTGGTACTCCAGGGCAGATTCAATGTAAATTGAATCTTGTAACTTAACCTGATTAATAATTATTTTTGATGGCTAACCCCATTATACTTGGTGCAAATCAACATTTTTTTCTAATACCACTTAGGACAACTTCATTTTCATTATAAATATTTTTAAAGTACTTTTTGAAATTTTTTTTAAAAAAGCTACATGACTGTCAAACACTTGTCTATAAAGAAAATCATCTGTTCTATTCAAAAATAAAATAAATAAGCTGACCTGCCAGAGTGGGTCTCTCTCCTCAGGGAAGATCTGGAAGTATTTCTCAGCAAGCTGGACAGGAGGCAGTGTCTGCAGCCTGAGGTTGGTCCAGCACTGGACAAATTTCACCAAAGACTCAAATGTGTAAAGACCCAGCCGATCATTTCCATAGTTGGACAAGTGGGTCATGAAGATACTGATCTACATTAAGAGGGCACAATGTACTCAGTTACTTTTAAATTTACTTAAAACTGTTGTCAGGGCATTAAGTCCTTGACCTATGACAAGAAGAAGTGCAGGCTGGGTCAACATTGGCTAGGTCTTAACCAACAGTTATTCAGTTTACACCAAATACAAACTTGACTGGCAACGAATTTCTTTTCACACATAAACATTCTGGCTGCACTCAAGAGATTCAGATATGTGCTTCAAAGATACAGAACAATAATCCTCATTTGATTTACACATAAACTGAACACTCAAACAAGAACACTCAACACGCAACTGATCAAAAGGCCTCATGTAAGTTTTTGTCGCTACCTTGGCATTAAGGAAGTACTTTGATCATTTCACATGAGGCAAAAGGCTTGGAACCTCTTCACACATATGCAAAAAAAAGGGAATAACTGGAATTCAAAGCTGAGTTAACTGCTCTTATCAGTTTTAAAGGCTGTTAACTGAACTTCACTTCAAGTATTTCTTGTGCAGTTTGATTTACTCTTTACATTTAGAATTATAACTAAAGGACACAAACTATGCAACATATGGCAGGCCATCAAGTCCAGTCCAGTCAAGTCTTATGATGGGAGAGTAAAAGTCTAGTCAAAAGTCCTAATTTTTGTGTCTCAAGTCCAAGTCTCAAGCCTATGATTCTGGTGTGTGCATGAGGTTTGGTATTCGTACAGGGTTTAGAAGAATAGTGAGAAAGAGTTCTCCTCCTCTGATGCTCTTGTCTAGCTCTTTAGAGCCTCCAGGGTATTCATTGTAGAAGATTGTATGGGTGAATAGACCACATGTTTGCCTCGGCAACACCTAAAACACACAGAGATAATTAGTTGCATGGTAACCTCTTAACAAAATACTGATATCTAGTTGTTGTCATTATGATTTTACATCAGAACTTAGGTTAAGGGTAGGGTCATAACTGTTAAGTATCAAGCCAGGAAAATACTGAAACATGGATCGCCCTGGTACAGGATCACAACTGTGGCTGATATAAGCTCTCTTTTCATTAAAAGGTAAAGCTATGCATAGTCCTCACATTTTTAAATTCTTTGTTTGATCAAGGTACTGCTCTATCAAAAACATTATTATTGTGTTTTTTTCATTTTCCTCTTCTCTATTGACTGTGTGTTAGCTTTTTGTTAAAGTAGACTGACCTGAATCCCATTATGGATAAAGCCACGGCGGTAACGGGCAGGCCTCAGATGGGGATATTCTTCAGTACTGGTCACTCTAATGTCCCACACAGACTTCCAGGCCTCATAGAGCTGGCTGTGAACTGGGTAAACCCCAGAGTGGTGTGGAGCCACTGCATAGCCCATATCTGTTGGGATGCCATGCTCCTGGAGGTAGAGGACATCGAAAAAGGGACAGAATATGTGCAAATGAGCAGGAATCAGAGTACAGAAGGACAGATAAGGAGAAAGTCTGGTCAGATGAGAAAAGAGCAAAGAGGAAAGGACGCATATACTGCTTCAAATGCACATGTACTAGTAGTATTAATGAACAAAAATTCATAAAACTGTTACTTCCATCAGTCCTGTTGTTACAATTTTGGAAAAAGCCTATCATACAAGAAAACATAACAAAACAGAAAAGTGATAGGAGCAGGCACTACTGCTTTTACTGCTACTCATGTAGCCATATAGTTTTGCACTAGCAATGTAGTGCCAGTCATGGTTGAAGTTCTGTGTAGCCACCTACACTCTAGTTACAAACTACTTTTTAATTCTATCACCTGAAAGCTACGTAGTCCATCCACCGTTAATATATCTGTGTAGAAGGCCATGTCCCCAGTGTGTAAGTGCTGCTAACCTGAGCAAAGATCTTGTTGAGCCTCATCTGCTCAGCCAAGACACTGACATTGTGAAAGAGGTGAGGCTGCATGTGGCTCCACATGTGAGGAAACCACCAGAAGTCCATCCTGTGCTGGAGAAGCATGTCATCTCCCTGATCTTCCTCATCAGTTCCTGATAACATGCACAAAAAGCATGCATATAACCATGTGTACACACACAAAAAAAAAACATTACAAAAAATGAGAAAAAGTGACACTGCTGTAAGAGTGGTACTCAGTGCAAGGAAGATACCCTGAGATAATGAATCACATTTAGTCAGAACTACATGATGACCTTGATCCGGTATTACTTCTGCTATGAGTATACATTTTCCTGAACAATTAAAAGTTAAAAATATTATGATGAAAAACATAATTTATTCTAACAAACACATCATTGTAAAATCATACAAAAGACTGTTGTGTAAATGTAGATTGTAGAACAATGTTTGTTACAGAAAGCAGTGTTTTTACACTAATGTCAGATATTCTGTACCTGTGTGATAGAACTTCCCAGAAAATCCTAAATTGAAGGTGAAATTAGGGACCAGTGCTCTCAGCTTGCTCTGAGTGTTGAGCAATGCCTGTAAAGAATAAAAAGTACACCTCAAATTTAAACTTACAAAGTGACAACAATAGGTCTTAGTAAAATGTAGTAACAACTGAACACTTGCTTTATTCAACAACTTATTACAATGGATATGAATAGTGATTTGACTGAATCAAAGCTCAGCCTCCAGGTCCTTACAGTGCTTTAGGTCAGTAATGAGCAATGGAGAACAGCTCCCAATTTTGCCAGTTTTGCTATCAACCTTTATGTCTTTTTAACATATCAGTGCTATGCATTTAAATATCGAAATTTGCCTTTCTAGCTCTTTTGCAATGTATTTCAGCTGTTAGCTTTGTATTTAATGCAATGAAGCTTCTAGGTTGTTAGGCGGTGCAACACTATAATTTGATTATGTTTAGATATTTAATGGTAGACTCTGTCAGCCCTGTTTTTAGCATTCATTCCAGCTAATACCATTCACCATTTTTTTATGCAAGAAATGCAATTTTCTAGTTATCCTTTCAACATCTTTAAACTTAGAGTAGTTTTGTGCTCCATGATGCTGTACTGCCTAACCATGCATTAAAGTGCGCCATGCATTAACCTTTTTAGGCTCTGCCTGTGTTGTCTGAACCACTTATAAGGAACTCTGAAATAACCCCAAAAAGCATCCTCCTCTTTTTCCCAGCTTATTAAAGCTTATTAAAATTAAGAATTTTCTTTAGTGAACATTCATACATACATTTTTTCTATTTAAATTAGCTTTGCAACTAGCCAATATTATTTCAGTTGAGTCTTCGAGATGGGTACAATTCTGTCATCATTCTTGAAAAATGTGCAGTCATATGGAATTGCAAATATTACATAAAGTAAAGTAGATATTTTTTAAAACAACACACAAAAGCTCAGAATATTTAAGTTTTGGTATTTGGAATCAGAGTTTTGACTTATTGGCAGAGGTCTGAGAAGTTAATTCTCCTTTTAAAATTAGTTGTGGCTGCCTAACCCACTGTCTGCCCCTTCCTTCCAAAAAAGAAACCCTGACTGGGTGGATTGTTTGTGGAGGGCAGTGTGAAGACACAGTAGATCAAGTTTGGTGTCATTTGAGCAAAAAACATGGGAGGAGATGGGTTTAATTAGTTTTACCATTTTTGGAAAAAAGAGTGATGGACTTCAAGCTCTTACCAGCTCAAAGCACATAAAAGTTTCTGCTTAATTGGGGGCTTGTTGGTGGAAGTTGTGAAGTTGTAAAATCTTTATTAATGAGAATGAAGTTTAAAAGTTTTTAACTTTGGATAGTTGCTGAAGCACCACCATGAGGACTATAACCATACAGAGTCAGTTCAGGAAGTTTGGATCAGGACTGACACTTTGCGCCAAGTTTGGTATATTTTCATGCATGGGAAGCCAGATTACCTGGAGAGTAGAAGAAGAAATTTTTTTAACCCCCCAAACCAGAGGGATTTGTTATAGTTGGAGGGGATTTCAATTATGCGCTGAACCAAAGATTAGAGAAACATCCTTTTGAACAGGGACCAATGTTACAGAAAACTTAAGTTCTGTGTAGTACGGTAGAGGAACTGGGACTAGTAAATATATGATGTCCAAAACACTCTAAAGAGGGAGACTATACTAATTTTCAAAGGTGCATAGAGGCAAGTCCAGAGTAGGTTTTTTTGTGTAGATGTAAGATGTAAAGATAGATACCTCTTAAGTTACAAAACAAAAACAACTTAAACTGTGGAGACTGAATGTTTCACTTCTGAACAATCCAGGTATAGCTCATAGTATAAAAAAGAAATGTAAAAATTTTACAGAACACAATTTCAATGGAGAAGTCTCTCCAGTTTTTGGGAGGCTGACAAAGTTGTGCTTAAGGGGAATTAATTGCACTCTCAGCTAAAATGAAAAAAAAAAAAGACAGAGAACAAGGAAAATTCAAGCTGCAAGGAGCGTTGGACGGGCCCTCGCACCCCAGTGCACGTCGGAGCCAGCGCCAACTCGCCCTGGACAAGGCTGACCACCTGCGAACGTTCCTCACCGCTGCCAAAGTGCAGTACGTGCCTTCCTGTTCTCATGCGGGCAGGCCAGAACATAACAACACTCACTGCTTGAAAGTTAAAATTATGCAATCAATCAAGTTGATTGATGTAATCAAAGTTTTCAACAATGACCTGACATTAATTAAAAACTGAAAACATATACAGGAAAAAAAATTATGTTCCCTTATGTATTTCCTAGCACGAATGACACCTGCTTTCACCACTGTAATCAGTGGGTCTGTTTTAATCTTAATGTAGCTCCAGTAACTGTAATGTAATTGCACTATATCTTAAGTTATATTTCCATAGCTTCATCTTCACAATAAAAACATTGACACCTTTCTTTAAAGCTCTTTAAAAATAAATACATTTTAACTATTTCATCTGCTGATATGTGTTCTTATATTAGTCATATAATAACAGTCATCTACTGACATCTATTAACTCATTTAACAAAGTGATTTATTAGGGTAAAAGTACTTCAAAACCCTTGCATACTAAAACAAAGCTTTATTTTTCATATATTATGTTGGCAAACTGACAACTTCAAGTTTGTTTGTCTCTCTATCATCCACAGGGACTGCAGTGAAGTAGAGCATTACACTTATCACGAGTGGAACAGTGGCAATTCAATGGAGAAAGTGATCTACCCACACCTGTTGAGCTTCCACTGAGCCAACATAATTTTAGCTACAGACTTCATTCAGATTTTAAATGAGTCACAAGACTTTGATCTCTCAATCTTGTAATTACATGTTTGTGATATCTTTTAGTGTTTCAGAGTTATCAGAGTTTTAGTTTTAGAGTTTTCTCTGCAGGTTTTATAATGTGTGTGTATTGCAGCCTGCTTTCCTGTTCAGAGTGATTCACATGATCAGCAGAGTGGAGCAGCAGCGGAGCAGAGAACAGAAAGGAGGAATACATTGTAAAAAAGCTCCTGAGGAGTACCTCAAACTTGATCAAATCTTACACAAAATAGCATATTTTAGAAGGCTCTTTCGTCCTCTTTCCATTGGCACAGGTTTGAAAGCCGTCAGACTTATACTTTAGACTGTAGGGGCCTGAGTTTGACCCATGCACCATTTGTTCCCATTGACTTTAATGGAAGGGCACAGAGAAGCACTCCAACTTCGAGCGCTAATAAAATCCAAACGATTAAAAAAATAACAAAAAATTGTGCTATATCTTTGTTCAGCACTGTGTCCTCTGTCATCAATAAGCTTTTGGAGGCGCTACCATTTACGGCGTCAGAGAAGAAAACATTTGTTCAAAGTGAAATTTTAGCCATAAATAGAATTTTCATATCATATTCAAATGCAAATTGTCGGTTTCCTGTTGATTTTCACCTAGGATGTATCCGCGTGTGATTTGTAGGTCTTGATGAGTACTATAATGAGGCTTTTGTCCCGTCTCTCTAGAACATTCCTGTGGGCCACAGTGTACGTTTAAGTGTGCCTCGGTGGCGCTACAGAGCACATTTTTGTAATTAGGGGGTCGGTTTGTCAATTTTATCAAATTTTTCACCGACCCTGATGTGCGTGACAAATTTTGAGAGTTTTGAGCACGTTTAGGGGTCAAATTAAGGTTCAAAGCGCACGCATAATAATAAGAAGAAGAAGAAAGAAACAGTACAGAAACAATAGGGCTTTCGCATCGTTTCACGGTGCTCGGGCCCTAATTAACAGTACAAAAACAATAGGTCTTTCGCATCGTTTTACAGTGCTCGGGCTCTAATAAGCAGAAGAAGAAGAAGAAGAAGAAGAAAAAAACAGTACAATTACAATAAGGCTTTGCATCGCCTTCGGTGCTCTGGCCCCAAAGAAGAAGAAAGAAACAGTACAATTACAATAGGGCTTCGCACCGCAAGGTGCTCCGGCCCTAATTAGAAAAAGTTATACTCGAATAAGAAAAGGAGCATACAGAGACAAACAGTAATAACACTTTAACTCTCTTAATCAGTATTGACAGAAATTGAATGATTTATTGATGTGGAAAGCAGATGGTGCATCACGTTAGGTTTAGTAACCCTAACCCTGACTGAGAACAACAATCCAAAATTTTGGTCCGAAGCATAATATCTGTGATTTCAAAAGAGAGAAAAGACCCTAAGAATTGTTCTTTATATTGACCTATAAGTTAGCTCTGTTGTGACGTTAAAATTTGAACTACAATACTGGCTACAAAACAATTAAACCAGAACAAACTGTGTAGTATAGTATATCTGGTTATAAAATTAATGACACGAAATTAGAGGCCATGATGCTCGTAGGCAATGGCCATTGGAGTTTGACAAAGAAGTTTCATTTAATTGGTCGGTTCAAGGATTCAAATATTTAGGCATTATGATTACCCCACAAACCTTGCAACTATACAATAAAAACTATGGCAAATTAGTCACACAAACATCTGATTTGGCTCGATGAAAGATTCTCCCTCTAACTTTTTGGTAAAATTTTAACAGTTAGGATGAACATACTTACTTGGCCAACATATCTTTTTCAATCATTACCTATATGGATTCCGACATCTAACTTAAAAATGTGAAACAAAATGATTTACGCTTTTACAAGACTGAGAAAGAAACCTAGAATTCGGCAGTAATTATCTCTTAGCCAAAAAAAACAAGAGGACCTTAGTTTGCCTAGTTGGAAATTATACTACTGGGTGGCACAACCAACATTGTTTGGTTGATTGGGTGCTGCTAGATGAGGGAAGAAATTGCATTGAATTGAAGAATAATGCCTGCCCGCTGGTTCCTCTAGGGATGATACCGTTTATAGAATAAAACAAATGGAGAGATCTTAAAATTAAAAGTTAATGGATTATTTGTACCCAAAGGGCATGGTTTCTTGTTTGAAGGAAAACAGGTGCACCTTTAACAATATCATGAGCAGTAAGAACTGCAAAGATTGTGGACATCTTGCCAAATAAATTGGATGCTGGGTTTTGGATCTGGGCAGGGAAAGGATTTGTAACTATAAACCAAATGTTTGAAGGAAACACTATGAAGTCTTTTAAGCAGCTACAAGATAAAACTGGACTGTGCACTTAGGATTTCTATAGTACAATTGAGAGATTACATTATGTCACACAAGGGAAGGAACATTTTAACACAACCACCCGCATCCATAGAACATCTCTTGATTAAAAGTATGAAGAACACTAGTATGAGGAAAATAGTCTAAAATAAAAATTTTTGGGATTTCCTGAAACTTAAAACCATTTCAAGCTGAAATTCAAACCATTTAAATGTCTATTTACCACCAAGCTCAGTAAATTATATATATTTTATATTTTTATATAATTATCTATTTTATATCATATTATATATACAAATGTGACTCAAGGGGGAGATATGGAAAAGAGGAAAACTAAGTAAATACATAATCTGCTACTGATGACGAAAATGATAACTGTTGTGGCGCAAACACCTACCTCCCACCCTTAAGAGGTGATAAGAGAGATTCAAGAACAATAACAGCTAAACTTCATGTAAAAGTTAATCTATTTTTGGCTCGATGGGCTCCTGTCTTTGCTTACTTTGGTTGATCAAAGAGATTTTTTTTACATTTATGCATTCATTTATTAATTTATTTTTATATTTCACTTTAAGATACTCATCTATTTTTTATTTCTTTAGCGCTCCCCCTCAAAGTTCCTGTTTATTATTTTTATTCCTATCTTTCTATACCTGTATTTTGCACCACCAGAGTTGTCTTTTAAATTTGTTGTATTTGATGACAATTAAGCATTCTAATTCTAATTTTTGAGATGTCTGCATTGAAATA
>JAQNCA010000003.1:115724-131030 GCA_029783725.1 Acanthurus tractus | reverse complement strand
TATTTTGCACCACCAGAGTTGTCTTTTAAATTTGTTGTATTTGATGACAATTACGCATTCTAATTCTAATTTTTGAGATGTCTGCATTGAAATAGACTTGGATTTAATGTTTTCCGAGACATTTTTTTCCTTTGTTCTTTTTTGTTTTTATTGTTCTGCTTTGAATTGGAAGTATGTAAGATGTATAAATCAAGATGCATACTTTTTTCTCCTGAAAAAAGTGGTAAATGCATCATGTGCGTAAAGGGACCAGGCCCACAGACTACACGTAAAGTTTCTAACTTTAGAAACTCATTGTTAGAAACCTAACATGTAGTGGCAGACAGTGCCAGGAAACCAGCAGGCATTGTTTTGAAGTGACCAGGAGACATAGGATTAGTTGTTTGCAACAAAGTTATGCAGTTGGACGAAAAGTGACACAGAAACATTAAAGATAAGGCATAATTCATGATTAATATTATAAGTTTACAAAGCAAGTTATTTTTGCTTTTTTTGGTTCAGTAAATTTTGGCTGTAGATGACAGATTACAATAATATAAATTTTGAAAAATGAGGCTTAGATCATTGTAATCTGTTGAGTCTCAAGCTTTCATATAGTGTGCTGCTTGTGTTGTCAGAGTGAAATGTTTTTGTTGTTTGCTATGTGGTTATTTGGTTGCTTGCTATTGTGATTGTGTGTTTATTTGGTAAACATATTTAAGATATGCGTGTAGCAGGGTTTCTTCCACTCAAGTAGATGTGCTGCATTTCTATGTTATTATATGATTAGGATACTGGGGGTGCTCAGGCCCTTAAGGTTACATTTACCATCTATTCTTTGCTTCTGTCTGACATTCGCTGCCTGCAGTGAACATGGAACTGATCGTAACCTTACTGAAGACAAGTTTGTCAGTACTTTAAACAGATATTAAAAGACAAATCCTCTGCTTTGCCATGGCTGAATGAGGAATTAAGACTTCTAGGGAAGAAAAGCAGAAAGGAAGAGAGAAAATGATAAAATACAAGCAAAGCACTACCCTGGCTTCTCTTAAACAATTAATAATCACATATCAGTGTGAAATGAAAGAAAGAAACATACATTTTTTTTAACTTTCTTGTAGATCAAGGTCACAATCCCAGAATCCTTTTAAATACAATAAAATTGATAACTGGTCCCTGCCTAGCTAGTGTGTTGATTCCTCCCCAGAGAACTGCAAACTATTTCTCAATTATTTGATGACCAAAATTAAGGAGATTTGATAGCATTTCCAATATGATTTGCGATTACAATTTGCAGAGAGCCTAAAGTTGACTCTCATCCCCTGTCAACACTGAATCATTTCAGTACAACTCTCTGTAAACCCTGGAGTGCATTGTAGTTCATTTTAAATCTTCTACCTGCCTTTCAGATTGTATCCCTACTTGGTTGTTGAAAGCAGTGTTTCAGACGGTTGGGTATGACATTTTAACTCATTTATTGCTTTCTAGGTTTTTCGCAGGAATATTCTCGGCAAATTTTAAGCACATAATAGTTTACTCTCTTTTAAAGGACCCCTCCTTAGAGCCACCTGTTTTGAGTTTTTTTAGATCCATCTCCAAACTGCCATTTTTATTGAATAGAAATAAAATTTAAATAAAAATTGTGTCCACTCAACCGATTTTTTTTTAAGAATGACTATTTGATCATTACAAACATTCAATCCAGTTTCCAGTCCTTACACAGCACTGAGACTGCTTTGGTCAAGGCTTCAAATGATTTAATGCTAGCAGCTGACTCTGGCTTTTATTCCATTTAAATTCTCCTTGACCTCAGCTCTGCCTTTGCTACTGTGGACCATAATATCTTAATCGGGTGATTCCAATAAATCCTTCTCAGTAATATTTGGTGATGCCTCCTCCCTCTGTAGACCCCTCTTCTGTGGGGACATGTTACTCCTGGGGCAAATCCTACACACAGTCAGGTCCATAAATATTGGGACATTGACAAAATTCTAATCTTTTTGGCTCTAAACACCACCACAATGGTTTTGAAATGAAACTAGCAAGATGTGCTTTAACTGCAGACTTTCAGCTTTAATTGGAGGGTGAACTGTGTAGAAATTACAAGAGTTTTATATGTGCCTCCTACTTTTTATGGACCAAAAGTAATGGGACAAATGTTGATCCCTCATTACTCCATTTACAAGGAACAGATAAAAGGTCTAGAGTTAATTTCAATTGTGCTATTTGCATTTGGAATCTGTTGCTGTCAACTCTCAATATGAGATCCAAAGAGCTGTCACTATCCGTGAAGCAAGCCATCATTAGGCTGAAAAATCAAAACAAACCTATCAGATAGCAAAAACTTTAGGTGTGGCCAAATAAATTGTTTGGAACATTCTTAAAAAGAAAGACTGCAGGGGATCATGTGATGCACTGACCTAAGCAGATGTAGAAAGTTGGGCTCCCTGCTGGATTGCGACAAATATTATATTTTAACAACTTTTTAACCAGGGGTGAGCCGCCTTGAGTGCACACTATGTGCACTACAATGTCGCTAGACAACTTTCTCACGCAATCTGGGTCACACAAGAAGAGAGAATGACATAGGAAGGGAGGTATAAGTAATGTCAATGCTACTTCGGATAGCCGTAGCCATGGTGGGATGGACCCAGAGGTGGAAACAGGTGAGGTTGAAAACAATGAGCCAAGTGCACACTGAGACAAACTGATTGTAAGATGCTGGACAGTAAACTAGCTAACGTAATAAAGCCTGTAAGGAAAGTGGCCGAGAAACTGGATGGCTTAATTGAGAGGATAGGGACGGTAGAGCAGCATGTCTCTGACCTGGAAGACAAATTGGCTACCACTACACCCCAGGTGGAAACCCTGGAGATCCAGTTAAAGAAAGCACTGGAATGCCTGGAAAACTTTGAAAACCAAGGCTGCGGCAGAATGTGAGGATCATAGGGTTGAAAGAAGGCATGGAGGGCAAAACACTAGTCGACATTTTTGAAAAGTGGAAACCAGATGTCTTGTATATGCAGAATGGCCGCATTCAAATTGAGAGAGCCCACCGTACCAGACCACGGATGAGACTCGCCGGCAAAGAGGGTCCAAGAGCTGTCCTGGTGAGGTTGCATAACTCCACCAACAGGCAGAGAATCCTGTATG
Organism: Acanthurus tractus; assembly: GCA_029783725.1. Taxonomy (NCBI): domain Eukaryota; kingdom Metazoa; phylum Chordata; class Actinopteri; order Acanthuriformes; family Acanthuridae; genus Acanthurus; species Acanthurus tractus. The sequence continues at coordinate 127,898 of JAQNCA010000003.1, read as the reverse complement.
CGCTAGTACAGGAGGCTAGTTGAACTGTAAATGCTACAGGTATGAATATGGTTGAAAATACGCAGTTCATAACACATCTTGAGACTTACCCTGTTAATCTTTGATGGTACAAAAAAAAAAAAACAGAAAGAAAACAAAACAAAAAACCCCCCACTGCTATCACAATAGCAATCTAGTGAGGGATGTCTGTATTCTTGCTTGGCAACTGACAGCTGTACTTTATAAAACACAAAAACTAGGTTAGTTAGTTTATCATTTAGATTAGTTTTTCTTTTCTTTTTTCCTTTCTTTTTCATGACTGTTTTGTGTGTTAAGTTGTTAATGATTCCAAGCTTTTGGTTCTGTTCATGCTTGGAACACATTCCTAAGTTCAATGATGTTAACTGTACACCTGAAGCTACAAACCAGTCCATTTTATGTTTAATGGTTAAAGTTGCATGCAGCACGCGATTCATAACACAACCTTTTGTTGATGCCCAATAAGATAAGTACCTGGAATATCTGGGACTCTAACAACATGGTAAAGAGAAAATCTGTCCTGAACTCTCTTAAAAAAGACAAGATTCCAACAGGTTTCTTGCAAGAAACACATCTCAGTAACAAGGAGCACAAAAAATATCATAGGGAATGGGTTGGTCAATTTTTTTTTCTCATTACATTTAACAAACAAGAGGGGAGTGATCACTCTAATATAGGGTTGTCAAAAGTATCGATACTCAAAAAAGTATCGACACTAAAATGTCGTATCTGGATACGATACTCACTTTCAAAAGTATCGATACTACCCCCTCCTTGCCCACCTCCCCCTCGGATGCCAAGCCGCCGACGCTGCGTCCTTCTCTCTCTGCCTCCTCACACACACACACAGCAGCAGGCACCCTCCCCCTCCCTGTGACGGGCTCAATAACAAGACAGCATGGCTAGTGCTGCTGCAGGAGGGCCAAATCAACCAGTTTTGGTTGAAAATGAGAAAGGGGAAAGTGTTGGTTGGAGGTATTTTGCCTTCGAGGCTTACGAGCTTGGAAAGCCGAAGGTTGGCAAACACTGCTACAGCGACCAAGTCCAGTAGTACCTCCAAATTGGCCAAACACATGAAGGGCCCACACCCTGGCCTTTACAGCGAATTTCGACAGGTTAGTGTCTTTCGCTTCAAACATATTACTGATTTTATCGTGGCTGGTGGCCCACATTAATGTTGGCTGTGTTATTGGTAGCCATTAGCTGCAGCTAGCGATTAAAAAGGCTGACATCACGTTAATGATTATAAATAAATAAATAAATCGGGCATGCCCATATTACGTTAATAGAGAGTGTCAGTATACTAACTTTACATAAAAGATGGTTACTGAAATGTGTTATCTTAAAGTCCCAGAATGACGCTGAAAAATGTTGACCTGCAACCAAATGGCAACAGACACAGCCCACTCTACAATCCATTTTTGACCAACATCAAAAACATGATTTTTGACGAAATCTTTTGTTAATAAAAATGTTTCTTTTAAATATTGGGATCTTTTTTTTATCCTTGTGGTATCGAAAATAGTATCGAGTATCGAATATTTTTCTGAGTATCGGTATCGAGTTGAAAATTTTAGTATCGTGACAACCCTACTCTAATAAATAGAAATCTGCCATTCACAGTACTGTCATCCTGTAAGGATACTGAAGGGAGATATGTTTTAGTTAAAGGCATGTTACACGGTGAAGATATTTTGCTAGGTAATATCTATGCGCCTAATATCCAAGGTGATGCATCTTTACTTAGTCAACTAGCTGATTTGGATTGTCCTAATTTGATAATAGATAATTAAACCTCTTAAACCCACTGGACGTTCATTTTCCCTGGAGAATGCATACGACACTGCTAATGGATGACAAATTCATTAAATACTTGAAAGACGAAACAGATTTATTTTTAGAATTCAATGGTAAGGATTCAGCTGACCAAAGAGTTGTGTGTGGGATGCCTATAAGGCCTATAAGGCCCATAAGGGGGGCATGGTTATTTCATATGTAAGTCAAGAGAAAAAAAGAGTGGATAGCAAAGCAATTTGAAATCGAAAGGGAAATAAAAAGGTAAGAAGAAGTCTTTTATGCAACAAAATTAGAGGCAACCTTGAACTTAAAGCAACCAGAATGGCATTGCATAACTTGATGACTAGGAAGGCAGGAAAGGATATTCTATTTACTTGAAATTCTTTGAATTGGCCAACAAACCAAACTGCCTTTTGGCACGATTGGCAAGGAATGCTCCTGTTAAATCTTTTATCTCAGCTATACAGTATCAGAATGGCCATAGACAAACAAACAATCGTCAGACTAACGAGACCTTTTAAAAATTCTATGCTGATTTATATAGTTCAGATATTGACCTAGAGAGGCTTGGAACAGGTTATGTTCTAGACAATTTGATTTTCCCACAAATATCAAAAGATCAAACAAAAGGATTAGAATTCCCTATTTCACATTTAGAAGTAGATAAAGCCATCTCCACACTCCAATTGGGTAAATGTCCAGGAGAGAATGGCTTCCCAGTTGCTTTTTTTAAAGTGATGAAAGGAAAAAATTGCAATTTGCTGTTGAGGGTCTTAAATATGTCATTTGATGATTCTAGACTTCCAGAATCAATGTATAGAGCCAATATAATATTAATAGCGAAGAAAAACAGAAACCCAGAGCTATGCTCCTCATATAGGCCAATCAGTCTTCTCGGAGTAGACAATAAGATATTAAGTAAGATACTGGCCCTTAGGCTTGAGCATGTTGCCACCTCTATTGTGGATGCAGACCGGACTGGTTTAATTAAGGGAAGAAAATCTTTCTGTCACGCAAGACACCTTTTCAATATTATTCACTACCTTAACTCTTACCAAATACCAAGTGCTGTTATTTCTATGGATGCAAAAAAGGTGTTTGATAGAATTGAATGGGAATACAAGTTTGACGTCATGGAAAAATTTGGATTTGGGTCAAATTTTCGGAGGTGGATTAAACCGTTGTATAAAGCACATTCAGCCTCAGTTTTAACAAATGGTCTGCTATCTGCTCCCTTTAATTTAACAAGAGGCACTGCTCAAGGAAGCCCACTGTCTCCTATCCTATTCGACTTGGCCATAGAGCCCTTGGCAATGGCCGTCAGACAAAATCCAAATATGACGTATGTAATGATGATGTGACTGCTGACCAAAGCAGCAGGATGAATTCTGAAGTGTTTCAGGCAATATTATCTGCTCAGCCAAATGCTTCAGAACTCATTGAATGGCGCTTCACAGTGCAGATGGACAATGACCCGAACATACTGCGAAAGCAACCAAAGAATTTTTTAAGGCAAAGAAGTGGAATGTTATGCAATTGCCAAGTCAATCACCTGACCTGAATCCAGTTGAGCATGCATTTCACTTGCTGAAGACAAAACTGAAGGGATAATGCCCCAAGAACAAGCAGGTATTGAAGACACTTGCAGTAGAGGCTTGGCAGAGCATCACCAGGGATGAAACCAAGCGCCCGGTGAGGTCTATACCTTCCAGACTTCAGACTGTAATTGACTACAAAGGATTTGCAACCAAGTATTAAAAAGTGAGAGTTTGATTTACAATTGTTATTTGTTTCATTCCTTTTGGTCCCTTAAAGAGTGGGAGGCGCATATACAAACCGTTGTAATTTCTACACCGTTCACCTGATTTGGATGTAAACACCCTCAAATTATAGCTGGAAGTCTGCAGTTAAAGCACATCTTGTTCTTTTCATTTCAAAACCATTGTGGTGGTGTTTAGAGCCAAAAAGATGAGGATTGTGTCAATGTCCCAATATTTATGGGCCTGACTGTAGATATTCTATAGACTTCCACTGCCACACGGATGACACACAACTTTATGTTCCACTAAAACCTGGTCCTTCTGATTCCTCACACATTATTTCCTGTTTGTCTGAATGTTGAACGTGGATGTCCAATAAGTTCCTGAACGATTCTAAAACCGAAGTAATCATTATCATCTCCTCCAGTCCGTGCACTAGCATCCTGAACAACCTTTCCTTTAGTCGAATGCCAAAATGTGTGTGCAATGAGACATGAAATCTTGGTGTCCTTTTTGACTCTGAGGTAACGCAGTCCCGCTTCGCTTCCACACAAATGAGAAAGCTCACCAAAATTGGGTCCCTACTCTCTTTGTCAGACTTAGAAAAAGTCATCCACACTTTTATCCCCTCAAGGCTTGATCACTGTAATGCACTTTATTCAGTAATCAGCAAAAAGAAAATTTAGAGGTTACAAATGCTGCAGCACGGCTTTTGACAGGCACTAGGAGCAGGGACCACATTTCACCAGTCCCTGCTGCCCTTCACAGGTTACCTGTGACTTTTAGAATCAATTTGAAGATTTTTTTGCTTGTTCTTAAAAGGCTTGAATGGTCAGGCTCCACAAACATTTGCAATCTGTTAATGATGATCTGTTAATCTGTTTATGAGCCTGACCACTGTCTGTGATCCTCGAACAGTGCCCTACTCCAAGTTCCCGAATCCCATCAGGTAACAAAAAGTAACAGGACTTTTTGCCATTCAGGCTCATAAACTTTGTAATTCCCTGCCTGGAGATCTGAGGCCAGCTACTAACGACTCACTTTTATTCTTAAGCCTTTCTTAAATGACTGTACTATTACATATTTTACCTTGTTTTATAGTTTTGCTTTAACCTTGTTTTACATTATTGATGGGCACATTATTTTTACAAGTCCTTTTTTGTTAATTATAGTTTTTTTATTGTTTCATATTTTATTTTGAAGCACTTGACCTTGTTTAGAGATGGACTATAAAAATAAAGTTATTATTATCATTATTAATAATAACTAGCTTCTATCCTTTCTTGCGAACCATCAAAATCAACTAAGAGAACCTTGCTAAATAAAGCTTATGTACCATAGTGAAACTCATGGCTCACTTTTCATTTATTAAGAGTTTTCATGAACTGATTTATAAATTCACAACACAAACACACAGTATTGTATCATTTTGCAGCCTCAAGGTGTAAAAAAATGTGAGCTGTAAGGCAGCCATAAATGCACCATTTACCTATGTCAAACCCATATATGCTTCCACAGAAGTGATCAGAAATGCATACTAGTTGTTTTAAAAAAAACTTAGTGTAGAGGCAATTTAGCAAGACAGTAACACTTTCACGAGAACACAGTTGCACTTCAGTTGTTTTATTTGTTTATTAACTGTCCCATTTTATGTTGTTGGAGTTTGAAGCAGTCTGTTGCAGTAGCATCAAAAGGGTAGTTCATCCAAAATTGAATTTTAAATTTCCATTCACCACTAGGTTGGCTGAATCTCTGGGGACATTATCCAATCCACATAGCCTTTCTGGAGTTTCACCAAGGGAAAGAATTCCATGGCAGGCCGATACAATGGAAGCCAACAGTAACCACTGACTCAAACAGAAAAAAAACAACAGAAGAAAAACATAACATACCTCCATACTGCTCGTGTGGTGTCATCTAAGTGTCCACAGGAATCAACCGTCCAATTTGACTTGAAAAAGCAATGTTTACAGTATAAATTTAAGCCAAAATATCCACTTCCATTGTAGCTTACTGGACAGGAGCTGCATTAATGTTCACAAATATATAGTTCAAAAGCTCTCACGTGATACAAGACACACAGCTGCAGCTGTGTCACATTCTCACTGATCTCATGTCTCACTAGACTAACAGCATGGCATGGAATTCTTTCCCTCTGTGAAACTGAAGAGAGGCTATGTGGATTAGAAATTGTCACCAGAGTCTCCACCGAAAGTAGCGAGTGGAAATTGTTTGAAATTTAAATTTTAGATGAACTCTCTCTTTTACTCTTCATACAAGCAGGTTGCCAAATGGAAAGGTCTGTGATTCGATCCACTGCTCCTTCAGTCTTCATGTCAAAGTATCCTTGGGTAAGATACTGAACTGCATGTTGCTCCTAGTGGCTGTGCCAGCGGGGGCTACCCCTGGACATTAAAACTGCCCTTATCTGTACAACTTTTAAGCTGCATCTTAAATTTCATCTTTACTCACTGGCTTTTAATCAAGCATGAGAGTTCTGTAGTCTCATGACTCTTCCTTTTAATCATGTTTCTATGTTCTACATGTCTGTATGTATTTCAATGTGTTTTTATGTTTTTTTTAGTGTGCCATCTTTGATTTCATGTGATTTATTGTGTTTTTGTCTTTGTTTTATCTTTTGTGCAGCACTTTGGTAACCTAATTTTTTAAAACATTCAATATTGGATTGCATAATATGTATATGAATGCGTGTTAAAACCTCACAACCAACCATTGACAATTTAAAAAGCAACTAAACTTATTGACTGATAATTGTAGTCTCTTACTGACTATGGATGACAAGGCTCACCCACCTCCACGTCTGACACCTTCATACGAGTTCCCTCCTTGCCAACGAATATATCATCCACATCCACCAGGAGGTACCGGTCCAAGGACAAACACAGTCTCTTCCCTGTCAGGTAGGCAATAGCATCCACAAACACAAGCTTGTGAAGCCAATAGTTGAGATTGTTCCCAAAGAGAACTCTCTGAATGCCATCGTGGAGCCCTAAGTCCTGGACAACTGTGGCGTGGAGGGCCCGCACTGGGCTTGGTCCAAAATGTGCCAATACTTCAGAGGACTTAGTGCTAGCCAGAAGCACTGGTTCATAGGTAGAGTGGTTGGACTGGAAAATTGTCCAGTCATCCCCTGGTAAAAAGCCCTGCTCCACCTGGTTGGGCTTGGTGATATAGAGTAAGGGAGCATTGGCGTTGATACGGTAGTCCCTGAGTCCCAAATGTGAATGAAGAAAGAGTGGGAAACCTTTGAGCTGTGCACTGAAAAGAGAGTTTTCATTAGCTTTAAAGAAGCCAATGACACCAACGCCATACTCAGCACAGTACTTGTCCAGCAAGTCACGGTTCCATGCATCCAGATTGACATATTTTAACACATTTTCATAGATAATCAATGTGTAGCGTCCACGGTTATGCTCTGTCAAACTGGGCATCTCGCCTTTACCAGGAGCAATCTCGGTCTGGTAGTGAAAACGGCTAGACTCTAATATGGCTACAATCTCCTGGCCCAGCTGGGAGTAGATGCTCTCAACAAACACCAGAACTACAGGCTGCGTCCTGGAATTGTCCACTGCCTTCACCTGTCGTGCTCTGCCCTGGCGGGAGGGAAGAAAAAGCGGTGCCCTCTGAATACCTGGCCCTTCTGCAGCAGCCCCAGTACTTGCTCCAGGTGACATGCCCCCTCCTCCACCACAGTCACTAAAAGGTAAAGGGGGCGCCTCCTTGATTTTGGGGCTATTTGAGACATAGTAAGCCAGGAAGGCCATGGACAGCAAGCAGAAGATGATAAGTGCCAGGATAAGACGGTGAAGCTCAAGCTGGCGTACACCTCGCATTAGCTTCCACACGCCCAAGCCTGCACCAACCATGGTGCTGGAGGGGAGAGGCAGGAATAGACAGCAGGCAGCAGTGGTGAACAGAAAAAGGGATCAGGGAGTGGGGGTTGGACTGAGAGAAGGAAGGAGTGAGGGTGGAAGATTGAGCAGTAGATACTGGCACTGAGCAGTGCTGAGAAATAGCCATTTACACTAGGTCACCATGGCCAGCATCATCTATTACCTGCTCTCCACTACTAGCCCTGGGGTAAAAATCTCTCAAATGACTAAGCAGAGAGAGAAACAAAGGGCAAGATAAATGATTGTTTGATGTATGTAATATCAAATAGCTGGAGATTGAAGATGGAGAAAAGAAAGTGGAATAAAGAAAACCTCACCCCAACACAGATAATTTTTCTCTTGGGACCACTTGTGTTACCAGTTTTGGGACCAATATTCGACCTGCTCGTTGCTTGGTCAGTTCACTCTTCTGTCCCCACATATGGATGTGTCCATCTGTAAATGCTGGAGCAGTGTGTCTGAGCTGGTGGCATGTGCTTCCAGATTGGACCCCCTTGGGCAACCTAGATTGGACATTTTAAGGACATCTACAGGATGAGGATAGAGAAGGTTGAGAGGGAAGGGGCGAAATAGGAGAAAGACAACGTTAAGTGGATAAAGAATGACAAATGGGAAGAAGTACATCTTTAATACACATTGAGTTTTCATAACTGTTTTGTTCAGTGAGAGCAAATGTTTAAATTTTGAGAAAATATTTTTCAAAAGAAAAAGTAAACTAAGGAATTCCAAAAACAAAAAAGTACTTTTCCTCCGACAGAACTAAGTAATGAAACAAAATTATTAGGCTGTATCTGTTGCAGATTAAAAAAAGCAAATGTCTACAAGCCTTACCTGAAAAAAACTGTAGATTTAAAAATCCACTGATTCAAATCTGGAGGACCCCTGCAAAAGAGAGATATAGAAAGAGATTAATAAGGAGGAGAGAAAACTGTAAAATTGTATTCCTTCAAGAGGACAATACAAAACTTCAAGTTTTATTTTTTTTAGATAACAAAATAAGATTGCAACAGTTATGGCAAAAAACAACTTTCAACAAAATAAGGACCAGCAGGCGGAGTTTTCCCTGGGTTTCTTTGAGACCAAGGTAGCAAAGGCTGACATGCATGATGTGCAAAGTTTGTGAGCCCACCTCTAGAGTGTTTTGTTTACATGGAAAATCACAGAAGCTGAGAACTAACATTACACCCTGTCTTCATTTTAATAAAACATAGCTTTGTTGCAAACAAAAATATTTTTGCCTCACAAATAATGATTGTCATACGTTATACAGTCTATTTGTTGCCCGCTCTTAATAAATGTAAATGTAGGAAGTTGTTAGTTGCTTGGCAGGTGGCCCCAAAAAACTTACCAAATTTACAGCAGCATGGCATGATACTGAAAAAATGTACAGTTTTTGTGGTGAAAAAGTGATAAAATACAGTCCGCAATTCACACACTGAACTGACAAACTACAAAACTGTGGAATGTCACGAATCTAACTTTGTATCACATCTACTTATCTGTTTGTACTGGCAGACTCCTGCTTCCTGTTCTTGTGAAGTACATTACCATTTTAACTATTTTACAATCATTTTACAAAACTTACATATTTCATAGCAAGCAAGTTGCCAGTTTTATTTAATACTCAAGACAAAAAGTATTATTCTGCCTTATTCTCTGCCTTCACATCCTACTTTATAGCAGCAGTCACAGTATTGCAGTTACCTCTTTCAAGGGGTTGTCTGACCAAGATGTTTATATACCCATTTAAATTTTTTAAAAGATTAACATTGCCATCTTAGTTACATTCCTTGTAAATATGTCTTAAACACTAAATAATGAAATGTTAACCTGAAAAAGATTGTTAATAATCTGGGCGATAAACAAACAGTAATGTAAAAAGCATAGTAGAAGTATTGTAGAGAAGTCATTGTTCTTAAGTAGAAATGGAATACTTTACAATTGCTTTAAACATTTATTGATTTAGTTTTTCACAATCACAAAGACACATTTCTTGAAATCTTCCACCCCTTTCTCTTAACTGTTAAAGACAAAACTTGGTTTTTCATACGACATTGACGAAATCTTTGATTCTCCTGTCAAAATCAAACAATCTTGCCAAAAAAATTCCATCCATGCATAGAACTAAATATTGTTTCCACATCAGACACAGAGCAGTTAAAATAAAAACTAGGGCTGTCAGTCAATTAAAATTTTTAATTGCGATTAATCACATCTGTGTCATGAGTTAACTCATGATTTATAATGGCAGACTTTTAACCGTGCTCTATATGGAACTTAACAAGATATTTATTGTGTTTCTTATTCCCCTTATCTGAAAGACTGGAGAGGACAATAATTCCTTTGTGGAAATATTCTATTTTTATTTTCATTGGAACATTCCAAAACAATAATGTACTTATACTGTCCAGATGCTCTCCAAAAAAAAAAACCTCAAACCTTGAGGTATTCTCAAGCCAATGATCCTAACCATTAAGGTTTACAAATAAAAAGCTATATTTGTAAAGCTATCCAGCACTGTCTGTCTTTGGCGAGGAAAAGGAGGGCTCTCTGCAACAGCGGTATGCTTGGCCATCATGTGGTATTTAAGACTGGGCGTGGTCGGCGGTAACTTAGTTCACATCTAAAATAAATAGAAAAACTTTAAAGCTAAACTTTCCGTTTAAAAGTCACTTTTCTGTATCCATTTCTGCCTTGTAACTAGGGATACCAGTATCGGGTATCGGTCCGATACTGGGCATAAGTACTCGTACTCATACTCATAAAATTGCCACCGATACCACATTATGGCAGCGCGGGAGATACAGCACGACTGCAAGGCAGGCAGCGAGGAGTCATGTCAGCAGTGTGGAACTATTTTCAGGTGAATGAGAGCGAGAAAAACAAAGCAGAATGCAAATTATGTGCAGCAAAACTCTCAAGAGGAGGGACAAAATTTACCGCTTACAATACAAGCAACTTAATTAAATATTTGAAATCCCAGCACGACGCAGAATATAAGGAGTTCACTCGCAACACCGACAAGAGACAGCCAACTTTGTAGCAGATGCTGGTGAAGTGGGGGAAAATGTCCAGAGACAACCCACATCTAGTCAAATCAAGTCAATAATTTGGGATTGCAGCGTCTTCTCTGCATACTGGAGCCGAGGTATGAGATTCCTAGCTGTACCCATATCACAGACACAGTGTGACCAAAGCTGCACGACTTCATGCAACAGGTTGTGGATGTGTTTTTTTCACGATGTTAAAACTTTGGGCTTCACCACAGACATTTGGAGAAGCAGCATCAGCCCAATGTCTTTCATCAGCCTGACTGCAAAGTATATATAAGTATATGACAATTTTGTTAAATTTGTGTTTGTTCTGAAGTAAAACTTGTGACAGTAATCCATGTTCAAGAAAAACATACTGAGGAATGTTGTTCAAATAACAAATCATATCTGTGGAAAAATTTTTTAAAAATTCAAAGTAACTATGTGTAATGGCGTAAGTACTTGGTATCGGTATCGGTGAATACTCAGATCCAAGTATTGGTATCATATCTAATATCGGTTTGAAAAAAAGTGGTATCGCTGCATCCCTATTTGTATTTCTTTGAGTTGGCAAGGCACAGACCGTGTGTGCGTTAATCAAACGGTAAAAAAATTTGTGCTGTAAAAGGAGTTTGAGTTAACGCGTTAAATTCGACAGCCCTAGTAAAAACACTAACCCACGACACACCCCATCAAAAACAGCGTTAGAAAACAGTGGTAGGGGTCATTCCAAAAACAGTTAATTATGAAAAAAGATACAATATTTAAAATGCAGTTATATTTTTGTCAAAAAAATATTCAAATAACTAAAACTTTTGCACACCTTGAACGGTGCACAGGAGAAAGTAGACAATCAAAACACAAAAGACTCCTGCACACTGTCGTCTGCCATTGCAATTTCAGGATTTACTGTGTTACTTTAAAGCATAGCAGATCATCAGGTTGATTCATCATCATCACAATTAACCTGTTCAGGATATATTAATTACCATGGCAATGGGAGCACATTTACAGGCAGCAGCTGGTGGACCCCTAAACTTCAGCATAACAAAATGAAAAGTGAGCTATCCTCTGGTTTTTATTGCTGAGAATTGATTTACTTATGACTAGGGCTGCAAATAACGATTATTTTGTTGTCCACTAATCTATCGATTATTTTTTCGATTAGTCATGATTATCTTCTTTATTTTTAAGCATCGATTCTTGACTTCTGTTTAAACTTACTTGATTAAATCTTCACACCTGTGAAAGTTACCTTGTTGCAGGGGTGTCCAGTATACATTTTTAAACAAATTTAATAATGACACATAAAACATTTATCTGTAACATAGTTGATATATTTTCAATGTAAAATGTCATGACCACAACAAAAAATATATTAATTAAATGATACAAACTTAAAGTGCAAGTGGTAGTAAACAAAAATTCTTTGTAAACAAGTAACTCAAAGTCGAGGAGGCAATAAGGTTTAAACCCCAACTAAGGAGTTGCTTTTACTTAAAGCAATTAAGTCCACAGAAGTAAAAAAAGATAAAACAAAACATCTGGCTCCCCACATTTAAGAGTAGGCTTAAATCCTTCCTTTTTGAGAAAGCTTATAGTTAGGGCTGGCTCAGGCTCGCCTTGGACCAGCCCCTAGTTATGCTGCTAAAT
>JAQNCA010000003.1:98228-108509 GCA_029783725.1 Acanthurus tractus | reverse complement strand
TTACTACAATTACTCCATTATAGTTGTGCTGTTGCGCATTTCATGAGATAGTTGTCAGTCTCATTTCTTATATAGCAATAATGTGACCATGTATAGACAGATACTTTATTATACGTTCATACTGTCTTGTAATTCTGCTTGATGCATCAAATTGATGCTTTTAAATATGAAAAATTCAAAATTTTCTTATGGGGGAGCATGCCCCCAAACCCCCTAATGGAGTCGTATCCTCCACATCTTTTCATGCCTGACCCGTTTTCATGCCCGGTTTTTGTTGCAGAAAGAAAAATAATTTTCTCTGTACCAGTGAATTGATTTCATGAATGCAAAACACTATAGTTATTTGAATACATAGAATAAAGGTTTAAAAAAAAGACATATGCAGTGTTATCTTCATTTTAGATGTCAAAAGGCTTTTGCGGCTCTCAGGGTTTTCTTTTCTGTGGGAAATGGGTCCAAATGGCTCTTTGAGTGTCTAAGGTTGCCGACCCCTTAAGTTGTCTGTTTGCCAATTTCATATATGAAAAAAGCTTGGTTTACGTATAGAATGGTTTTGCACTACATTGATCATCCTAGACACTCTCAAATTTAAGTACAACAGTGACAGTGAAGGCCTTTAAGTTAAGATATCAGGAACACATCACACATACCTTTGAAAGGGAATCCTGTAAAGGTATCAATGTCAGGAAGGGCAACATGTGACTGAGGGAATGTTACACTCATAGATGAGAAGCTCCTCTGTTTATCACCTTTAAATTCTCAACAAAATCAATGTTGTATGACTTTCTCATGCTACCAAGTCCTATCTTGATCCTTGTTAAAGTCAGGTGCTTGTTGCAGAGAGGGGACTTTGATTATAGCACATGAATGAACTCGATTCACTGGCTGATATCCACTTTCAAGCAGTGCAGTTATGTGTGGGCTGCCTGCATGAGAGAAAGAGGGCTCACTCTGCGCTAGGGTTGCGGTGTGTACCGAGCGCATGCGGTCGGCTGTGTCCGGGGCGGGTTGGCACTGGCGGCTCCGACGGCTTGGATGGGTGCCGGCGGGGAGCGAGGGCCCGTCCAACACTGCTTGCAGCTTTAATTTATTATTATTATTATTATGCGTGCGCTTTGAACCTTAATTTGACCCCCTAAACATGCTCAAAAACTCACCAAATTTGGCACGCACATCAGGATCAGTGAAAAATTTAATAAAACGGACAAACTGACCCCCTCAGTATAAAAAGTGCTCCGTAGCGCCACCTAGGCACACTAAAACGCCTACCGCGGCCCACTGTGGCCCATAGGAATGTCGTATAGAGATGGGACAAAAGCCTTACTGTAGTGCTCATCAAGACCTAGAAATCACACGCGATGCCCCCTAGGGGAAAATCAACAGGAAACCGGCAAATTGCATTTGAAAATGCTATGGAAATGCTATTTATGGCCAAAATTTCACTTTGAACAAACTTTTTCTTCTCTGAAGCCGTAAGTCTGTGGCTAAAACTATGTTGGCCCAGTTGAAGCACAAACAGATGTGGATTACATTGCCTTCTCCATTGGATTGCATGAGAGAAAAAGCTCCACTGTGCCACTCATTTGAAAAGTGTGATGCTCTACGTCCACCTTGTGGCCAAACTAGGAATATGTTTTTTTGTATAGAGCTTTTGATCAGTGTTGTTGCTCTGTGGCCACAAGGTGGTAGCAGAGCATCACTCTCTAAGCTCCAAGCAGTGTTTAGGAGTGATCCTCTTACTCTGATAACTATCTTTGTTTTCCCTTCTGTTTCTCTGCAGACCCTGTGGATGTTAGAGAGACAAACAGATTGACATTGATTAAACATGATCTGAAACTAAAAAGTTTCCTACAGAAATTGAAGCTTCATAGAAAGGTGTCAAAGATTGTATTGTGAAAATGAACCTATGGAAATGTACACTGGCATAGAGCGATATTGCCTTACAGTCACTGGAACTAAATTAAAATTAAAAACCAGACTGCAGTCCCACAGATTACAGTGATAAAAGCAAGGAAATGCTTGCAAACATACGTCATGGGAAGGGAACGAAAAACCTCCTGATATTTTGTGTATGATTTGATCAAGTTGTGATACTTTTCAGAAGGTTTTCTACAATGTATTCCTCATTTCTTCTCTGTGTCTGCACTTTACTGGTCATGTGACTTGCTCTGAGCAGGCCAGCACTCTGCCACACACACAGTATAAAACCTTGGAGGCAGCACAGAAAACTCTCAAACTAATTCTGTATTAACTATGAAAGAGTACATGATAACAAAAACATGTAAATACAAGATTGAGAGATCAAAGTCTTGTGACTCATTTAAAATTTGAATACAACACAAGTTACACAAACACATTTTACCCTGCGTAAACTTCTTGTGCTCACAGTTGACATGTCAATCACACTTTTGACCACGCGACATTGATCATGCTAGACACTTTAAATTTTAAGCACAACACTTTCAATTAAAACTATTGTAAACAATGACAGTTAAGGCCTTTAAATTATATTCTTCATCAATTCTCCAAACTCAGCTGAGTGAGCTGCAGGGTTCGATCACATCAACATATTTCAAGTACAAGCCCATATCAGGAACAAATCACATATACCTTTGAAATGGAATTATAAAAAGGTATCAATGTCAGGAGGGTAACATGTGACTGCGGGAATGTTACACTCATAGATGAGAAGCTCCTCTGTTTATCACCTTTATTTTCTCAATAAAATCAACGTTGTATGATTTCCTAATGTTAACAAGTCCTATCTTTATCCTTGTTAATGTCAGGTGATTGTTGAAGAGAGGGGACTTTGATTTTAGCACATGAATGAACTCGATTCACTGGCTGATTTCCACTTTGAAGCGGTGCAGTTATGTGCTAGCCTGCCTGCATGAGAGAAAGAAGGCAGGTTCTGCACTAGGGTTGCGGTGTGGACCGAGTGCAAGCTGTCTGCCGTGTCCGGGGCTGGTCGGCACCGGCTCTGACAGGCAGCGATGGGGTGCAAGGGCCCGTCCAACGCTGCTTGCAGCTTTAATTTTGAGTATGATTTTTCTATCTCATATTCATATTCATTACCTTTTGCACCCTTTAGACCTTGAAGAGCTGCTGCAGAGTCAATGCAGAGTCTGCTCCACCCACTGTAGTCCAGTGTCGACTGCCATCATTTCTGCTGATCAGACTGATGATTTATCAATTCGTCAGTTCCTTAAATGAACCTGGAAGTTAGGAATCAACATGGTTATTTTGATTTTTTTGAGCCATCTGTGTGAATTTGTAAAAACTAAAACACAGTATTATAGAAATTATTGATTGTTTACTAGTTTACACAGATTTTATATTCTGCCAGTCTCTTTTTTAGTTTCATTACCTGAAAGTCCATTTTCAGCCTCAGGGAACAAGCACGGTGAAATGTTGCTTATTGAAGTATGCAAATTAAATCTTGTATCATTAATGCCAAAGGTTTTTGATGTGCTAGCCTATTTAGCCTCCATCCAGAACTATTACTCTGAAATCTACTGTGCTCCCAACAAACATTAAATACACTACAAGCCATGATTCCATACAACTAGGTACTAGATTTCAAAGAAATCTTGAATTGTAGGCTTTTTCAATATCAAAGAAAACAATAACCAGTTTTTCATCTTTAAGGATTTTTCTTTTTCATTACTTACTTTAGCTGGAATCTTCATCCATTCTTCCTTTCCTGAATAGGTTCTGATATACTGCCAGTGATCCTCTTTGCTCTAGGAAATAGTTCAGTCTTCTAACCAATATCCTTTCCATTCATTTGCATAGGTAAGATGTTTAAGTCATAGATCTGTAACTTTAGGCATTATTAGGTTCTTTACCTGGTTAAGTGAACGGCACCTTTACAGTTTTTGGGTAGTTGTTCTTCTCTCAAACATTTATTATATAATTTCTATATAATATTTAACACTCCCTCTGTCAATTAATGAACTGTAGCATAACTTAATCGGTCTTTGCCTGTTGCTGTATACCCAATGCCATTTTAAGCTATATTATAGACAATTCAGCATCCAGAACTGAATCTATGTTGTCTTTTTTTTTTTGATTAAGTTCCAGTTTTCTTTAAGTGTTTACTCTTTCCTTCAACTATCTAAATTATCCAAATGATTTTCATTTGCACCTTGGTAAAACATTTCCCCAACACATATGCCTTTTCTCTGCCTTTTAAAGCTATTGTTTCTTCATCTTCAAGCACTGGTTTTTATGTGAATTTCTTTTCAGTGTTCTTTTTTTTTAAAGTATTTGTCTCAAAATCTCAACACCTTCTAATTTGACCTCTTTACCTTTAGTAGAGCAATAATTCCTCCATGTGTAATTTTTGCTCTGCCCTCACCACTGTCTTTATTCTGTCACTTAGTAGCCACATTTAATGCTTTACAAATGAAGGCTATAAAACCAGTCTGATGCACCATCAATGAATCTTCTTTAATTTGCATTTGCGTTTGTGCTGAATCTGTTGTGATATTGGAGCACTAAATGTTTTGTCAACTTGCACTCTGGACCTTGTTGTTCTCTGTTAGTAGGGACCTGTTATGATTTTCCCTTTTTTTAAAAAGTTCCTGATCTTAGCATTTTATCATAAACTCTCCTGAGGGCTTCTGCATATGATATACTATCACTTATTTTGCATTTCTGAACCTCCTTTGTTTTCATTTGGACAACACAGCCCCAATATGCAGCACTGTTCCCCTACACGATTGCAACATTTCAGTTAAGCATCTTTAGCACATTTACCATATTTATGTTCCTCTCCACATTTAGCACGTTTAGTTTTCTGTGGTTCTGTGGTATCAGTTTTCCAGCTCAGGTCTATAAGTTAGTTTAATGAAATCAAAATTTTTTCAGTGCCAACATAATTTAACAGTATGAGTTTTAAAGGTTTCCTGACTCAGCAATCTTCTAGACATTTCTAGGTTGCACTTATGTGGTAGAAGCATATTAATGCGTGATGCAAATAGTTAAAAAGGTTGTGTGTGGGAGTGAAGAAGTTTCAGTAATTAGTCCTGGCCCTGCTTATGAAATCAATCAATCAATGAAATCAAACTTTTTTCAGTGCCAACATAATTTAACAGTATGAGTTTTAAAGGTTGCCTGACTCAGCAATCTACTAGACATTTCTAGGTCATACTTACGTGGTAGAAGCATATTAATGCATGATGCAAATAGTTAAAAAGGTTGCGTGTGGGAGTGAAGAAGTTTCAGTAATTAGTCCTGGCCCTGCTTACTCTATGTGTGTATGGCTACGTATAGTATTAGCATTTAATGCTATCTGCCCTGCTATGCTGCTGCTGAGTTGCCCATGTGAGTAGGAATGATTTTAGGATGTTTGACATTTTAGAATAAAAAACTTTTGCTTTTGTGTTTAGCTCCGGCTAACCTTGCCAATTTGAAGGACAGCAGGATAAGGGTCAGTGTGAATGGCGCCATCCTGGCTGCTTTATTAGCATCAGCCAGGTTAACCTTAAATTGATGTAGTGTTTCTCAGGAGTTATTTTACTGTAGAGCTACCGATAAGTGGTGTTTGCAGCGATATCAAGGTATCAAGGGTGCCTCTTTTGTATATGTCGAACTTTCTGTTGTCATGACCGAATTTTGAGAGACTTTTTTAAACATGTTTTATAGAGTTTTAATGTATTATAAATATTAAAATTAAGTTGTGTTAAAGTTAGCTGCCAACTAACTTGGTTATCTCACCTAGTGATGTTATCTATTTACTGGCATTTTGCATCATGTTGGGATTTAGACGAATAACATTACACTGCGCTCTAGTTCAATTCCGTATGCCCTGTTTGCATGACATTCGCAACTACATGACAATGCAAAAGCAATTAAACAAATAAAGTTTAAATAAATAAATATGGTGTGGGGTTCATTAAATCCAAAATCATGAGAAAAAAAATATTTTGTTTCTATTTATAAAAAGCTATGGATGTGTATTGAAGTTGTTATTATGTGAGTATATTTATGTGTTGGTGCTACTGGGTGTGGGTTTTAGCACCTGGACAGTGGCAGTGCTTGGTGGTTCAGTAATGTTGATAAGCTTTCTCTTAGAGCTGCAAATGTTTTCATAAATTTCCTCGTGATGAAAAGTTAGCAAGGGTTGTTTAAACAAACAAGGCTAATCAAATAATTTATTAACCAGAGGTTAATTTTTGTTTGATTATTAATGTTGCCATTGTGTAAATGTCATTCTCAGTGTCATCTTTTCACTTTTAATTTATCACATAAAGTTAAGGCATAAGTTTGCCACAGTGTGTCACATTCCTGTATGTTCTGTGTTGCAGGTACAGTTGGTTCAGTTATTGAGGTTTGGCTGCAACAGTGGATGATGTGGAGTTGTAAGTTTTGCAATTTTGCCTCTTACAATGAAAAAACAATTGTGAATCATTACAAATAAAGTCATGGACATAGAAGACAGGGTTTTACCTGCATTTACCCTAACTGTCCAATAATATCCCAATCCCATGTGGAATAAATACACATTTATTACACATACAAAAAATATATATATATAAAAAAAAGAATGTTCTATCTGTCTGTGCCTCCTCAGATTAAGGCATAGTTCAAACAGATAGCTATCACAGACCTCCTGCATTCTGCTCTAGATGGACTTGATGATCTGGTCCAAAGACTGCTGTAGCAGCAGTCAGATTTGGAAAGAAGCAGGCATTTAAAGATATTTTGGACTGCCTTCAGAGAGATGTCAGTGGAGGAGCTGATGCCAATAAAATTAGGGACCATTTGTTTTGTTTGCTAAAACATTCTCATCTTACTGCATATTTCTTTGTTTAGTAGGATCCTAATGAGAAGAGAAGGAGTGCTGTTGTGCTTGGTCTGGCACACTACACAACGGGAAGATCCATCAGACATCATTAGGATGTGTGATGTAGGACTATATTTGGGCAATTAAATCAATCGCAACTGGACTTTGTCAGTTTGTCAGTGAAGACGTTTCATCTCTAATCCAAGGGGCTTCATCAATTTCTGCCCAACAGATTAGGCTACTTAAGAGTCCTTAGTGTTTTAAGGTGTGACTCAGGTAGAGATCTACCCTGTTAACAACAGTTGTTAGAGCCATTGGGGCTATATAGGGCCAACTGAGAAAGACAGTTGTTAGAGTCGTTTAAGTCACATGAGGACAATTGTGCACAGCAATTGTTTTTTTTAATTTATTTAAAAACAACACGAAAAACAAACATGAATGAGAAATTTCACAGATACAATGTAAGACTAACTACTTCTTTATTTCAAAACTCTGGTTGTGTATTCTGTGCATTTTAACATAATTTTTAGTTATGCTATAAATGTGACTTACTCAGGAATCTGTTTTTATTATTATTTTGTTTAATAAAAATGGTCATTTGCTGTTATTTCTGCTTTTAAAGGCTCATAATGAGATGAGAATGCAAATTTTTTTAGATAATTTTAGTATTTTTAAAGGGCAGTTTTAGTATTGTGACGGGGCTTAAAACCAGACAAAAACTTTTCATAGAGTTCTCGATGATCTTATTTTAACGTTGATACAGGAAACTCAGCTGTTTTAGTTCTTTTTAGATTTGACTGCTGCCTTTGATGCAGTTGGTCACTTGGTTCTATTATCCTGACTTAAAGGTTGTGTGGGCATTAGGGATACTGTCCTAAAGGTTTAAGTCTTATTTGACAAGGAGTAGTTTCTCTGTTCAAATTTGTGGATTTCCCTCTCCTGTGGCCCCTCTCTCATGTGAGGTACCCCAAGGGTCCATTTTAGGTCCCTTACTATTCCCCTCATATGCTGCCCTTGGGTTCTATTTTTAAGAAATAAAATATCTCCTTTTATTGTTTTGCAGATGATGTGCAAATGTACTTTCCCTTAAAAACTAATAACGTAGATTAACTGCAACTCTGCTGAACTGTTTGAGAGAAAAAAAACCTGGCTGGCTCTAAACTTTCTCTGCTGAATGAAAATAAGACAGAAATAGTTGTTTTTGGTCATTCTGGCCAGCAGGATGGCTATGCTGGTACTCTTGGCCCTCTAGGGTCATACATTCAACCAATTCATTAGAAATATGGGTGTGATTTTTGACTGCTTTAAAATTTGACAATCAAATGATTTCTGTTATCAAAACCAGCCTTTTCTGACTGTTGGCCAAAATTAAGCCATATCTGTCCTACAATGATTTTGAGAGAGTCATACATGCTTTCATAACATCTTGGCTAGATAATTGTAAGTGGGCTTTGTTCAGTCATCTTATCATCCACTGCAGATGGGGCAAAATGGTGCTGCTTAGCTTCTTACTGGGACAAGTAAGCATGAGCACATCACTCCAGTTTCAGCCTCACTCCACTTGTTTCCTGTTTGCTACAGAATCAGTTTTAAGATTTTGTTGCTTGTTTTAAAGATTTTAAATGGTTAAGCACCTTCTTATTTACGTAAACTGTTACATTTTGATACCCCAGTAAAAAGCTCTTAGGCCGTCCAGTCAGATGGTTTTGGATGTTCCTCAATCCAGACTCAAACAAAACAGTGGCTGCCCCTAATTTGTGGAATAGTATACCCATTCAATACAAACAGCTGAGACCACTGAAACTTTCAAGACCTACCTCTTTTCACTGGTTTTCATTTTGAGTTGGACTGTGACACCTTGTCTCCATAAACTGTTTGTTTTCCTGTTTCTTTTATGTGCTTTTTGTTTTGTTTTTTTGTTGATTTTTGTGCTTGTTAAGCCTTTAGGTCAACTTTTGGTGGTTTTTAATTGTGCTAAATTAATAAATTTGACCTTGACCTTGCTGTCTAAAACATGGTTTGACCTCAAAAGAGTTAATTTATGAACTCCAAATAAACCACACACCATACATAGCAAGTCAGTGTTTAAATTATCTTTATTAAGTAAACTCTACACTTTTAGTATTGCTTTATCTTTTTTGATTCTTTTCACTCTAAGTTAGAACCTTTAGCAATCAGCACATATAGAACTTTTCAATGAAGCTACACTTTTTGAGAAATACAAAAATATCACAGTACATTTTCTACTAAGTCAACTTTACCTGTGAGGTCCAGAGCCAGTTAGAGATATGGGTTCAGAACCACAGCAGCTGCCTAGACAAAGATGGTACGTCAATGTGTCTTAAAGTAACAGCACCATGGTCTATAAGTTGACCATAATAAAAAAGGGGGCCACTAAAACACATTTGTGTTTGATTTTTGACAGGTCAGGGTGAGTATTTGAACATATGCAATAACTAGCTCAGTGAAAATTAACCAGACCACAGCAATGTCCCAGTTCACTGGCCACTGAGTTACATAGGCATGGCTTCCTATTGATTGGTCTTTAGAGGTGTAACTATTATGCCATAGTTGCAATGTCCCAGTGAGAGATGGTCTACATATGAGTTATTGTAATGGCATTTCAAAACAAAGCTGTAGCCGTACAGATTCAAGTGTGTGTATGTGTGTGTGAGTGTGATTGACGGGAATTCAGGTAACTACAAAACCTTTAGGAGGCTACCAGTTCCAAAGAACAAGCTTGCCAAAAACTGAGTTACAGCCACTGCCTAAGCCTTGTGTGGGACTGTCTCATCTGACATGCATAGCTTCAGAAAAAGTACACGGCAACCTACTTCTCAATTATCTTTTCCCTCTTGTAAGACCAAAACACACTCTTAGATTTATGCATTATTTTCATTTTTTTAAGCTTTGTGTGGCTTTTTCAAGGTCTGGTTTTGAGTGTAGCTGGAATGTTATTTTTGCTACCCCTTGTGGCCAATTGGGAACCAAGCAATCAGTGGTACTTTTACTAGTGGCTTTCCCTGCATCTGACACAGGAGGTAGTCAGCCTAATCCATTCATCATTAGACTGAGGTGAAGAAGTCCCTGCACTGACTAGTTTGGAAGATATACATCATTTCATCATGTCCAATAAAGCAGCGCAAAGCTGCTTCCTTGAACTTTTCAATGTGAAGCTTATGGGACTGTCTATGCCATCGAACTACTCAGTGATAAAGATGCTGAAAAGAAAGGCTGGGCGTGGCATCTCAATATTTATTCACCGTAATTAGTGTTTGTCCTAGGGAGTATCAAATGCTTAGAGTCTTGTCATGTAATTCTCGATTGCTTATTGGCTTATTTTGTTAAATTTCTAGAAATCTTTTGTAGAAAGATATAATTTATGCTAAGAAAAGAAGGAGCCTCTAATGCAGCGATGTCAAACTCATGCCATGGAGGGCCGAGAGGCTGCAGGTTTTCTTTCCAACCAAACACTCCACCAGCTGATTTCA
>JAQNCA010000003.1:86891-98128 GCA_029783725.1 Acanthurus tractus | reverse complement strand
CCAACCAAACACTCCACCAGCTGATTTCACTGATTACTTCACCTTCAAGCAGAGAGCAGGGACTAATCAGTGAAATCAGCTGGTGGAGTTTTTGGTCGGAAAGAAAACCTGCAGCCTCTCGGCCCTCCATGGCACGAGTTTGACATCCCTGCTCTAATGGAATATGAGCAGCAAGTATTTTTCACAACTCCTTACTGCATGGAAAAAAACTTATATAATCTTGTGGGGGGCCAATCAAAACATTTAAATACAAAACCCTATCGACAAGAAACAGCAAAACACTCATCCAGATATTTTGACTGTTACACACAAATTGCCTGGCCCAGCAGTGGATACATGGCCACTGGTTATGGTCTGGAAATGAGTTCATGTCACTCCTCAGACTGGCTGAAATGTGAATATGGATCCCACACAAAGACAACAACAGGACTTATAACATTCTTTCATTCTCTTTTCATCCTTCTCTGTTTAAATGTTATATTCTATACAAAGTATCAAAAAAAGACTGAGCAAAATGCTGAAAAAACCCTTACCCTTACTCACAATATAATTTCTTATATTAAACCCTTTTTTCTTGCAAATACTTATTTTGCTCCACTCTGCAAAAATTCAGATCCAGAGTGACAAGCTTTTGGCAAATAAGGCCTCACAGCAACTGCCACTCTAGACAGGAATGTTGCAGCATGAAAACGAGCCACACATGGTGAAATCATTTAAAACAAAATTACACTTGAATAAAGTGAGGATGGAGGATGAGGAATCCCCATCCATGGCTTTCGTTCTTTCAGGGGGAAATGGAAGAGACAAGTTAGAGAAAGTAAGAGAGGTACACTTAAATCCCACAGTTACACAAGCAAGAACCATGATAAAATGAATGAGAAGTCTTTCAAAAACAAAGGAGGGCAGGAAATTGGCCTTCTACTCTTCTGAGCTCCAAGGGTGACAAACACACAAAAAAAGTCTCCGCGGGTCAGGGTTGTGGGAGCTGATTGTACTGCCCGTATGCTGTGTTTGTTTCTGAGTTCACATAACAGGGAGCAAGGCCCTCAACAAAGCCAGACAACATGAACGTGGTCAGCTCCGTAGCAATGCTGACCGCTACAATGATGCTGGATGGGACTCCTCAAGCCCAGGCCCAGCACCACCCAATTATTCCACTGAGCAACATACTCAGGGGGAGAAGGTTGCCATCTCCAGAGAGATGCGCTGCCAGAGTTCCTTAGTCTGCTTGCCTCTCTTAAGGTTTTGTAACACATCATTAAACTGCATCATACCCACAGGCGTCAGGCAGAAAGCCCCTCGAGCACTACGTATGATGTTGACGAAGTCATCGTAGTCAGCAGGGGTCAGGTGGATGAGCCGGTGGTGGATGTACTACAAAAACACAGAGGGAGGTATGAATCTACAGGCAGCCTGACAACTATAAACATTTAGAGATCAGGGAACTGAGACAGAGCAACACAGTGTAAGTGAATTCAGATATATGATATAAAGGAGAATAAATTCAATCACAGCAGCCACTTTTATTACAATGACAACTGTTCACTAATCTAGGGGTTGGCAACCTCCGATGCTCAAAGAGCCATTTGGACCTGTTTCTCACAAAAAAGAAAACACAGAGCCGCAAAACCCTTTTGACATCTAAAATGAAGATAACACTGCATATATCTTCACACTTTAGTTTCACACTTCACAAACCAATAAGGTAGCAGTATTCTTCCCAGAGAATAAACTGGTGATGCAAGGCCCTTCGTCCTAATATTTTCATGCTCATGCGCTTGTAGAGTGAATGCTTTTATCGAATTCAAAGCTCCCTTCAGGCACGTGTTTGCAGTTTACTGATAATCTCTGGTATCCCTCTATGTCCCGTCTATACGTAAATATACGTATAGATGTGAGACATCTATACGTATATAAGTCTATGGTTGAAATACTCAATGAATTGCGCACCAGCTGGTGTAGCACATGTCACGTTTGTGACGCATATTTTGAGCGACAAAAAAAAAGAGAAAAGAATAACCGAAAATAAACATGTTTTATTTTAATGTTGAAAGAGCACCATAATCTTCAAATTTAGAATGAAATTAAAAAAATAAACGAAATAAAATAAAATAAATTTAAATTAAATACTCATTATTTATTTTCAGAAGACACAGGGAGCCCCAGCAAAGCGATGAGAGAGCCGCGGGTTGCCAACCCCTGCACTAATCCCTAAATTACACCAGATGCGTTTTAGTCCATCTCGGCTCCCCCACGGCAGCGGAGCAGATACATTTCACTCTAGTCAATGTTTGTGCTTTCACTGGCTCTGCCCCAATGTGCTTCTACTCCGTTGCAGCTATGGCAATACAGACCCCTCTGCAGCAGACACGCAAGACTTCTATTTACGACAGATGCTGGAGCACAGCACATCAATCCGTACAGGGAAGATAGAGCAAGGAAAGGGAGTCACCAAATTAAAACATCAGATTAATTTTCAGTATAATACACTGTTTAACGTCAGATTTCATGTCATGTAACTACATCAATTAAACATCATAATGGGCTGGGGTTAATTTGTTTGTTGTTGTTTTTTTATGACTTGCATGAAATTCTGTTATTACTGCACATCACAGTCTCACAATTTCATCTCTCCGGCTGTGCTTTTCCGTGCTGCGCTCTGAAACTCAGCCACTGGATGTTGACGGACTGGGGAGCGAGGAGCTAAACTAGAGTGGAGCTGTTCAACACACTCAACCAGTGGAATTCCAGGGTTAGCCCCACAATCTAAATAGCTTATTCTGATTTCCCCATGTAAGTTAAACTGTCCATGAATTTAAGATAGCAATTTATGAGTTTCTGAGTTACTGTTATCATTGTATTTGTTGTTGTTGAGATAAATGTTTCTATTTTAACTGATGTATTTAATAGAGAAATCAAAGTTTAACTGACAATCTTTTCAGACAAACTTAGCTATTGCGATGTCGTGTAAACCAGCAATATTTATTTACTGACATTTTTTAATGTACCCTTACTGAGTGCAGTTAGAGCTTCAGTGTGGATGCAGTGTGGATGCAGATGTGTCATACCTGCAAGTAGGCCTGTTGGCAGCGCTGCACTAGCTGGTGAAAAGCAGGAGTTCGGAGGTGTGCATGGATGTGGGCAGGGTTCAGTCTCTGAAGAGCCTCCATGATGATTTCCTGCAGGACGAACGGACTGAGGACACCCTTAGCTGCTCCAACACAGAACTGGTACACATGGTTGACTCCTGACATGATAGACAGGCAGAGAAAGAAAAAAAAAAGAAGCAGACTTGATATGTGGATAGTGGAAAGAGGAACTGACTTGTAAATAATGAGAGCTTTTCTAGGATGTAGTTTGTGTTTGCTGATTACCTTTGAGCTGAGCTTTAAACTTTAATATAACAGAGAGTTATTGGTGACTGGTGGTGAGTATTTAATTTCTAACCCAATACTTTTGGGTACACAGACACCCAATGAACACAGCCATTTTTTATTCTATAATGTTCTGACTGCATTTGAGTTTTGTCATGCTGTCATTAATTCAGCGGAGGTGACTACAAGTAACCCTCTTTTTGTCTCAATTATTAAATAGGAAATTTTGCTGTGGCTTTCTTTGGCTGCAGTTAGTAGCTTGCATCCTTTTGTCTAATCGGTCTGCCAAGAACAGAAGCTTTAAGCACAGAACAAACACTTGTGTTTATAGGTCAGACTGCACCCCCCCCCTGCAAACACAGCTGGAGTAGGACTGAACACAGCTTCCAAGAGTGACTGAGGCCCACTTTACAACTGATATTATGGTTAACAGTTTCTCCAACAAAATGTCTAAACTTTTTAAACATAAATTCTGGCCAAATATTACAAATGGCATTTTTAAAAATGGTACTCTCTCTTCTGTTATTATGACCCCATATCAGCAGAACGGTGCAGTGTAGCAGGGCCACTGTCTACTATTCACTGTGCTTTATTGTAACACATGTAATTATGTAACCTATTCTTTTACACTAGTTCTTCTTATTGTTAAGTTGCAGTTTGTTCACTTCTAGCAACAGCAGGCAGAGACATTATATCAGCGTTGCTGTGCTTGCAGCAATACTCAAGTATTTACTGGAAGCATTAATCATTAATCATAAATATCTGCATTAGCCAGATCATCATTCCATTATTTCATTTCATTTATGCACAGGTCTACCTAGTCTTGCAGCCAGTCCAAGGAGCCATTTGACATCCTCAGTGTATGGTGGGCTTCTGGAAAAGTTGTTAGGGTGGTCATTATGAGCCCTCCTGCCCAGCATCTCCAATGCCAGCATGCCTTCACACAAAAGATCAATAGAAATTCAATTTATTTAGTTAACCTACTACATTGTATCTATGTTTTTTCCAAAACGCAATCCTACAATACAAACTTCTCACCAACTCTGTAAGCAGAATGCAGGTAGTGCAGGCCCTGCTGGCTGATAGGCTGGGTGTGCTGTTCATCCTCTGCTGGAAATGAAGTGCTGACCAATGAACTAGGCTGTGAGGAAAGGGAGGGAAGAGATGCTCCCTGTATGGCCTGGATAGTGGGACCAGAGTGTACACTGCCTACTGTAAAACATGACAGGCAAATTATGCTGTTAAGAACTGAGCAATGCACAGCAACCTCTCAGATGGTACATAGCATTTACCAAGCTGCAAAAATCTAACATGGCCTAAAGATAAAAGAACAGCGAAAACAGCTTTGGTAAATACAGACAAGCACACACTGTGTATACCTTACCTGCTACAGTGGTGCTCAAAGGTAGGCCTGTCTCAGTGTGGTAAGGATGGACGGCAATTTGAGTCATGGATGGTACAGGGACACCAGGAAAGGTCACAGCTGTGGCTGCCATAGGTGGCTGGGGTCCAGCAGCCACTGAGAATGGGTACTGGGCACCAAT
This sequence comes from Acanthurus tractus, assembly GCA_029783725.1. Classification (NCBI taxonomy): domain Eukaryota; kingdom Metazoa; phylum Chordata; class Actinopteri; order Acanthuriformes; family Acanthuridae; genus Acanthurus; species Acanthurus tractus. The sequence goes on along the minus strand of JAQNCA010000003.1, from coordinate 93,210 downwards.
GAAGGCTGGGTGCATGCCCTAAATAGACACACGGACACACAAACAAACATCAAATAAACAAACATCAAACACACACACACACACACACACACACACACACAAACAAAAAAATATGAGAGCAGGCTACTTGGAGTTATAGCTATTCATAGTAACTATTCATAGACACCACTTGAATATTTTTTAATTTCATCCTGACCTATTGCCAGGTGTGCTTTCAGCTGGGGTTTCGGCTAAAATGACTGAATTGAATTATTCTTCACAATTAGCATTACATGTTGCATTCTTACAAGTAACACAGATCCTACTACAACTGAGTAGACCGTAGTTCTTTAACTAACAACTTATGACATATTGTCCTTGTCTGTAATTAATTATCCAAATTAATTTTGCGTATTTAGATGATGTTATATGTCTGTACTACAGTGGTGTATTAGGGCAAAGGGACAGATCAGAAAAATCTTGCTTATATTCAGTCTTGCTAAACGATTAAATCCCTGCCAGGATCGCTGGGGCTTGTTTTTCAACCGTTTCAATTTCACCTTCACTTAATGGCCTAGATCCAATTGCCTCCCTCACTTAAGGAGATGGTGTTCATAGTCAAACAAGTCTAGCTACATGATCACACCCTGGTGATGGCCATCCCAGCCGTCTGTTCATTCCAGATCCTGTTTGATCCCAAGTCCTACAGTGGGTCCACACCTCAAGGTTTGCCTGTCATCCAGGGCAGAATTGGATTTTCTGGACTTTCTGGACTTAGCCAAAGACCAGGAAGCTAATCTCATAGAGATAAGGCAGCACACACATCTCAAGCTGGATTGCTCAAACCTCTTCCTGTTCCTGGTTGCCCTCGGTCACATATAGCCATAGAGTTTATGATTGGGTTGTCCCCCTCCCATATTAACACTGTCATACTAACCATTGTTGATTTTCCAAGGCAGCCCACTTTGTCACCCTGTCATAACTTCCACCTGCCAAACCAACAGCAGACCTCTTAACCACTCATGTCGTCAGATTACGTGGAATTGTCTCTGACCGTGGGCCTCAACTGTGGGCCTCAAATGTCTCAGGCATGGCAGTCTTTTTGTAAGGGTTTGGGCATTAGCTTTAGCCTCACCTATGGGCTTTATCCAGAGACCAATGGCCAAACCGAAAGGACCAACTAGGGTAAGAGTTAGGGTTAGGGTTACCAGCAATTACACACTGACAATAAGGGATAAAAAGATGACTTTTCTCATGGATTCTGATAATACAAACTCTGTTCTTGGGGCACGTGACCTCACTTCCCCTCCTAAAATGTCCAGACATTTTGATTATTCTCTGTGAGCATCTGGACCAAAGTGAGAGAAAATTTTATTGTTCCACTTTTCTGTAGGGACTCAGACAATGTCAAAATTTAACATTCATCCCTGCTTTTGAACATCATCCAATAATCTGTTGGGAAGAGATCTGATTAATACATTAGGAATCTCTATTCTGTCCACAGCAGATGGATTAAAATAGTACAAACAAACACAATCATGACGCAAATGGTGAACTTTACCATTCTCTGTTAATATATGGCTATCAATGGTGTTGGCCAACTCAAAATTAGGCCACTCTTTACTGAAAGAAGCAGAGAATCAATTGTGTCTGCTCCTGACACCACATTCATGTCATTAACTGATTTACACTGTCTATCACGTCTCTAAAGGTGTCGACACATATTATGAAATTAAATGGTATCAAGAAACGACTGATGACTTTGACAGACTTCATGTGCCTGACATTTACTGGGAAAAGAAGAGATGTGCAGCAGCTATGAATAACTCAGCCCCATATATTTCTTTAGTAGAAGTGGAAAAGTTTGGGGCCTTCTTCTAAGGGCTGTACTCAGACAACTCACTGGACTAAGACCGGTATTAATGACATTCAATAATTTGCACGACTGAAATCATATAAAAAACATTTTTCGACTGATGTAAACAGTGCATAGCATAACACTTATCCCTAATGATCAAGACTAACTAACCTGTTCATTAACCTGCATGTCAATTGGAGAAGCACCTACTCAGCCATATTCCTGGGCTAAATTAAAATGTGATTTGGGGTTTGTGAAGAGTAAATAGCCAGTCATTAATCTTCACCCCAAGACAGATTACAGACCATGTCAAAAGCAATATCCACTCAGACAAGAGCCACAAATGGCATCACCCAAGTCTTTGAAGCACTCATAGAAGCATGTAAGATTAGTAAAGATTCTTTGATTTCTGTCCAATCATGGGCTACACAACATATTTCTCTATGTAAGAAAATTGGTTGTCATAAGAATGACAGTGTTTGACATAACCCTGATGGTAAACCCTTCCTCCCCAAAGCAATGTTTGATCATTATGTAAAATAAGCACATGGGTTAGATCACATATTAAAAGGGGGAATGTATACAGCAGTGACACAATGTTGGTTTACAAAAGGGTCCTAAAACTGTGTGTAAAGGTATTTGAAAAGATGCTTTTCTGTATGACACACAGTGATGGGAAAGAACACAGAAATCTAGCAAGTAGCACATCCTCAACCAACACAGCCATTTGAACACATACAGGTGGATTTATTGAGTTAACACCAAATGAAGGAAAAACATGTTGCCTGGAAGTTGTTCCAAAGTTCTCTAAGTGGGATGAAACTTTCCCTGCATCTAAACAAACTGCTCAGATACATTACAAAGCTGAATTTAATTTTTACAGATTGACCTAAAATAGCATTGTGCTTATCATCTAGCCAGTGCAGTTGCAATGAAACAGGGAAAATGGAACGTGATAATCTAAACTTGCAAAATGCTATGCTGAAACAGGTTTGCCATGGACTAAGTTTCTCCCCATTGCTCTAATGTATATGTGCATGCAAACAAGAACAACATCTAATCTAAGTCCTTTTGAAATTCTGTTTGCCAGACCACCTCATCTAGGCTAGATCAACACAGGTGCAAGAAAGCCCCACCATCGACTGTTATTATGAATTCAGCTTTAATTCAATATTGCTCTCATCTTTGTTGTCAAGTATCCATTCCTAGGTGAAAGCTGCTCTGCCAAACCCAGTCACCAGTGTGCCATTTACTTTAGCCAGGAGATTGGGTGATGGTAAAAGACCTGTGGGACCAAAAGAAGTGGTTGGGACCTGTCCAAGTACTCCTGATAACTGACTCTGCAGTGAAGGTGGGGGAGGGAGCCACATGTATACATGCAAGCCACTGCAGAAAACTTCCAGGGCCACATAATGACCTCTCACCAGCCATACATGATCAAAACAAGCAGAGTAGAAAAAAACACTCACTCACATACATGCAAAGCGAGGGAGTGTTGACTAACACAGCTCACATACAGCTTTGCATGTATGTGAGAACAATGTAAGCCTAGCATAGCTGCAGCTACACTGGGCACTGTACATTCCACATACACGGGTCCAAAGATATCACACTTTACAAGGCAAATGTCTAGTATTCTGTTGAATTTGAGGAGTAATCACTGATGATTGAGTAGTTGATCACTAATGATCAAAAGGTGGTATGTTTGATGGAAATATATAATCAAATGCTAGTGCATGGTACTTTTTAAGTCTTGTTTATTGACTCCAAATGGATTATGCATCCTTCCCACTTTTCATGTCTCCCAGTTATAACCAGTTTCCACCAGTAAGCTTTGCCCCCCAGCTGACAACCCCTCTCCAACCTGGATCATCGATGACCTATACCAAACCACCAGCCAATACCATACATCACTTCATGAATGCCTGACAGTGGGCTCTATTTTCGTAGACCAGGCGCAGGTGCGGCGCAGGGCAGGTGCACTGCACCTACGCTGCGCCAGCGAGGTGTGGCCAGCGCATTTTGCAATTTTTGTGAACGGCATAGTCACGCCTCCGTCCCTCCCACCGGCGCAAGTGGCAAGGAGGGAGGAGAGAAGGCCTGAGCGGGTTTAACACAGCTGAATGTAATCTACACCAATCAGATGAACGCCTCTCATTGCCTTTAAATGCGCTGCAGGCAAGGCATAGTGCCAATTTCACCTCGCCACCACCAAAGAGGAAGACAGCAGCAGCGGCTCCAGGCGGTCAAACTCCTCCCAGGAGGAAACTGATGTGATGGTCCAGGAGGTCCAAGCTCGCAGTACTAGAATATATGGTAACGCGAACAGACCTCCACGGGCTGATGATGCAAAAACAGCCTGGGAGGAAGTTACTAATACTGTCAATCAAGTTTGCCCAGATATTCTGAGAAATGCTGCCCAATGTAAAAAACGGTTCTCCCTGCTGATCAGCACATGCAGTTTGGCCTCTCTCCATCGCAAGTCCTATAATGTCTCCTCTGTGAGGTCAAAGTGGCATCCACGGCATAAGGCTATGTTGTGTAACACGCAACATGAGACAAAAAATGCACTGACACTCTGAGGGCTGTATGATAATTAACCACCTGTAAGGTTCAGACATCAGAAACGCATTTTAAGCACTCCAAAAGTACGTTCGATGACTGACCCGGCACTGCTGAAAATATGGTTAAAACACGCTGCCTTCTTGTTGTTGGTGTGATGTATGGCGTAATCAACCATGTTTTAAGTTGATATCCATTTTCACCTAGCAGCCACCCATCCATAGGGGTGTCCCCCTAAAAGACTGTAGGGATGACAGAATTCGCCAGGATAAATGAGTCATGAGCAGAGCCAGGGAAATTAGCATACACATGCGTCACCAGGTAATTTTGACTCACAGATCACCTGGATATTAATGGAGTGTATCCCTTGCGGTTCACAGGTTCACATAAGTAATGGCTTGGGTATTTAGTGCGCACAACTGCACATGTGCGCGCAACTGACAGCAGGCTGACTGATCCCCGTCACCGTGGCCAAGGTGTGCTGGAAAGACCCGGTGGCGGAGATGGTCAGAGCCACTGTCACCTTTACAGCAAACAGGAGAGCGTAGGGGCCACTGGGCTGCGCATCAGAGGCCACGATGCGCGTCACCGTGTGGATCACCTTGCGGGACAGATGTAATCTGTTCCTGTGTCTTGACCAGGAGTACAAAATTAAGTGACAGTAACATTAAACACGGCAGCGGGCTAATCCAGGCATCATGCTTGTGATCCACCTGCATTCCTGCTCTGTCATCGCCAAATAGGAGAACCTTTGAATAATATAATATCATATTTAATATAATGTTATATATATTCTCTCCCGGTATCTCATCCTCCTTGCAATAATGTACTCCATCTTTTTAGATCACGTTAAAATTAAAGATTAAAACAGAGAAATATGGACAATAACAGGTAAATCCTTAAGACACTGACTGACTTACATTTATTCAGTGAGCGTCTCTCTCTTTTTTCTTTTCTTTAATTTCATTAGATGAGAGAAGCTGAATATATACTTCGTATCGGATGCCGTGGCTGTTTGTGGTTGGCTGAGAGATGTGAACTAGTTAGTTCGATCACTATTCCAGCTGCCGTAAGGTTGAGTTTCCATTACGTGACAAATGTCTTTGATCGGACATCAGATGTGACGGGACAATTAATATAGATACAAATGTATATGCTGGTTCTAACGGTAACATTAAATAGTGGTTGCTGTGATTGTTTATTGCATTAAAATGTGCCTGACACTCTGGATACCTGCCTGTGAAGTTTTGGTGACGTGTGCGCACTGTGCGCTTATCAGCCAAATTACCGCTACGCCTGGTGCGCTTCGCTTGCACCGAGAATAGATCAGGTTGGAGCTGGCGAGCTTTCAGTGCACCTTCAGCACAGTATTTTGGCACGAAATTGTCAGTGCGCCAAGCGGAATCTGTGGACAGCTCCCCCTGGTGCGCTGCCACGCCCATCTCGGCGCACCCCGGTCTACCAAGTTGTCAAATTGGCTGCACACTGTGGTGCGCCGGACGAAATTACCACTGCGCGGGGTTCGCCACGCTTCGCCGCCCTGCGCTGCCTTGCGCTGCGCCGCGAAATTAGAGCCCAGTGTGGTCGGGGTCTTCAAAATTTGGTTGACTGAGAAGGATACAGTCAGGAGGAGCGCCCCTAGATCCCCAAAAAACTCATCTTGGACACTGCACTGGTCAGACAGTTTCACCATGATCAACCCAAAAAGCCTCCATGGGTTGCCCGTTTCTGTCAAGGGGCAAACTCCCAACTTCCGCATTGAAGCCAACCAGGAAGTACAAAAACTTGCAATTGACTGACCGCTTGAGGCTGGCTCCAAAAGGGAGCAAAGTCCCATTGAAGCTAAAATGGCCAACTTTAGAGCAGAAATAAACATATTTACAGCCTGGTTCAAACAACGTTTTTTTGTCTACAGCTTCT
>JAQNCA010000003.1:55603-81125 GCA_029783725.1 Acanthurus tractus | reverse complement strand
CAAAGCGCAAACAAAATGATTATAGTATCACTACCAAATAGTATATACCGTATTTTCCGCACTATAAGGCGCACCTATAATAATTATAATCCGGTGCGCCTTGTATGTGGATCAATATTGGTCACTTATGGCTACCGTAGTCAGTGGGAGTCGCCCAAGTAACAGCGGTAAAACAGTAAAGGGGAGATACAGTCTCACGCCCTCACGCCACTTGTGCGTATATAAAGACCCCAAAATGGCACCTTTAACGTTTGATTTACCATAGCGGTATCAGACCGTTTCTTTTACGTGTTTACTGAATCAGGGAAAAGTTCCCCTCCACGTTTGTGAAAGCACTACTTTTGGGAGTGAACGGAGTTCACTGGTTTGTGTCCTTTTAAATAAAGTTTGACTGACTGATTTATCTGGCTGTTTTGTTGACATTACCTTCCGTGCAGCGCCATCTAGAGGATGCATAACGCAACCCCAGCCACTACTAGCTTTTACTCTGTGCGCCTACAGTGTGCCTTACAATGCACCTTATAATCCGGTGCGCCCTATGTATGAAAACTATTTTAAAGTAGGCCATTCATTGAGGGTGCGCCTTATAATATGGTGCGCCCTATAGTGCGGAAAAATACGGTATTTAATTCTGCTGTTACTGTATTGTCATAACACTCTTTATATCAATATAGTTTTGATGTTTCATCAAAACACATTATGCATTTCTCCTGCTAGGTCTTGCCATTGTTTTTGTCTCTCTCTTTCACACAGGTAGTTGCTGGTTTGGGTGGGTCTGTTCTGGCAACCAGTGTCAGGGGGCAGAGGGCATGTACTTATTGTGGCATTAAGCCTAGGAGAAGAGGGTCCAATTTGAATGTTGAGTTTACAAGCCACAATAAACAATGTTAATGACTCCTTCTTTAAAACCTTTGCCTCCATGTCAAATAAAAAAAAAAATAAAAAAATTAACTGGGTTACTGGCGCAAGGCTTTTTTGCACTGAACAATACACAACATGCCCTGAACTGAGACAAGCAAATCCAAACAAGACAGATTGTTCTTCTCCTATTTGCTGCACAGTGGTGGTTTTTTAGGAGGAAATAAGGTAGTGTAGGATAAAGGGTTGGAAGAGGAAAAGAAGGAGGAAGAGGAGACAAATGACAAATTCATGAGGATCCATTAGTAAAGCTGGCTGGACCAATAATTATAAAAAACTTTTTAAGATTAAAATAGGTCTGAAATCACATGTTTCTAGTCCCTGCGGCTTAATTCTTATGTAAGCATATGCACAATACTTTTATCTCACTCAGGACTTGAAATTGCAACCCCTGACTCCAAAAGCAAATCATGATGCTGCTGAGCTACATGTCAAGATGTCAAGTGACTTTTTAGATACTGTTTCTTAAATTTACCACACTAAATCTACTACAACATCTTTTGTAATTTTTTCCATAAACATAGACTTAGGCCATTAACATGTGCGAGACTTTCCTGTAGCTGTTTACAAGAAAAAATCTCTAAACAGAGGGTTTAATTTTTGTTAAGGACAGTCTGAAGATGTAGTGGAGCTCGTGATGATTGACATCGTTTTATGTCCCTGTAAATGAGCTTTTAGAAAACTCCTGCCAGGCTAAAGAAACTACTTTGGTGGTGTTGTGGTATGGACAAAGTAAAAGCATTCATGACTTTTTGACAAAAATCAAAGGGTATGCTATTATTTCCTGTGTTTGATGTCAAAGATAGTGACTTTTCCTGCTCTTTGTTTCATGCAAAATGTGTGCTGAGTTATGTTCAATTATAATATGTAAAATGCTGAGGAATAACTCGATTTCATTACTAGTCCATAAAAAAGACCCCACTCTGTCAAAGATGCACCATTGTTGAGACCCCCAGAACTAGTAAACTACTAGTTTTGTCAAGCTCCTGATAGGCATACATGACTTTAGGAAAGGGGTCTTGTCACTGCCTTCTAGTTTAGCCTGCTCCTGACAGCATGTGGTTGGGAGTTTAACGGCGACAAAAATTTATTTAACACTGTGTGAGAGATTGGGCTGCCATTTAACTCAATTGGTAGCGCTGGCGGCCCATGTACGGCAGGCTCAGTCCTCCACGCAGCGGTCGCGAGTTCGACTCCGGCTCCGATTTTGTGCTGCATGTCACTCCCCAGTCTCTTCTCCCCATTTCCTATCTAATCTTCAACTGTCCTATCAATAAAGGCATAAAAAGCCTGAAAAACATAATTTAAAAAAACACTGTGTGAGAGATAAAGGGAGAGGGATGTTCTACATATATCGGTATTGAAATTGTAGTCAAAGGTAATATTGCAGGTATCATATCTATTTGACATCACCTTATCATTCTCCCTGTATTTTTTTCCAAGAACCATACATTTTACATATAAGGAATAAGCAACACGCTGAATGTATTCAATGTATTTATAGAGTGTGATCTTGACATGCTCTATATGTAAAGTGTCTTGAGACAACTTTGTTGTGAATCGACGCAAAATAAATAAAATTGAATTGAATTGAATTGAATTGAATTGAAAGTCCACATGTCAGGCCACTGTATCTGTGCTGCTCATGCAGACTATGTGGTTGCTTTAACTTGTTAACCTTGGTGCTGAAATGTGGAAAAACAAGAGGTATCAAAATGCAGGCATGATGCCCAGCTGAACAGCTCGTGCCAGATGCAACAAGCAAATTTAGTGGCATCTGACATGCTCTGCAGGTAGATCAATTATTGCAAAATGTAGACCCTGTGCCACAGTACCTGCTCTTTGCACTGCACCAAAGCTCTCTGGATTTCATTAGGATTGAGGGCATGAGCATGAGGTAAGCAGCTCAGGGCCAACTCTGCTGCCGCTCTGACCATGTTTGGGTCCCTTGCCCGTGACGCTCTGTCAGCCAAGGATGCCACCTCTGGAGGGGTGAGATGACCATCCCAACACTCTACTAAAATGTTGAGGGCAGCGCTGCCGATCTCCATGGCCTGGCCTGGGAAGGGGAAATTATGATGCAATGTATAGGCAACAAGCGAAATCAGTAACTGGGTGGAGTACAGAAAGCAAAAATTTTAGTCATTATGTTTCTAACACTTAACCTCTACCCCCCCCTTACCTGTGATCCAGGACACGTGTGATGAATAGGTCCTCGACAGCCAGTTAGGTGAGACAAAGTTATGAAGGCCAAGAGCATACAGGCCAATCTCAAAGGCACACAGGTGAAGGTTTCTATGGGGGCCCTGGTGGCCCCCGCTGGCAGAGGGTTGAGTAAAAATTGATGTGGAGGAGTTTCCTCCAGCTTTGATCAGCACCGTCTTAGCCAGCTCGAAGTAAAAATGGGCTGCTGCTTCCGATGGTTGGTTGGGCACATGAGGAGCGTGGCATTCTGGACGTCGCCCTTTGTACCTAAACAAAAGCAAATATGCTACACATTAATTAGAGTTAATTTAAATGAAGGATCACATAAAGATACTGCTCATGAGGCTTCTGTTTAAGGAACCCTCATCTCTGACTTACATTTTTATTGTTAAAATATACTGTTTCCAGAACCCTAATGCTCATTGTCTCTTTTTATTGTCTTAATGTCCTTATCTTTGTAAATTCTTTTGCTCTCTTCTCTATTTTGTTATTTGTCTGGTGCAAAGAGAAGTATTTTCATAACGTGCTCTCTCTTGAAACGCAAGGAATATAACAAGACATCAAAATCAAGAATCAAATGAATGTGTAAGAGCAACAGAAAGACAATAAAAACCTGCTAACCAAGGTAATAAGGGATTTCTTTGACACCTGTCCAGATGTTAGCACATCAGAAAATGTCAGTTTCTGTCTGCCTTTTAAAAATTGCATGTTATGCTTAAATCTTTTTCGCTTAACTGATGAAAACTGTTTGACATTTGACCTCTGTGTTTCAAAGCTATGAATGTGAAGTTATCTTAACAGACTAACCTCATGTTTCTATTTTTAAATTCTAAAAAGGGCTTTACTAAAGCAACTATTTTGTCAATTGCTTTATTTTGTACTTATTATGCAGTGAAACCAGAAACTATAAATCTTTTAATCTGCACAGACTTTGATGCTAAGCATTCCATTCTTTCACTAATTATTCATAATTCCTTATATTATTATTATTTAACTGCTGATCAGAGGTGTCCTTGTCTCTTTCAGCACTTTAATTTTTCATTTAGGTTAATACATTGTACTGCATTTTGTTCTCAATGTAAAACGGACAGCATAACTTGCAAACCCTTGGAACAAGATTACATCTATTTGTAAAGAGAATTTTCTACAATCTTAAAGCATTGAATACCATATAAAAATAAAAATAAAACATAGGCTTCGGTGGCTCCAGTCACCACACTTGGGTACACTGCTATGTCAGTGAGGCCAAGAGGGGGATTCTGACAACTGAGTATCCCACATACACTGCGTACATTGCATACACCCTGCAAAGGCCTGAGCCCTGGAGAGGTCACTCCAGTGTTGCAAGTTATGAGCCCAGAGCAACTAGCATAAAATCGGACACTATTGGCTGTCTCTGTTCTGTGCTTTTCGCCCTGGCCCCACCCTCTGATTGTAGGAGAAACCATCTCAGCCCTTCTGGTCAGCTACCACATGCCTCAAGCTTTGCAGCCCCCAGCCAGTATGGTGCTGACCCTCCACGGTTTGCCTGCTTAAGTGGCTGCTTGTAGCTTAGGAAAAGACCTGAAGAGAAGACTGTAAACCTTGCACCAGGCAAAGTAAGAAGAAGAAAATCACCAGTGTTGTGACTATGTGTCCTGGCCTATAGAATGATCCTTGACAGGTTGATGATGTCTGGCAAACAGCAATCACCAACCAGATACTCAAGTTGCTAAACATTGACATTGTTGCACTTCAAAGAGACTTCCTTTTAACAGCAAACTGGGAACAGGACTACATATTCCCTTGGCAGAGGAAGTAACCAGTGGAACATTGATTGCATGGGACTGGATTCACAATAAGAAACTCCGAACTGCCTTTGGTCAAGCCATCATCTAAAGGTACAGCTTAGTTCCTCTCTCTCCCTCTCTCAGCCTCCTTGGGTCCAGTGACATCTTAAGCATCTACGCCTCCATATTCTGCTCTTCAGTCAAGGCAAAGAATGTTATTTCAGGGGACTCAAGGCCACCAAAGGAGGGATTCCTACCACATCTTATCTGTACATGCTCAGCAATCTTAATGCCTGAATTGGAGCTGACTACGAATCTTGGCCCTGCAGCAAGCTGAATGAAAATGGGCAGAGACTGTGTTGGAGTTTTGCTCTTACCATAATATTTTTATAACTAACACATTCTTTCCCACCAAGTCCATCCACCAAGTACAGTTGTCCCTCACTATAACGAAGTTCACCTCTCGTGGCCTCGCTGTTTTGCGGATTTTTTTAGTGCAATTTTGCATGCTATTTTTTACAGCGTATGAATGTTCATTGTGTTCTGCGTCCTGATGTTTGAACTTTGAGAGTGTTTAAACAAGAGAGACATGTGAAAAATTGTTAATGTCTGTCTGAGAAAAGTGCATAAAGTGTGTGGTGAGGGGTTTTACAGCCTTAAAACATACATAATAATTGTAAAAAAATAAAGCTGACTACTTTGCGGATTTCGCCTATTGCAGGTTATTTTTAGAAAGTAACCCCCGCGATAAACAAGGTACCACTGTATCCTGTAAGAGACAGCCTGCAGAGAAAACACTTGCTGCATTCAAGGAGAACAGAAAAGGCACTCAACAGATTGCTCAATAGTGTGTCACCTACCTTGGCCCTAGCAACCTCTCCCTAAACATAGAGCCGAACATATGAATCAGCAGAGCAGCAACAACAATGGCCTGCTTGGCAGGGAGGGTCTGGGAAACTCTGTGCTAACTGTCAACATCAAAATGAAGGTGTACCAAGCTTTTTAGACCAGCATGCCGCTTTATGGCAGCAGAGCATGGACCCCCTGTCTCAGAAGGATTTTGGGCATCACCGAGCAGGATGGCATTACAAACAAGATCATTCTGGCACAGGCAACAATACCAAGTATGTTTGCCTTGCTCAAGATGAGCTTAGTGCTGGCTCCAGTCTAGCAGAAAGGCTTGCCCTTTGTTACAAGGATGTTTGTGAATGTGACCTGTACTCAGAGCAGTTGCTGTAGTAGTTGTTGTAGTTGTTGTGGTTGTTGTTGTGGTTGTTGTGGTTGTCGTGGTTGTTGTCGTGGTGGTGGTTGTTGTGGTTGTGGTTGTGGTTGTAGTTGTAGTTGTAGCAGTTGTAGTTGTAGCAGTTGTAGTTGTAGTTACTGTTACTACTACTACTACTACTCCTACTATTGGCATTGTTATTAGTATTATTATAGTATCATTATTAAAACACATACACAGTTGCTGGTCATATAATTAGAATCTTATGAAAAAGTTGATTTATTTCAGTACTTCCATTCAAAAAGTGAAACTTGTATATCATATTCATTCATTTCACACAGACTGGTATATTTCAAGTGTTTATTTCTTTTAATTTTGATGATTATAACTGACAACCAATGAAACCCCAAATTCAGTATCTCAGAAAATTAGAATATAACTTAAGACCTATACAAAAAAAGGATTTTCAGAAATGTTGGCCAACTGAAAAGTATGAACATGAAAAGTATGAGCATTTACAGCACTCAATACTTAGTTGGGGCTCCACTGCAGAAACGCAGCATGGCATGGAGTCAATCAGTCTGTGGCACTGCTCAGGTGTTATGAGAGCCCAGATTGCTCTGATAGTGGCCTTCAGCTATTCTGCATTGTTAGGTCTGGTGCATTGCATCTTCCTCTTCACAATACCCCATAGATTTTCTATGAGGTTAAGTTCAGGCGAGTTTGCTGGCCTATTAAGAACTGGGATACCATGGTCCTTAAACCAGGTACTGGTAGCTTTGGCACTGTGTGCAGGTGCCAAGTCCTGTTGGAAAATCAAATCTGCATCTCCATAAAGTTGGTCAGCAGCAGGAACCATGAAGTGCTCTAAAACTTCCCGGTAGACAGCTGCGTTGACCTTGGACCTCAGAAAACACAGTGGACCAACACCAGCAGATGACATGGCACCCCAAACCATCACTGACTGTGGAAACTTTACACTGGACCTCAAGCAACATGGATTCTGTGCCTCTCCTCTCTTCCTCCTGATTCTGGGACCTTGATTTCCAAAGGAAATGCAAAATTTACTTTCATCAGAGAACATAACTTTGGACCACTCAGCAACAGTCCAGTCCTTTTTGTCTTTAGCCCAGGCGAGACGCTTCTGATGCTGTCTCTTGTTCAAGAGTGGCTTGACACAAGAAATGTGAAAGCTGAAACCCATGTCTTGCATGGTGGTTCTTGAAGCATAGACTCCAGCTGCAGTCCACTCTTTGTGAATCTCCCCCACATTTTTGAATGGTTTTTATTTCACAATCCTCTCCAGGGTGCGGTTATCCCTATTGCTTGTACAATTTTTCTACCACATCGCTTCCTTCCCTTCGCCTCTCTATCAATGTGCTTGGACACAGAGCTCTGTGAACAGCCAGTCTCTCTGGTAATGACCTTTTGTGTCTTGCCCTCCTTGTGCAAGTTGTCAATGGTCGTCTTTTAGACAACTGTCAAGTCAGCAGTCTTCCCCATGATTATGTAGCCTGCAGAACTAGAGTGAGAGACCATTCAAAGGCCTTTGCAGGTGTTTTGAGTTAATTAGCTGATTAGAGTGTGGCACCAGGTGTCTTCAATATTGAACCTTTTCACAATATTCAAATTTTCTTAGATACTGAATTTGGGGTTTTCTTTGGTTGTCAGTTATAATCATCAAAATTAAAAGACATAAACACTTGAAATATATCAGTCTGTGTGTAATGAATGGATATAATATACAAGTTTCACTTTTTGAATGGAATTACTGAAATAAATCAACTTTTTCATGATATTCTAATTATATGACCAGCATTCAACGAGTAAGTAAATGGCCAACAACTGGTGTTTATCATAACTTCAAAAAAAGATCACAAATGCAGTTACTGTGGGAAAAGTTATCTAAAAAAGGATATGCCCTGATCATGTATGATGGTTTTGTGATGAGTTTTTACATCAGCTGATGATAGAAGCTGCTGAACTTTGATACAACCCTCCACTCACCCTGCTATTTTTCTAATTCTTCCGTCTTTTGCCTCCTTAAAAGCATACCTGGCTGGTAATCACTTATTGCTGAGGGCTCACTGCTGGCAAGTTGGCAGATTCCAACTAACTAGGCTCTGGTCATGGAGAAGAATCATTTTAAGTTCAATCTATTTTTTGAACCTGCTAGTGTGCTTTTACTTGTCTTAGTGACATGATCAGAAGGAAGGCTATGTTTACCTGCTGGTGTCGGTGCTCTTGGCCCTGGCCCCACCCCCTGCCCTGCGTGAGCCACTGGAGGAGGAGGAGCCCAGAGAATCAGATGATGAACTGCTGATGCTATCACTGTCCTGACCCCGCCCCCAAGATGTTGCTGCCCAGCCACCCCGGACTGGTCGCCTGCTGAGAGTGGGTGAACTGTCTGAGGTTGTCTCTGGAGCACTGCTGTCAATACTCGCCATGCCTGTCCAAACAACATGCATATCACATTCACTTGATTCATGTTTTATGTGATGCTGTTCCAGAACATAGTACATTTTCAGATACAGAGTGTTTATTCCCACACGCAAACAACAAAATGCATTACCCAGGCCAGAACTCTGCACCCCTTATTGGTCAATGTTACTGGGGGTACCTTAAATCAGTGTTCCACCTGTGTCTCTTGGGCACAAAAAATGCTCTGATAAAGACTGCCATGGACAATATATCTATTAATGTTTTTTTCTTAAATTTTTTCATGAATGCTTTTGTTAACTTTAGTCCTCCCATACATGACAAATATTTATTCAATTTCAGAATTTTAACTCCTTGACAAAGAATATGATGTATGTGGAATATGATCGATATGATAATGGAAAAATGTTTATATTGCCTGTCAGTGGTAGATTTACAGCACATAAGAAAATATCTTAACCTAGTGGAAAACAATAAAAAAATTAATTTTGAAGGGATTTCAACACTAAGGGAATTTTTTTTTTTTAAAAAAAGAACTGCAATGGCAGTGTATTTGAAAAATGTGTTTTTAATGTCAATGGCAAAAAATAAAATGTCCTGGGAAAACAGATTATTTTGTTTACACACTGTATTTAAGACTTGAGAAAAAAACCCCCTCAAAATCCCCAAATTCACCACAAAATATACAACCTTGTCAAATTTGATGCAATTTGCATTAACACAGCCAAAGTTATTTACAAAGAGAGAGTCTAGAGGCACCAAAAATGTCCAAGGACCCCTGAGGGATATAAATTACATAGATCCTCTGAAAGGGTGGAAGTTGAGACAGTTTTCAAGAGATACAAAAATTACACAGATCCTCTGAGAGAGTGGAAGTAGAGACAGATTTCAGTCTTTGTAAAATATACATTTGATATCCAGACAAAATACGGTCAAGATCATATTTACTGTGTGGTGACACAATGTTTTGTAATTTTGCTTATTCATACTACCACAATGGATATGACATAAAGCAGTCAATATGTGGTTGATGTATAGACTCTCTGCTTTAATTTACTGTGGTTAGCAAAAATATAGCATTAACTGCATAGGAATAACAGCATTTTACACATAGTCCCCCTATTTTTACAGGGTCAAAAGTAATTGGGTAAACTAACATATTTGCTTATATAATGAGTATTTTCAAAATACTTGATGAAAATCCTTTACATTAATAGCTACCTGCAGTCTGGCACTTGTGGATATCAAGACATGCTGAGTATCCTTCTTTGAGATGTTTTGCCAGGCCTTTACTTCAGGCCTCCCTGCTTATTTTTTGATCTTTCTGCCTTTATTTTATCTAATGTAAGTAAAATGCCTATTAAGTTGGGCTGAGATCAGGTGAATGGTTTCGTATTTGAAGAAAACTTCGCTTCAAAAGCCCACCTTTGACCCTGAAGTCTTAGCCAACTACAGACCTATATCCAATCTTCCTTATATCTCTCAGATTCTAGAGAAAGCTGTCGCTAACCTGTTATGTGACTTTCTGCATAACCACAGCTTGTTTGAGGATTTTCAGTCAGGCTTTAGAGTATACCATAGAACAGAGAAGCCATTGGCAAAAGTAACTAATGACCTCCTATTAGCATCAGACAAAGGACTTGTCTATGTACTTGTCTTGCTAGATTTTGGTGCTGCATTTAACACCATTGACCACGAAATTCTACTACACAGACTAGAACATTTAATTGGTATTAGAGGAACAGCTTTAATATGGTTTAAGTTGACGATGAATTATCCATATGATAGTTAGCCTGGTGGAACCAACTTCCAGCTGTGGTCCAGGATGTAGACATCCTCCCCCTTTTTAAGATTAGACTTAACCTCCTGAAACCTGAGCTTTTGTTTGGTGTGCTTTTTTTATTTCTCCTAGCTATTCGGGATAAGTAGGACCTAAGTTTTTAACCTAATAGGTATAATAAGTTATATACCTATTAGTTTATAGTTTAGTTATTTAAGTATTATAAGTGTAGTTAGTATTAATAACTAAACTTTGTCTTTGCACAGGAAGTACTTTTTGCACATGATGTCTTCATTTGGGAACAATGGGTAAAAGTTCAAAGAAAATAAAGTAACATGGTACAGAAAGGCAAAAATGTAATGTCCTCATATGAGTGCGGAGAGTCTCAGGAGGTTAAAACATTGCTTTTTGATAAAGTGATGAAGTTAGGGCTGGCTCAGGCTTGCCTTGGATCCGCCCTTAGTTATGCTGCAATACAAGCTTAGGCTTAGGGGGGCTTTAAAGACACCCTGAGTACTTCTCTCCCCTGACTCTTCACATTTTTCTCCTCCTCTAGCCTTCTCTCTTCTCATTTCTCTCCCTTTGCCATGCATTTACATTCTACCAATGCTTACAAATAACTTGCCATCTTCCCTGGAGTCTTTTCTGCTTTCTCTCCTCATTCCCCTGGATGATTTACCCCAGACTACTAAGCATGACTGGGCTATTACTATGATTAACATGCAGATGTCTCCATTACTTTATTGGAGCCCAAGCCCGACCGGGGAAGGGCTCAATTGTTATTGTACTGTTTTTTCTTATTATTATTAGAGCCCAAGCCCTACCAGGGAAGGGCTCTAGGTGTTATTCTAGCATTTCTTTTTTAGAGCCTGAGCCCTAGGGCTCTATTGTTTTTCGTCCATTTCATTTTAGGAGCCTGAACGGGCTCTATTGTTATTCTAGCGTTTTTAGAGCCAGAGCTCTACTGGGGAAGGGCTCTATTGTTGTTCTAGCGTTTGTTTCTTATTATTAGAGCCCGAGCCCTACAGGGAGAAGGGCTCTATTTATATTATAACGTTTTTTTTTCTTTTTCTTCTTCTTATTAGAGTGCAAGCCCAACCGGGGAGAAGGGCTCTATTGTTATTGTAGCATTTCTTTTTTCTTCTTCATATTATTAGAGCCTGAGCCCTACCAGGGAGAAGGGCTCTATTGTTATCATAGCAATCCTTTATTCTTCTTATTGTTATTAGAGCCCGAGTCCTTCCGGGGAGAAGGGCTCTATTGATATTGTAGCGTTTCTTTTTTCTTATTATTGTAACGCCTCTTTAATGCTTAATTTGACCCCCTGAACACGCTCAAAAACTCACCAAATTTGACACGCAAACCAGGTCTGGCAAAAATTTGATAAAATGGAAAAACTGATCCCTAAAGTGCAAAAATGTGCTCCCTAGCGCCACCTAGGCACTCTGAAATGGAAAAGTTTGAGTAGATTTAAAAAGTTTGTGGGATCTGTGAGGAGTTTTTTGAATTTTTTTCTTGTTTTTTTCTCCCCTTCTCCACTGTGCCAGTTGCTCGCACAGTCTTAGTGCCACAACATTCCGCAACACACACCCATTATAAAATCTGACAGAGCACAGAAAAGTATAAAACTAAAACTGTTATAACTCAAAAACCATACAAGACAGGACAAGCATATAAATGAAAGATTTATAGATCAAGTCTTGTGACCCATTTAGAATTTTAGTAAAGTCTGTAGCTACTACTAAACTATGTTTGACCAGTCTTAGCTCAAATAGGGTTGGGATCAGTGGATTTGTCCATTGTATTGAATAGGGTTCTCTCTGTCTGCTTGCATTTTTGTCTTATCACCACACAGCTGCCAATACTCATGTTCACCAAACTTTGACCTGGTCACTAGCACATCCTCTGTTTTTCAAAATAAAAGCACCAAACTCTTTTAAATTAAAAGCTCATGATTTTTGAAAATTGACCCGAAATACCTTAAAAGTGAAAAAAAAAGATTATTTATCTATATTTTAATGCAACAGACACCTACCCTGACGGGCCAGAGTGCCAGGGCTTGTCCAACGCTGCTTGCAGCTTTAACTATTATTATTATTGTTGTTGTAAACTCCCATGTAACCTTCATAGTAACACGCTTGTTACTTTTACCAGTTATATTTCTTCCATTATAGTATTTGTTGTATAATTGTTTCTGTGTATTTGTCTCCCTCCAACCCCTGTCTTATTCTCTTTTTCTGTCTTGCTCTCTGTCTCAGACTCAAATCTCTTTAACTTAAACTCACTTGTGACTCCCTACTTCTTTCTCTCTCTCTCTCTCTCTTTCTTAACCCAAGTGGTCGGGTGGCTGCCCACCTCTGAGCCTGGACCTATACTGAGGTTTCTACCTGTTGAAAGGAAGACTTTCCTCACCACTGTCACCAAGTGCTTGCTCATGTGGGAATTTCTCTAAATTTTTGAGTCTTCATAAATCGAATTTTAGAGAATGGTCTAGACTCACTCTTTATGTTGAGTGTTTTGAGACAACTTTGGTTGTGATTTGGCGCTATATAAATAAAATCTGATGTGATTTTGATTTGCTTTAAAAACCACTGTGATGTTGTCAGGCCATTGTCTAAACATTTATAGATTTAATAATTATTATTCTCAAGTGTTTACCAGTGTGTTTCTTCTTTTGTCGGACAGGTGAGCCCCAGCAGCGTTGGCTGTATCCACAACGCACCCCAAGTGCCAGCCGACTGGGCACAGTGGGCTCCAGCTTAAAAGGAGCAGTTTCATTGTGTTGGTCAACTGACGAAGGAGGCCCATCTGATACTGCAAGGAAAGATTTTGATTAGAGGTCTATGTTCATCATAGGATACTGTTTTGCCATATTTTTATTATCAATTTTTTAAAATTAAATTGAAATATTATTAATCATTAAATTGTTCTTTAATTGTTGATATTAATAAAAATGAATAACTATAACATATAAACAAACAAATAAATAAATAAATAAATAATATTAACCAATCAATTTCAATATAATTCAATTATTATAAAATAAAATAATCATGAAGAGAAAATAATTTTATTATAATTATAAATACATTTATTATTTTAATTTGTTTATGGTTGCAAATGCATATCTAGTTTTCTTAAAATTTAACCAAGTCAAAAATCTGGAGATCTCACAGGCTACTTTTTGAACACAGCAGTTTTGGCCATGATGTGACCAGTAGAAAAATTTGAGAGACAAAGTTAAACTAGACCTATTATGGCCTTTCAGTTGTTACCTAAACATTTAACATTTGATTACCTTGACTTAAATGCATTTCAATTGCCTGGCTCACAGATATATTGCTACTGATTCCCAAGATCGATGAGTTCCAGAACTTACTGCCTAAGGATTTTAAACTATCCCTCTTTCTGTTTACAATTTTTTAAATAATTTAGAATGATCTTATTTGTTGTATCTTTTTTTAAAATATTTTCATCTTGTGTATTTACAATTGGTAATTCTTCCTAACAAGATTAACAAGTTAATTGCCTGTATGTTTTCAAGAAAAAATGATTTCATGTAAAGTAGACACAACTATTGCTGTATAATTTAAAATAAGTCAAATCTATGTAATTTTAAATATGCAGCTGCTGTGAATGCCCCTCAGTAAAAGAAGGAATGGCATCCAGAGAGGGGTTGGAAATTCTCACCATGCTCCCTCGTCTCAGCAGTATTCTCCCCTGCTGAACTGTTCTGTACTGGGTTCAATTCAGCTTGTTGAGCCACCTCCTCACCCGCCAGTGCTACAGCTGAGGAGGAGCTGGAAGAAGAGACCACCATAGTGGTTGCAGACACAGAAGAGAGTGCTTGTTTTGAGACACCCCCCGTGGCTCCAGTCACTCCACTGTGGCTGGCGGCTGTATGCTTGGACGGGCTGCGCTGGCTGCCAGCTGCTGGCTTGCTGGAGTAGAAGGAGGTAAGGGTCTGGGGCTTGTGCGTCTGACTCTCCCTGTCCAGCAACTTATCTAGTATCTAAGGATGGGGGGAGAGACAGATACATGGTGAAGACAGAAAGTTTAATTATTTTATAACTTCTTGTTGTAATCAATCTGTAATATAACAATAACTATGACAGTGCCTGTTTTTAGGAAAGTTTTACAGTTTGTATGTAGAACATCTCAAATTAACATCTGAAATGTTGAACCACTTGAAGTGTTTTGCTTAAGTCATAATGTATAAAAATTGTAAAACTGTTCCAAAGTTTCTAATGCACTATTGTATGCCTCCAACCTTATTGACTCATTTTATCCATGTTGCCATGTTCTCTAAAAGTTGAGCATTTCAAAATAATGATGTCCAATGCATGACATAAGGGACCAAGTGAGGCTTCACTTCACAAAGAAAGATGACAACATTACGAGTTGAGATGTCTTTAAATCCCAACATTGCCCTGACACCCTCACTACAACATGGGCTTAACTTCCAGGAATGCCTTGCACTTGACACTGTGCACACAAGTGCTCAACCTTACCTGCGAAGCAGAAAGACATTATTTTTTCCTTGACCTAAATGAAAGTGAATTCAGCAGAAATACTTTCTCACTTATTTAATTTTAACAATGACAGACTATGGCTGCAGCTAGTTCTCAGGCTACAGCCTGCTATACAGTGAACCCTCATTTATCGTGGGGGTTACGTTCCAAAAAGAACCTGCCATAGGCGAAATCCGCAAAAGTGGTCGGCTTTATTTTTTACAATTATTATATATGTTTTAAGGCTGTAAAACCCCGCACCACACATTTTATACACTTTTCTCAGACAGACATTAACATTTTCTCACATTTCTCTCTTGTTTAAACACTCTCAAAGTTCAAACATCAGGACGCAGAACACAATGCGCGTTCATACGCTGTAAAAAATAGCATGCAAAATTGCGCTAAAAAATCTGCGAGACAGCGAAGCCACGAAAGGTGAACCGCGTTATAGCGAGGGTTCACTGTACTAGATTTAGGGATGAGAAAACTGTTTTATTTATGCAGAAAGAAAACCTGTGCTGGCCTATTTCCATTAAGAAAATTAATCAGGACTCAGTAAGGGGATCAGGGAAGGTGAACAACTTCAAAAATGTAATTGGTATTAATGCATTCATTTTATGTGTGGGATAACTGTCTTATTATCTTGCTGTTAATAATAGTGTCAATTGAGTTTTATTTATATGATGTCAAAACACAACGCAAGTTGTCTTGAGACAATTAACATATAGAAGGCCTAGACCACACTATATAGTTAAATTAATAAAGACCAACAACTATACACAATTCCCATATAAGCAAGCGAAGTGGTGAAGAAAGACTTCCTTCAAAGAGGCAGAAAAATAGGGACAGGTTTAGCCTCAAGGTGCGAGGCCATCTTAAGGGACAAGTCAGGTTAAAAGAGAGAGAGACACAGAGATACAAAGAGAGAGAGAGAGAGCACAAACATTTTTTCACCACTTAGTTTCAGTTCACCATACTTTCTTTGGAAAGTCGTGATATCTCATGGTAAAAAATTGCTATGGGTACATCTTCTGTTTATCTAGGAGATTTATTTTTTTATTTTTTTATAAAGGAAAGCAAATTATGATCAACATTTCTGTGAATATGCCAACAACCAATTTTGAAGAAGTACAAAAACAATACATTGAAAGCAGATATGATGACCTGTTCAGCATTCAGTTGCCTATGCAAAGTAGACAGAGTAAATATTTTAGTTTTTGTCCACTTAAGTCCTTTTGGCTGTGGTTTGGTCTCTAAGCTTCTCAAAAAAAAAAAAAAAAAAAATCAAGCTTTTTAGCTCCTTAATAGTCCACTATGATCAACTGCTACTCACTAACTTTGTCTGCTGTGTAGTGCTGAGTAAATAGTGTGCTAAGTAGATTATGTGCATTGCTATTTTCAACTTATAATACAAAAGTTAAAATATATTGTAACCCTTCAGCTTTACTGGGTCAGTAGCTACTATAGATGCTATGTAGATCAACCTAGCATTGGCTTCCGACTGACTGCAATTAGTTCCCGGTAGCGAGCTACTGCACACTCAAACAGCAATCCCCCCACACCCACCCACACACCCACACACGCACCCACGCACACACACACTGACAGGACTAGATCCTTAGGTTTCATCTATGGCTTTAGATTTGTGATGTAAGAAAACCTTTTGGCAGAGTCAAACTTTTGATTGGACTGTCATTGGTACACTGAAGTTATAAGGAGGAAATCCACTGTCATTGCACTGACTGCTAACTGAAACCCCAGTTTGCCCAGATATAAGACACACCAGATTGACATGATGAGACAGTTTAAAGTTTGATTTTCATCTCAGGGAGTCTTAAATACATTGTCAGTTACACCAAAAATCTGTTACTTTAGCTTTCTTCATTTTAAGATTTTGTATTTTTCCCAAGCAATAGCAAGTCCTTTTTTGGCAATACAGTTTCTGTGTAAACTTGTATTACGTACAGGACCTCAATCCTAGAGTCTGACTCTTGTACACACACTAGTGCATGCTGCATTAGTAAAAACTGATGACCAGCTAACAATTCACAGTCTCTGCTATCCATAGTGCAAAATAATAAGAAGAGAGAAAAGTTTTTAAATAGGGTAAACAATATTTTTATTTCTAAAGCAAGAGTGCATGCATAGTTCAGAAAAAAGAAAACAGGCGTAAACAAACAAAAAAACTGTTTTCCTCCACCTGGCTTATTAATATTAATTTTATATATTAATTATTTGGTCATACCTAAATCTGTGCCAGTTTTTAATTAATTGGTCAGAATAATCACAATAAAGACTGCTACCTTTTTGAGCTTGCTCTGGTCATCCTTATAGGTGATCATGAGAGCCAAAGCTAGATCCCCTTTCACCCGTCTCGTTCCTTCACAAAGCAGAGGATGCTCCGCTTCACTTACAGTGGTCTTCATACCTGCAGACACACAGAAAGTAGAAACAATACAAAATACAAGCAAAACAAATGCAAACAAAGTAACAAAATACAAAAATACTTGTAGAGAGCAATGGTAAGGAAAGTAAAAAAGGATTAAAAACAAGAAACAGTGATGGATGTGATCTACAACAGAAATAGGACAAGAAAAAAAATAACCAAGTGCAGCAACAGCAGCCTCAAAGCCCAGCTCCTCATCACCAGGCATCTCATTGTTACGGTTGCGGCTTGGTGGACGGGAACCCGTTGGGGAAACAACTGCACAAACAGTATGGAGAAATGTAAAATAATGTTAATGCTTATAGTCCACCTTAAGAAGGACTTCATTTAGGCCTTAAAAAACTACTTCAGAACTACTTCAGTCACTTTGAGTTGCCACTTGCTTAAAATCATGCCAGGAGTATACTTCTTAGTGCACGTGGTCAAGTATTACAACTATTTTCATTAAAAATGATTAAATCTGATATAAGTGGATCTAGGGATAAATTATTTAATTAAATATCATTTATGTTAGGCTATAAAACTTTTTTGGGAAGTCAAATGATCAAGTGATAAAGACACATCTACAACTTGTCTGCATCACCATTTCCATTTCTGTTTTTAGGTAAAACTGCCACAAAAATAATGTTTCATGAAAATAATGTTACCAAAGAAAGCAAAATTTTAAGATAACTATTTTGAATTTTCTTTAAAAGATATTTGTTCATTTTTTAAGCTTGAGCTGACAAGCCAAAATTCTAAAAAACAAAACACTGCATGGCTCTCACTTGTATATCCAATATCTTAGCAGAGAAAACTAGATGATCTTAAAAGAAAATAAATCCATTTCAGTTAAGTTCTAAATTTTGAACTGATATATAGAGTACAACGATTAAAAAAAACATGGTGCATACCTGGGGTGCACAGCACATCAAAGATAAAGCTGGCCAACATTAGAGGTAGCACAGGTCTGTAATCACAGAAGTTTCCGTCTCTAAGCTGCTCTGCTCTTTCTCTGATTGCCGACATCTCCACCAGGCCCAGGGGAATCTTCTTTAACAAAGCTACCACCTCTGATTCCTGGTAGGCCAGCTTCACCTGGTGAATAAACACACTTCACATGTCAGTATGAGATTGTGTACTCATAGTCTGGTCACACTATAAACATCGGGTATGCACATAGTTCATACAAAAATAAGGAAGCCTGTCCCAGAAGGACAAGACTGGATTTGTCTATCCACCTATTTATAGCATTTGCATACAGAAAAACTTGGAAGTGTGTGTTACTACATAAACAGAAGCCAAGTACAAAAACATCAGTCTAAAGCAGGGATATCAAACTCGTGCCATGGAGGGCAGAGAGGCTGTAGGTCAGGGATGTCAAACTCGTGCCAGCTGTGAAATCAGCTGGTGGAGTTTTTGGTTGGAAAGAAAACCTGCAGCCACTTGGCCCTCCATGGCACCAGTTTGACATCCCTGCTGATGGCTGGAATTAATTCAAGTTTTTTAAGTTTAAATATGGCCCTGAATTTTGGATTGCTGGTAGAGCAACACAAGAGATTTCAAGATCTCACATCTTGGTATCTGAAAAGTTGCAATAGGTATTTTTTTTTCCTTTTTTCACATTTTATGGACCAATATTAATTTAAGGACTGACAGTTTTATCAGTGGTTTAAATAATGGTAAGCTGTATTGTACATTAAATGACAATAATGTAGTTTTGTCTTTGTGCATACAAAGTTAGTGTGTGCATTTATGTGAGAGTAGGAGACCTCCAGAGCTTTGGTAGATGCCGGTGGTCTCTGGAGTTCCAGAGAGAACATGCCAGTGCTGAAGGCCAAGTTGTGTAGCTCCAGACGTTCACTGAGAACAGTGAGGAGGAAGGCAGCTTTTGATAGTGTATTCGTGGCTACCTGCGTCTGACGACTGGTTGACACCTTGCTCTTCTTACCCTAAATCCAGCAAGCAGAGAAAAAATTATCTTAATTTCTTACAAGCAGTTCACAATCTAAATTTTCTAATTACTGTAAAAAGTCTATAACTTTTGCTTGTTACAATATGATACAGGAGCAAAGTTAAACAATAACAATAAACAAACATAAGAGAAAAATCTGAAGGCTTCCTTCATTAGAAAGGGTTACTATCTCACTATATAGAAGAGAAGTCAGGACAATTGCAAATTGTTTAGGTCATAGGGACTTATGACTCCATCTACCTTAGTCTGTGGCTGCTCCACTTTCAGGTCCGGTGGGTTGGCTAACAGGTCCCTGGCCAGCTCTACAGCCAGCCGGCATGCCTCATTACTGTATCCATGAGCGTGTAGGGCCTCTGCGCATGCAAACAGTACCTGCACACACAGCAACAAGTCAGTAAAAGGAGCACTCAGGTTTTCACATACCTGCTGCTGAATATGGATGTATTTCTGTCTAATTAATCAAGTCAGGTATAAACACAAGCTCAAAATTAAAGACACACTGCTAGTCATACTACAACGATCAAAGTAGTCCATTCTCCAGTGGTTGAGATATCTCATTTAAATTTACCAGTCAAAAATTATGTTTACTTATGGAAAATCCACGCAGTTTTTTCAAATCAGGATCTTTATTTTTGTAGTTTGCTAATATTTAGTATCAAATACAAAAACATTTGATTCACAAGCAATTAAAGCAGCTGTTTGTACATTTCTAATCTAAACTGTATTTTCACTGGTACAGTGCTGATTTGGTCATCTGAAAAAATCCTGTACTGAATACCATTGCAGTCGGAACTTGTCAAAAATTTCTAGAGCCTTGTTCACTGCCCCCCTTTGCAGTGTTTCTTGCAGTTAGTTAACAACATCATGTAACTAGCTGCTTTTTCTGTGTGGGGCCTTAAAATTTGGACCAGAAAACTGTAAACTATTGTTATACTCTGTCCATTTGTGTCCATGAAAAGGGCACTCTAGGGGCCTGAAAATCCAAACTTCTGAAATCAGGATCTAGAATGTAAAATTCTGAAAAAGCTACCCCATCTGTCACCTTGTAAACTGAATGCATATGGTGAATATGGTGTTGTCGCAGCCTCTCTCTACACTTTTTTGCACATGCACAAGGTATTCTTGTGGCATTTCAGTACACAGTTACACCACCAACTACTGGCCTGGAATGCATAGTACAGTGTTTCAGTTAGCATTCATATGAGTATAGATTTTTTTTTTTTTTTAATTCAAAAGAAAGACTTTTCTGTCTTTATTGGCTCTGTTCTTGTGTTCTTGAGTGTTGCCAAAAACAGTGACTGGGGTATATCAGCGAAAATACCGTAATACACTGTATTACCCTAACAAAATATTAGGAGGGTACGACAGTATGAAAATATATACACCATTCAAGCCTAGCCCACTTTACATAGATATTGCACCAATCAAATCAAAAACCAACACCACCAGTCTGTACCATGCACTCATGCTTGCTGGAAAATGATTTAGATGGCTCTGTGACAAAAACCTAAACTAATTAAGGTCCAAATGTATCTGAATCTTTACACTTAATACTGTAAAGCTCCTGCACTGAACAGAAAAACCATCACTCTTCTTTCCTTACCTCCATGCGCCCCTCCGCCTCCAGTGGTTTCATACCAGCAAAGATATCTGGCTCCTCCTCCTGGTGGCTGTCAGTAAGCTGTCTCTCTGTTCCTTCCTCTGATGCAACACCAAGGTAGTATGCCTGATAGTCGTCTTCACCCACAATATCTCCTCCTGCTGCTGCTGCTTCTGCGCCTTGGCTTGCTAGTTCACCTGCTACCCTACTCCCTGCTGTTGCTCCAGCAGATAACACTTCTCTGTGACCCTGTGAGGGTTTGACAGAGCTTTCGGTGGTACTTGATCTTGCTGTAGTGGTGAAAGTGGAAGGCTGGTTACTACCAGCTGAGTCTCTGTCTCTGTTCTGGACAGGTTCCATCTCCAACTCTGTTTCTTTCTCGGCAGTGCTGGGCATTTCTGTAACAACCAACACTGTCTCTTTGGAGGGAAAACAAGATTGAGCAAGTTCTGAAACAGGGCGTGCCGGGGCATAGCTCACATGCTTTGATTCAAACATCTTGCTCCCCCCGCTGCTGCTGTACTTGCGTGAGTCTCGAAGCAGTGGACTCGGGGAGGGCAGCATTTCTGGTGGTGGGGGGAGAAACTCAAAAGTGTTGCTGGCCTCGGCACCCAGGGCCAGACTGCAGCCGTCATCCAGGCTGAGTTCGGCCAGATCTGGCTCTAGGGAGCTGTCCTCACTACTAGTTCTTCTCTTGGCACTAGCATGCTTACCACTTCCTAATCCTCCACTTCCACCAGAACTTCCTACAGAAGCCACCTTTCCACCTCCCTGCGCCAGTTTTAGTTTCCCTCCAGATGAGGAGCCCGGCCCTTTGTACATGCCCTTCCCTCCTCCATCTTCCAGGGACAGAGAGACACTACCTCCCAGACGGACCAACATCCCCCCTCCTCCGCTTACTGACAGACCCCTTCGCTTGGTCATTATGGTCTCCTTGGGTCGCACTGCCAACTCCTGTTGGGATGAATGACCACTTACTCTTCCTTTAAAATCTCCCACAGCCCCACCTTCAACTCTTGCTCCTCCTCCTGTTTCAGTGGGTTCTCCACCCATGCCCAGAGCAGCTTTGAATCCTCTTTGAAGCTGCATGGCCCTGGACCAACAAAATGTGGTGCTCTTTTTATCAGCACTACAGTAGGTAATTCCATCCAGAGGGTAGGCCACTTCCCAGTTAAAATAGCAGGATTCCACAGCAGGCTTGAAGCCCTGGAACAGTTTATCCAGGGACTTGCGATGTTGTCCCCGTTTTACTATCTCTATAACTTTCATGTGCCACTGCTTCAGTTGGTCTGCCAGTTCCAGACGCCTAGAAGACAGCATTTACAGTGTTTACAGTAACAGTAACAGTAAGCTTTATTGGCAAAGTACGTTTACAACATACAAGGAATTCGGTTTCCAGTTACATCCCGTTTAAGAAACATAAAAAGACCAAAAAGACAATGAACAGGGGAATGACAGGAGCGGGAGAATTGAGGGTCGCCACAATACAGCGTTCATGTTAAACTAAGGTTCCTATTAATGTTTAGTTTCACGTTAATCAGATTTTTTACCGGACCAGTACTTGAGTAAAATGCTAAAAAATATGCTGATACCAACTTTTCCATGTGTTGATCATTTATCATAGCAGTTCTGTAAAAAATTTGGGAGCTTATTTATCAGTGTGTAGCCTATTGCGATTGAACCAACCTGCAGGGACTCATGGTGGGGTCCAGCACTGCCAGCCGCCATAGCACCACCATCTCATCACACATGCTAGCACACGCATGAGCTGCCACCTCTGACTGTCCGTTGCTGCGCCCAGTGTGACCACTGGCACTGCTGTGGGATGCTGAAGTCCGAACACTGTACCACCAGCTGATGATCTGAATACAGTCAGATTAATTCAGTGAGTACTATATACCTTTAACTTCCTATGTTATTGAATTGCTATGTTATGTAATATGATTGGAGGTCTGGAACATTGGCAACACAGTAAAAAGCTCTCAAATTGTCCATAATATCACAAAGGCAACATGCGTCCTGAGGTCATCACACCATAGCCTTAAATTATTCAGTAACATGTAGTCAGAATCATACTGATTTGTAAACTGGTTCAGATCCAGGCCTGCATTGGTAAAATAACACTGTGAATGTCTCAATCCTTTACACTTAAAATGTGACTGGTGGAATCAAGAAACACATTAAAAGTGATTGTGTTGGTAAGCTATGGTTTGAAAGAAGGAGGGGTAAATGAGGTGAGAACATTATCTAGCAGATAAACAATAGCAAATGAACTTAAAACAGGATATGAAGCACTAACTAGATTTGGACATCTCTATTTTTTGTAGTGAAGGTACTTAAAATATTTTACCATAACTTTTGGTTTCCAAACTTTATCCTAATTCAAAAATGACAAGATTTTAAAGTTGATACTGATATGTTATTAAAAAAGAGAATAGTTGTAAGGAATTTTTTCTACTTTTCCCAATATTGTCAACTCCAACATCAACAAAACCATGTCTCTAAATTTTCGTCTTAGCAAGACCTTGCGTCATGTTGAGGATGTACCTGCTCGTAAGTGAGACATTGCTCGGTAAGGATCTCAAGCAGTGGGGCAGCATTGCTATCTCGTCTCTTGAACATCTCTCTGACAATGGACAGAAGATTCCAGATTCCTTCTGGTTCTCTGCCCCGCAGAGGTCGAAGAAGACAAGCCCATTCAGCAGCAGCTGGCGGCTCAGTAGATGACAGGTACATGGAGTTTACGTCACTGCAGTAACACAGACAGCACTTAATTTAGTTGTCAGTAACTCAGGTATGTTAATTTGGAAGACAAAGGTAATGCTGTTAAGTTATACAGGCACAATACAGTGATGTAAAATAGGGAAATAAAGTACACTCAGTGAGTTGAAGAAATATGTCACACAGTTTCAGGGTGTACTTATGATCTTTATTTTTTGTAGTTTCTCTTTATGGTATATAGTGATCTCTGACAAATGGCAGTGTAGCCTTGCCTTGGTTTTTGTATCAAAAATGTTCTATTTCATATGGGCTTAGCCCTATAAGAGCTGAAGACTTCTTTTGCGACACTGTGCTCCTACAGTGGCCCAAAATCATGTCTGCCTACGCAGCATAAATCAGCATAAATTCTTCAGCATAAAGAGGCATGGCCTGCATTAACTCTACTTCCTTTGCCTGCTCCCTTACAATCTCCTGGAGATAATTCAGAATGTGGCCAGCTGTAGAGAGGTGATCATGCCTCCACGGCTACCTGCACCTGTCCGTAGCCATGATAGAAGACTTTACTGCCAAGAATCATGGCGCCTGCCTCTTTGGATACAATTTCCACCGCTTCGGGCTTATTTCTCTGAGGCGGCGACAGCTATTCACTTCGTCAGCTACCTCCATCGCTGCCCAATTTAGGGCTCCGCCCCAATGAGCTAGCAACCACAATCGGCAAAGCTATGTCAGCAATCCTGACAATCTCTGTGGCTGCTGCGGTGGTGTAGGCTGCATATATATATATATATGCATATATGTGTGTGTGTGTGTGTGTGTGTGTGCATATACATGTATTTATATGTTATATATATACACACATGTACATATAACACAACACAATAAACATATTTCTGCTCAACTTTGATCACAGTTTCAAAATTCACCCTCGCTTAACCTGTAACCATAGCTTATTTAAATATTTAGTTTTATTATTGAGATTTTTTGAGAACACAGCACTTTTAAAGAAGGTGACACAGCAGAGGATAGAGAAGTGGAATTAATTAGTATACCGTTATACCATGGTCTTGGTGAATATCCACTTTTGATTGGTTGAAGGGTGTCAACTAACTCTTGATCTATAGAACCTGTTAACGACCTGTGGAATAGAACCTGTGGAACTTGAAAGTAATTCTACTTAAACAAAATACATTAAATTAAAAAATTTGAATATCTTATCTTCAACGCTGAGTGTGGTATTAGAGTGCAAAATTCTCTTGTGTTTGTAACACAAGAGCTGTAAAAAGTAGCCTACACTTGGGTTTATCGTAAAATGAAATGGTTAAAGTCCTTGTATCCGTATCCTTGTAAACTAAGAGTAAGTGGTTAAACTGCCCAATGTTAAGCAGTACTTATCTAATGAAAAGTTGAGTAAGCCCTCTGTTTGATTTGAAAAAGATAACTGATTTTTTGTGAGTTGAGCCTGCACGATAAACAATACTACAGCCTTTTTTTCACTGTCCATCTGAGTTTTGTTGTAGCATAACTTAAGGCTGTAGCCAATAAATATCACCAGTCATTTTCCTTGTGAAATTTGCCATTGATTTATTGCAATAACATGGCTGACTGGCCCGCTAGACATGTTGTTAAACATGATGGCCAATTGCATTTACTTTTTGTAAAAAACATGTAATGTTTTTGAATTTGAATCTTGCTAGCATAACAAAAGCTCTCCAGTTGACAGCTGTGATGAATAATTCAGTCAGCTAAACAGACTTTTTTCTTTTTTTTCCCCCCATTGCTAGATCGTATACATGGCCCATATGGGATTGTAATGATGACTCCAGTTATAGGTAAAGCTCTGCTGGGAAAACAGAGTTGTTGCTTGTTCAAAACGTTCTATTTTGACTGCAAAAAGCATTGAAATATTAATCAATGGTCTAAAAAAATATTTTCCTTGGTAATGACCATTGTTTAA
>JAQNCA010000002.1:26199860-26214638 GCA_029783725.1 Acanthurus tractus | reverse complement strand
CCACCACCCCTCCCCCTACCACCCCCACCCACCCTCCACTACGCCGCTACACACCCCCCCCCCCCCCCCCCCCCCCGGGGGGGGGGGGGGGGGGGGGTCTTTTCCTTGATGCTATATGATGCTGTCACGCTGTGCCTGTGAAAAGATCTCCTGCCCACAGAGTCGACCTCCTGCTGTGGTGATGGAGTGAAGAAGACTTGAAGATGATGTATCACAGTGAAGAACAGTAGCTGCTGCTGCTGCTGCAGCCTGTGAACAGCCGGATCACCCTCTGTTAGCACTCACGCTTCAGTCTCTGCAGTGCGAACCTGTCGTTTGTAGGGAAATGAAAAGCTACGGTAATGCTCGGTGTATAAATTAAAATCAGACAGAAACTACGTCTAAGAGCACTTCCACAGACTTTCAGACTTTTGGATTTTTCAGTTTGATCCAAACCAAATTAGCAGGTGTGAAACCTCCCCTGGTCCATAATCTGGACCAAACAGCCGAACCTTGGTCCAGCTAAAAGAGGTGGTCTCCGCCCGGATCAAACTAAACCATGGTTCAGTTCATGTCAAGTGTGAAAGCAGAAGTTCGGACCTTCGTACCAATGACAGGAAGTTACTGCAGGCTACCTGGAAATTTAAACAAAAACTACAACTACCTGTTACCGAAACCAAAAATGAGCGGAGGAACGACATGAAGGGAAGAGGAGACCACATGCATTTTTAACATTTGTTTCGAAGACAAAAGAGTCGACTAGTTAAAAATCATGAAGCTACAATCAAACTACAAAACAAGGCATTTCAAACACACTGACGTCAGGCGCCAACAAACCAATCAGAATAAAGAACAGAGACACGTAACCTTCGACGATAACATGAACCTTCATACAGACTTTCAGGCGTGAAAGGGCCCCAAAAGTCTTTAATATATTTCCTCTGCAGCTGAGCAAAGCAACACGGTGGCAGGAATCATTCAAATCAATCTTAGCCTAACTCAAGTCCTCATTTTCCTGTTATCATCTAATGTCTCTCTCTAGACTCTGCAACAAAACAACATGCATGTTCGATGCATGTTGTGCAGTGCGCAAGATAAGCCTGATAATGTCACTCAGGTTGCAATATGAATATGTTTTTATGGCTTAGTGTGAGGAATATCTGCTGAATAGTAGAACTCGGGTGTAAATAGAACAGCAACAAAGTGGCGTCATCAGTAAACAGGCCTTGATGCTCGAGCGCATTGAAAAGAATCAAAAGGAAATGCAAAGTGTATCAGGTCAAAGAGAAAAGGGGCAGCTGATGGAGTTAAGCATGTTTGCGATGTAGCTTTAAGCTCATCGGTGAGTTCTGAATCGTTCGTGTCATCTGCTGGTTAACTCGATCCTAGTGAGTCAATGCGATAATTACACCTTGGAATTTTAGCCGAAATTTCCGGCCCTGAATTTTGACGGATTTTTGAACAGTGTTTGTTTGTTTATTTATAAGGTCAGTCAGTCAGACCAACACACACACACACAAATACGCACACACAAACAAATCACCACGGATCAATACAGTTGCGTTCCCTTCATCTCATCAGTCACAGCTCTCCAAAGAAAATTATTTGGGAGTTCATGACCTCCTGTGGAGGTCAAAGGTCAAGATGTCTTTATGAAATGTGTGTGTCATTTTTTCACGGTGTTTCTCCCCGTCAGAGGATCAGCTGGATGTGAGACATTTATGACTTATCGGTCACATCGACCCTGTGGGGAGAATTTTAATGTGAGTGTGTGTGTGAGAGGAATCACGACGAGCTGCTTACTGTCTGAAAGGTGTGTGATTAAACACCTTGTGTGTGTTCTGCACAAAACTAAACGCCATCCGAAAAGCAGGACTTTGAATGTTACTTATCATTTTTTTCTTTATGAACTTATATTTGATCATCAAATGGTCTCTAAATCTCTCCGTCTGTTTTGGTTTGAGGGCAAATTTCCTGGAAGCTGGTGTCAGCCTGCCAGCAGCTGCACACGGCTGCTTTCTGCAGATAAGCTCTGATAAACACAACGCTCCACCTGCCCGACACCGAATGGTACACAGACAGTTAGCACCTACTGTGATGTGATAGACTGAACAAGAACTTCTGCTGTTTTTTATTGATTTTTGAAAAAAATAAAATAAAATGTATCATCCTACGAACCCCGGCTGTCGGATGAAAAACTCTGATGTTCTTCTGTGATGACATATTTTGTTGTATAAAACTTGGGGAGGCTACAAAGAAGAAAAGAAATTTAATTTAAAAAAAAAACATCCTTTTCCTCAAATGTGCAGGACACGAGTGAACAGTTTGAGGATGTTTGGGTGAAAAGTTGTTATTAAATGAC
The DNA here is from genome assembly GCA_029783725.1 of Acanthurus tractus. Classification (NCBI taxonomy): domain Eukaryota; kingdom Metazoa; phylum Chordata; class Actinopteri; order Acanthuriformes; family Acanthuridae; genus Acanthurus; species Acanthurus tractus. The sequence continues at coordinate 26,212,297 of JAQNCA010000002.1, read as the reverse complement.
AATTTGTGTGTGTACATGTATATATATATATAAAAATGTCTATTTTGGAAGAGTTACAGTATTAATAAAATATTAGCTCAAAGAAGCACTTTGGATAAAAGCACCCAGCAGATGAACAGGTGGAGGTAAACCCAGAGGAAAGTGGGTAAAAGAGGAGCAGAGAAAGCCAAGAGTGCACTGAAAGGGTTTGTGAGGAGACTGAAGCTTTGGGATGGAGGAGAAGAAGAAGGTAAACATGATCAAAAGAAGTTACTTAAAAATTGAAGAGGAGGAGGAGTTTGGGTCAGAGTGAAAAGTTTGGATGAAAGTTTGTAGAGAAGTTCAAAAAAGAGCTGAGGTGCTTTTAAATAATAGAGGAAGATGAATAAAAGACAGAATAAGAGGAAGACAAGTGAGGATGAGTTCAGGAAGGAGGCAGAACCTAACAGCTCATCAAATACGCAAATTAAACACTCACAGTTAATAATCCGACTGCAATCTGCACATTTAGCGTTGTCCTTTCTAAACCTACAATGGAAAATTTGTCCTGATGATGGCGCCAAAGGAAAGGTGAGAGGGTCACTTGGATCGTCCTGTGAGGAGCATGAGGATACAAAGTCCATATCATGGAAACTTGGTTCGTTGGGGATCGGAAAGGAAAAATGTGTTTGTCAAGAAAACAATCTGACCTGAAAATGATGGTGAACAAATTAACAAACAGGATTTAAGCACAGGGATCATGATCATCTTTAAGATTCATCCTCTGGAAACCAGGAATATCTACAGAAAATTCCAGGTTTTGATCTGTGCCATTGTTTTAATTTTACTTTCACAACTACAACGAAACCGTCGACCAGATACTCTGAAAAAGGGAAAAGGTCAAACTATATGTTTCAGTTGATCATTTTTAAGTCCTTCATAGAGACTGATGCATCACTCCTCCCACATAAATGAGGAAATCATAACAGTGGTTTGTTGGAGTCGACAGTCGGTGGGTGAACCGTAACTTCTAACTTGTAATCTGGTGTTTCTGAATTGAAATGTTGACATTTCTTCTCTAAATGTTGTACTTGTAATATTCACTGTCAGAAAATATGAAGCGACTGCATTTCAGACCAAAGAAAATCCGTCCATCACTTAATGAATTTTTTGTAAATAAAGGGAGCAGCGACTGAACACACAGTGCTCACAGAACTCTGGGTTACGGTTGTGTAACCGCATGGCCTCAGACGTTTTCAGAGAAATATTCTGGTGAACATTTCAGCTGTAGCTGTGATATCATCATGTTTCTTACCAGTCCAGCCTGTTAAAAATGGATTCTGTGGGGAAAAGAAAGGACTCAGGCACCAAAGTTCACACTGAAGTGTACTTATAAAGCCTGGAAAGAGACGACACCTGAAAGACTAGGATCAGGGATTGGAGATCCCCTTTCTGCAGGTATCACTAGGCAGTATTGTTCACATCTGCAAAATCTGCAGCATCTGTGGCTATTTTTAGACATGCGGTATGTGATGTTCAAGCACCTTACACTCCTGACCACACTGACTTTTTCATTCTTTATCAGCAAAAATCTGGAAAAAAGAAACACTGAGCAGAAACCGTGAAGCAGTGAACAGCTTCACAAGACCAACAGAAGCACTGCTGCCTTATTAGTTCTGCCGCCAAAGTGAACGCTGTGAGAAAAATTTCATGTTTATAGAAAAGTGCAAAAAGTCTTTCTCTTGTGCAGACAAACACTCATTTCAAATTAAATTTACTGGAAATATTGTCAGCTTCTGTGTCATGGATCTGAAACATTGGTCACATTATTCCTGAGCACAAAACAAACACGGTGTTGCCATGGTTCTGTTTTCTGCAGAGAGGAAGAAAGTTCCAGCTGAAGGTTATTGATATTAAATCAGAGCACGCTGACAGTCTGAGGGAAAGACAATGAGTCATTTTGAAGAAAGACACGCTGAGGACTCAACCTTTTGGGGCTGGATTTAATCTGATGTCTTTCTACGATGGTACTCTGTAACTTACTGTAACTACAAACAGGTTTGATTGATCTGAATCCTTCTCCTCTTCCTCCATCGTTACCTGCTCGTCCTTTGTGGTTGTCAGTCAACACTGATGTCTGAAGGCTCACTGTCTTAACCAATGAAAACGACCAGCTGAAGAACACAAGCACGTTTTTCTGCTACAACTGCAAACGCATGATTTTTTACTAGAACATTTTGATATATCAGAGTATAAAAAGCACAGAAGTCACTAAAAAAGACTATTAACTGAAGACATGTAATTGGCGATGTAATTGCGGGAGACAGTGAAAATTGCTAAAAAGTTGCCTTTTTTTTGTCTGATTTGTGGTCCGCTCATTTCACCCATTCTCCTAATATGTTTCGCGGTAGAAAAGTGTTTGTCAATCGATGATTTTCGTTTGTGTTCCACCACAACATTGCACGGGATGCAAGAGTTTACCTCCGCTTTCATGAAGAACATCAGGGAATTGTTTTGCACGGTCTTTAGCAGTATTTTTGTTGGTAAGTGAGAGACACTACTATCGCACATGTCTGCATCTTCAAACCATAAACAAGGAAGTGAATTTGGTGACGTACGTGCTTTACGTTTGCACTGGGGACTACGATGATTGGTGGAACTCACGGGAGGCTGGCCAAAATTGCGGAAAAGTTGCGGTGATTGGACAAAATTGCAAGGTCGTGCAGAATTCAGGGAAATTGGTTGAATTTTCGTTAATTGTTGCGATCGCAACATCGCAAATTCCTGGAGGGACTGTATTATATATAACAACAGTATGAGAGGTTGAAAAGCTGTGAAAGTGCCATGAAAAAAATGACACATTTTTATCAAGAGGAATGTTATTTGGCACAAACCTCCAATTTAGAAAGTATATTTACATAAAATCTGGATGGTTTATTGGTTTCAGCGAGTGTGTTGCTGCCACTGAAAAGAGAAAGATAAGCAACACAAACTAAAGATAACTGCTAATTTCACAGAAACAGCCAAGGAGTATTTCAGGTTTTTATAGTATTTAAACATTTATATTCACAACTTGGTCACACCGTTTATATAAATATTAAGTACATTGATTTTGAACCCTGCATTGGGTTTTTCTTACCTAAATGGATTGACTCACAGCCTTAACAACAAAACACTGAGTCATTCATGGCCATCATTTATTTATTCATTTCATATGCAGAGAAAAATATACAATTTAAATTTCAAGCTTCAGCAAAAAGTCTCTATACATTGACAACAAGCCAGCTAGCATGGTTGTTCAGTCTGCAGCCTGCAGAACAGGAACAAGTAAGTTAATGTAGGCACAGCCAGAGTCATGTGATACAAACAGCTCCGTCACCTGACGCCAACCAATCGCAGCCAATAGTCACATCCAATCAAATTCTGACAAAATAGCATCAATTAATATCAAAACAGATATGCTTTCATTTCACTTTTGGCATTTATTTGATGATCTGACTCTGTTCCAAAAAGCCAAATGACAAAAGAAGTCTGGAAACTGCTTGAGGTTTTGTGATTTTAGCAATATTGTGGATTTGCGGTTGGAAAAAAGGTGATGAATGAAGTGAAGCCCTAAGAGCTGATTGGTATCACGACTCAGGCAGTGAGCAAAATGCAAGTCCACAAGTAATACAGAGATACATACCAGACAGTCTCCCGCACGGCAAAAAAACACTAATGCGACACTGTTTTTCTCTTTTTGATAGCAATAATAGTAATAACAACAACATCAACATCATACGTTTTTTTTGTGTGTTTTACTTCCTAGATTTGGATTTTCAACAGGTGTTTCATTTGACATTCATGTGGTCTGTAAAATGTAAACGGATGAAAGGAATCTCCCTGCGTTCGGATGCACGGAGGCAACAATACGTAGCGTTATCTGTCGTCAGAAGTTAGGTTTTTATTTATACACCAAGAATCAGAAGTGAAAGAGGTCAGACGTTAAATGAAGAAGAGAACCATGTTTTATACTTTTACATAAGTCTAATATTCAAACAGAATGTCATACAGAGCTAACAGACAGTATACTTATGCTCACTCTGCATTGTTAAACAGAAGGATTTAGCCCTCCTCTTTATGTAGTTTTGTGCTACAAAACACACCAAACAGTAATACAAAATATTGTTGCGTTTTTAAACTTAACAGTGACAGTTTAAGCACAAAGAGTCTCACAGCCGCAAATGTAAGCACATTTTTCATAAAGATGAATCATGTCGAAGCCAGGGTCCTCGATGCTCCGGCTGTTTTTCCTACAAAGTGTCTGCTAGGTTGTAAGACGACCAGTATTCATAAAACTCTCTCAGAACAGAACAGACGGGCCTGATCAATACGGACAACAGCTCGTAGAGACGAGCCTCATGAAGTCAGTCTACATAATAAAACTCATTGAATACACTGTAAGTGATAATAAGTCTTGATAGAGGAAAATAATGCACGATGTGGAGGTAAATCCAATTCCGTTATTTTCAATATCAGAACAGCTTGCGGTGCATTATCCTGCTTCTGGGCTGTGAACCTCAACAAAGCGAAAAGTATGTGTGTTCTAGTCTTTATCACTTATTTATCATTTATTTCAAGCTTCGTTCTGTCTATTTGAACTGATACGTTTTGTCTGTTGTGGCTGAGAGAACCAAGATAAGCAAAGAGAATACTTGGCTGGTAGAAGTACAAAAATGGTGCCAATGAACAGAATTTCTATAAAAGGTAGAATATCTGTTATTGTGACATTTAAACTTGCCTCTGGTAAAAGTTTTTTTTTGGCTGTTATTCTCAGTATGAAGTTAACTCAGGTTAAGTAGACAGATGCTGTTTTAATATACTTGGAGTATTGGCCTAAAAATGAAGTTAAACTGTTAATCAGAACCATGTTTGATGTGTCCACATGATGGGCTGTAGCTGAAACCTGCTAGCCAATCAGTGAAGAGTATTTTTGTGGCCATGGTATAGCTGGTTATATGGTTAAAGTCCTTAGTCTTTAGTCCACTGTCCCCATTTACATTTTAGCAGATGAGAATCAAAGCCATTCATATTATATAAAGTTTAAGTGTAAGAAAGAAATGTTTCCAAACTGGATTTACTGCTAGCTGTTTATAAAGTGGTTAAACCTTTAATTTAAGGCTAAAAACAGGAATAAGAAGATAGAGGATCTTAAAACTGAATTGTACTCCGGTTGGCTGATGACTCCTGTCCTCAGAGGCTTTATGAATACAGATCCGAACTAGTTTAAACTAACAGCAAAGCACCGGTGAAACTAGAACACATTTATCCAGCCAGAGAGCAACTTCAGTAACAGACTTCACGTGATATTTAAGGCAATGTAAGTTCATAGAGTTTGTTTCTCGAAAACAAAAGAGGAGACAAAATTTAAAAAAAATGACAAAATGTAGACATGCTGCCAAAAAATAGCTGCAGCAAGAAGCAAAGTTTTTACGAACATAACTTCACATAAAAACTGTACACACACACACACACACATAATGACAGAAAACTGTAACAAAAGCAAATGTTTTAAATTTGCTTTTCCAAAACTCATCCTGTTAATGAACAAAACATGGGGGGAAAAAAAATTTGAAATTATAATAAAGACATCATAATCGATCAAAACAATCAAAACTCTATACACAAGCACAAATTTAAATTAAAGGGGACACCAACCCTAAAACAGAACCCACATGTTCTTTTTCATGTTCTCAACAGTTCAGTTGCCAAAAAGCTTTAAAAAAAACTCCAGAAAAATAAAATTCTGTGAAAGTTTTTTACTTCAAAAATGGGAAATAAAATAGTCCTTTCATTTAAGCCTTAAAAACAAACACAAACACTTAGATATTAAATGAATGAAAGCTTCAGGATTTTATTATAAATAGCTAAAAACTTGAAGTTTCTGGTAAAATCAAATAGTAAATATGTGAGATTTTATTCTCATGTGTAATTACTGGCAGCAATTGATGTGTAAACATGTAAATTTGGAAACAAATTTTTGATCATCACAATATTTGCTGTCTCAAATCTTTGATGCCATATGAAAGCCTTTATTGGTTAAAAAAGCAGAGCCTGGGGAGAGGTAAATATCTAAAAAATCCCCCAGAATTTCAGAGTTAAAGTCACAAATTTCCAAGGAAAAATTATTACTGATTCACATTAAAGTGGTAAATTTACAAGAAATTTTGAGGAAAAAAAGTAACAAACTTGGATCAAAAGGTCACCTTGAAAAACACTGCCAGAAAACATAAAACTTCAAAATTGTCTCTTATAGATATATTATGTAACAGAAAAAGTTCTGTTAAGAAAAGGAAATCATTTCACATTTTGCCTGAAATTATCATCATCTCATATCTTTGATTCATTCTTTTGATATTTGCCAATTTTTGTCAGTGAAAGTGTCCAAGAAGATGATAAAAAGTTAAATTGTTCTATCGAGTCTGAAGCTGTCGGTAAAGTTTCCAAAGTTCAGAAGTTCAGGAAAAAGAAAAACCCTGATGTGGTTTCTGTTTCAGGGTTCGTTTCCGCTTTAAGACACTAAGAAGAGAGAGAGCCCCTTTGTCCCTTGGAGTGGGGTCAGAGCGCTGTGACCCCGTCCTCCTGCTTTGCCACTGTGGTGCTGGGAGTCAGAACGACTCACTGATGACAACCCGACCCCAAAACCCAAACCCCCCATCAACCCCAAATCCAATCAGTTTTACGTCTGTTTTCACAAAGCTGACGGCAGCTACAGACCTGGGGGAAAAAACAGCACATCCAGATGTGTTCTTTTCAAAACATCTGTGATCATGTTACCTCTGTCAGGTTCGTGTTGTTGTTATACATAATGCCTTATTAGCCCGACATGTAGGTCGCTTTCACGCATTAAAGTCCAAACGCAGGTTTGCGTTTTAGTTACATACATACATTTAATTTGGCCTGTTTTGATTTCAGAAAGGATTTATGCAAATGGACGAACCAATAACAAACCTATGTCATATCGTCATCAAGTACGTGAGTTACTCGTCTCTATACTTTACACTGATTGGTTTGTTGGCAGGCGTCTAATGTCAGCCTTGTTTTGTAGCCTGGTTGTAGCTTAATAAAGTCTTCAAACCAAATGTTAATAAGGTGTTTGGTCTCCTCTTCCCTCCATGACGGTTACCAACGGTTACTTGGTTTTCCTGGTAGCCTGTCGTAACTTCCTGTCATTGGTACGAAGGTCCGGAGGTCCGAACCTTTGCTTTCACACTGGACACAAACCGAACCAGATTCAGTTTGATCCAGACGGAGACCACTTCTTTTGTTCGGATCAAGGTTTGGCTCTTTAGTCTGGACCAAGAACCAGGGGAGGTTTCACACCTGCTATTTAGGTTTGGATAGAACTGAAAAGTCCATAAGTCGGGACCAAATGAGGCAGGCGTAAAAGTGCCCTTAGATGATGATATTTCCTCATAACATCAGGCTTTTCCACTGTCAGTGTCAGTCGAGATTAATGCTGTTAGTGAACTATGACCTTCCTTTTAATCTACAATCAACACTTGTACCATCTTGTGGAAGGTGCGAGAGTGACCATAGATCTGAACCTCACAGTAACACAGTGACAGTTAGGATGTTAGCTTCAATTGTTAACAAGGTGCTAAAGTAATCCAAAACAGTTAATCTGCTCTTATTCACTAATCGACTCTTACATCATATCTGCATTAATGCTCCCCTCCATGATTTCTTTAACCTACATTGTGTTGATGTGTGTTTTCCGAGATGTCTGGTTAAATGTTGCAATCACAGATGTGTTGTAAAATGAACATCTGGTGATGCTACAAAATATGAGGATTGTTTTTCCACCTTTAAACCAATTTAGAAGATTTTTTTTGTACCATTAATCAATTAAATGTTAAATATCTTTTACAGCATCTGTTTTCTTTGTGCTTGAAGCAAATATTTAAAACACTATTAATTTTGCCCAGGTCATGTTTAAATATATTTATGCCAATTTTTTAGTCCTTGCTGCAGATTTAATATGGGCTCATCTATCATGGGTTGCAGGGCAGTGTGCCCCACCCCAACCCCCAAGCCCTCCACCCCACCCCACCCACTGACACTTAACTCTGATTTTCCAACACCCCAGAGTTGATCATACAAAGTATTTTTCGAAAAATCACAAAAAACTCTAAGAAACTTGTTTCAGGACATAATTTCTCAGGCTTGTTTCGTCTCAGGACACATTGAGAAATGTTGATCCTCACATTCATGTGACCCACTGTGGGTTTCGAACATACAGTTTAAGAAATACTGTTCGACAGTAGCTTGTTGCACATCGTTGTGTCGGCTACTGTTGTTTGCTGATATTACATCCAACTTCCTGTTTGACAGTCTCGAAAAAACCACGGTACACTTTCTGTGCCTGTCGAAGTCCTGATGAGGCTCAGCAGCATGTTATCATCGTTATGTAGACTCATTTCTAGAGACAAAACGTGATAAAGACCCCGTACTGAGATCAGTGTGGGATGTTTCGTCCACTTCCCACTGATGACATTTTGATCCTTCATCTGACACATCGACTGATAAAAAGAAAAAAACCTCAGTGAACAAGTTTGACTCTTTCTTTGTGAGTCTTCAGTCCGTCCTTGTTACCAGCAGCTGCGATTGTTGTTTATTTTCTTTTCTCCAGTTCCTACAGTTGTGCACGGTGGTTTGACTGATTTTGGTATCCTCAGCTTCTGCTATGAATCCTGCCCTGTCATTTCCCAAATACAGAGTTTGGCATCTTTCTAGAAATGGAACAAGTGGTTATGAGCTTTGTTTGCAGATCTACTGTCTGTGAGTAAGGCTGTTTTTTTTTTTTTGCTGCTGTAAAAGAAGGTCATATTATCCTGTAACCTTTGTTGTGTTTACGACAACCTCAGGATCCTTAAACAAGTCCTGCTGAGGTTTTCTGGAATCTGCCTCAGTGGAGTTAGGGCTGTTATCATCCCAACATCCTGGATCCACCTCAACGGTTCAAGTTCCTTCTACATCCAAACCATCTCCTCCCCTCACACCCAAGTTTCCAATTTATCCCATTCCCCCGCCTCCATAAAAAAAAACTTCCTCTGCGTCCTGTTTGTGTTATTTCTAAATTCTTTTCCTTTCAACCCCATCCTCCTCATCTGCCTCCCCCCCACCCCAGGCTAGTCTTCTCGTTGGAGGGCGGGGGGGTTCGTGCCGCTAGAGAGCTGTAATCTGAGTCAGCTCTGTGTTGGAGTTCCCTGTCCCCTGATTCTGACGCCTTTGCTGGGGGTCAACCCCCACCAAAGGGAGTTCCACGCCTAGTCATGCTGGATTGGGCGTCCCTCCCCCGGGTCCATCGCCATCTCCGCCCTTGCAGCTGTATGCCGCTGCCACCTCGCGAGCGATGCTTCTCATCCTGCCGGATGGCTGCGTGTCAAGGCGGAACGGTGAAGGGTGGCAGAACTCGCGGAAACAGCGCTTGAAGTTCTCATCGAGGAAGGCGTAGAGAACGGGATTCAGGCTGCTGTTGACGTAGCCGAGCGCGATGCAGAAGTGCATCAGGACCAGCGTGAACAAACTGCTCAGGTTGAAGCCCAGCGACTGAGCCAGGACCATGATCTGGATGGGGGTCCAGCAGACGACAAACGCTGCCACCACCACCAGGACCATCCTGGTGATGCGCCGCAGGTTGCGGTCCTTTTCCTTGGAGCCAGACAGGATGCGGACGCTCCGCAGGCGCTTGACCATCAGGCTGTAGCAGATACTGATGATGGCCACAGGGATGAGGAAGGAGAAGAGGAAGACACAGGTTCCAAAGACGGGATCCCAGTGACTCCTTGGTTCAGGCAAAACCACGATGCACTCAACACCTGAATGTATCAGAAAAGAGAGAAAGAGAGAGAGGAAAAGGACGAAGTGAAGACAAAGAGAAGAGAGAAGTTATGGGACATTTCCAATTTCTTGTTTTCTCTGTTTGCCTTCCACTCACTCTGATTATTACAATAATCCTGCACGGACAAGTGCTTTTTAATGAATCACGGAAATTGTACGCCATTTTTCCACCTAGTTTTTTCAAGAGTTTGCAAACATAAAAGCTTTGAAGACAGAAACATTGATTTCTACTTTCAGACCTTTATGCATTCACCGACATTCTGTCTTCTTTAACTTTCACAAAACTCTCAAATATGTTTGCAAACTAATGATGTGGTGGTTTTCTCTTAAAAAAAAAACAAAAAAACCCATAAATGAAGTGTTTTTGATTTAGATTTAACCTTAAACTCTGTCTGCACACACACACACACACACACACATGAATAGAAAAAGCCAGATCAAATAAATAGGAAAAAAGGTTGATCCATTATTCCATTTGGTGGGAGCTTTTTATCTGATGCGCTTCACAGGCCCACGAGTGCACATGATTTATAGTGTGTGAGCGTCGGCAGTAAAAATGGAAGGCGTGGGCCCGCCTCCATTACCGCCACGCTCCGGCCATTGATCACACACACAGTAAAAGTCTGTGAAAGGACGGGGATATAATAACCTGCTTGATAGGGGCTGTGAAGTTTATGTGTTTTGTAAAAATTGCTTTAAATGACTCTCTCTCTCTCTCACACTTTTTTTTTCTTCTCCTCCACAGAGAGAAAATGGCAGAAATGCACTTTGGGGGTTATAACCTGAAAGGAAACAACAGCAGCAAACAGAGTGATGATATTGATATTTCCTCCTCATGGAGGGTCAGAGGTCAAATCGGTGTCTCTGCAGCCGCGTTGGACTGCATACATTAACACATGTCAGCATGTTATAAATAGAAAAGAAGAGCAAAGTCGCTACTCTGCTTTTAAATGCATCTCACAGTTCAGATTTCCTGTTTAAAGGAGCTTTATTGGGCCGCTAATGTGACTCTGATTCAACCAATTTCTGCCTTCGATTCGTTTCATCCCTTGTTTTCTGTCCAAACACGAAGAAACTGCTTCCTCTCCGTCTCCTTCACTCTACTTTTAATCACCTTCCACTCGTTCATTCCTTCACCGGTGTTGACGAACGCTCGCTGGGTGTGAATCATGTTTGCAAACACTTTTCTTCTCTTTTACAGATGTGAAGCCGAACACATTCACACACATTTGTGCTTCTACACAGATTTTATTTTAATCAAAGGAAGTAAAGCAAGTTAACACCTGATTCAACGGCACTTTTTTTTTGCAGCTTTCCCTCATTAACGGACACACATTAACACACACGCACCAACGTTTAGCGCCGTGGCAGTGACACACACACACACACACACACACACACACACACACTCTGAGTGTGTCAGCATCTCTGTAAAGGGCGTGAAATCCAGCAGCTCTCGTCTCTCTGAGGAGCTGATGTCTGATGGGTGGAGAGCTCCGCTGAAGCTTCTCTACACTTCTGGATGCTGCGTGCGAAAAAGGTCAAGCTGCCATCACGCGACCGCCGTTAGCAGCGATCGCTCAGCGTTTCCAACCGTCTCACCTTTTAAAAATGTCAGCGGTGGATTTTCAATCCCCGTCTTGTCAATAACTTTTGAATCATGCAGCAACATAATAATGAGCAGAGGAAATGAAACAGTGAGTCCAGACTGAGCTTCATCAGTTTAACTCCCTCGTCGTCAGAACCACAGACATGAACAGCAGCAACAGTTTGTTCTGTGAACTGGGCAGCAGTTTCACACTGAGCAGCTTCACAGCTTTCGGCAGAAAAACCCTTTGGGGTTAAGAAACAAATGTTTCAGTCTAAAATTCCTGGTTTTGTTGTCACAAACATGCAGGCAAACAGAGCAGAGATGCACTTCAAAAAATATCATTTTGTCGTCACGAACGAGGAGGAAAATGTGCAGATTTTTGCAAAGACTCGGTTCTAAACCGGTCCGTTGCTCGGCTGCATCAATTACTGAGCTCATTTACTTTTAATGTAAAATACTTCCACTATTACAACTTACGACATTACTGTGAAACACTGCAGACATGTTTATAATATATTCATGATAAGTATGAATAAGTATTAAATGTATATTTTAGTTTCACTGGGTTTCCAACTCAGATCTGATCTCAAGTGACAGACAGTAAAGATGTGACTGATGATATGATTTTAACATTTTAAGGCCGGTTTGGTGAATAAATGGTGAATAAATATCATATTAAAAAAAAAAGTGAAACGAGTTTTATGTCCTCGTGTCTTTGAATCACATCTTTTAGTTTTTAAAACGGAAAATAAGAAGCGTAATTCGACTGTTTCTTTCTCTTTTGTTCACGTTCAAACTTGATTCTTCTCTTTGAAATGAACTTTTCTCCGTACGTTGTGTTTGTCATCAGCTCCTGTCGTCTCGTTTCTTCGTTTTATTTGTTTCTCTCTCTCACACACACACACACACACACACACACACACACACTCGCGAAACAGCGTCCCGGCCTTGTTTCCATTTCACAGTTGCTGATTTTACACCTCTTGCTTTTGTTAGTCTCATTTAT
>JAQNCA010000002.1:26173194-26186334 GCA_029783725.1 Acanthurus tractus | reverse complement strand
GCACCAGTTTGAACATTTCTTGATTGCTGGATAAAAAAAGAAAAAGGATGAAATTATGTTTTTATGAGAAAACTCTGCGGTGTGACCGATCCTGCCCGAGGCGCGGCAGGAAACACACCACTGAATCATAGCTTCTGGAAACAACTTCATAAAAAAAAAAGGATCAAAAGCGACGTTTTTTTCAAATGAGCCGTTTTTATATTATTGAAAGAGCCAGTCTGAGGTCAAACGGTGCAAAAACACGTCGGATCCGAGTCGCTGCAGACGACAAATATCGTTAAATGTGCGTGAATCTTGGGAACGACGAGCCGTGAACGAGCCGCGAGTCCTGAGCGCGTTCTCTTTTTCTGCAGCTGCAGATTTCTGACCTGGAACGACGCTGAAGAGCTGGTGTGCTTCGGCTGCCCCGAATCAAACTTTACAGAAACGCAGTGCAGTCGAACGTTTCCTCCTCCCCCCTCCTCCCCCCCTCCTCACCCTTCACTCGGTTTGGCCTCGGGCTCTTTCGCACTCGCTCCCCCTTCTTCCTCAACGCATCCTCCTCTTCCTCCTCTCTTCCTTTCCTCCTCATTTCCTCCATTTTTAGACGACGTTCATCCAGCTCAGCGCTTCTCTCTCCTCTTTTCTTCGAGATCTTTCATGCATCTATTCCTTCGCATCTCAACATCCGTGTCCTTTGAGAGTTTTTTCTTTCCTTTTCATCCCTCTCATTACCTTCCTCTGACTTTCACTTCTCTTCACGTTTCCTCCCTTTTTTTTTTATTCGCTTGTCGTGCCTCTTCGCACCCTCGGCGCTTTCTGATTCGTCTCCTCCATCTGCAGGTTTTTTCATAATTTTTTTTTTTAATACTCTCATCACACTTTTTGTGCCTGAATTGAAGTAAAAGCCTGAGCAGCTGCAGACTGAAAGATCTAAAACGGGCAGCGAGTTAAAGGATGTCGAACAAACTTTTTCATGATGAAAATCCTGATGAATCTTTTTGTTTTCGTGCGTTTGATTCGCGTAAAAAAGAGAAACGTAACCGGACTTCAGAAACTTCTCAGCCGGGGTCCGAAACGACTCTTTCAGTGCACAAATGGTCTTCAACCGTCATGCAGATGAAGTTGAGATCGACCTCAGTCCGATTTTTCCTTCACAGACTGAATGTGAAGCTGAAATTCCGGGTTTTTGGAGGTTTTTATTTAAAAAAAAGTCAAACTTCGAAAAGCCTGACAGACGCTCCGTCTCCTCTCCTCTTTTCTGTCACCGTTTCACTATAAATGTAAATTCACAGTAAATATGGAAATGGCCGCTCTCAATCATGAACCCATTTTCCCTCCACCTTCCTTCCTCTCCCTCTCTCCCATCTCATTCTCCCTCGTTTTTTTTCCAAGTTTTTCCCTTTCCCGTCTCTTCTTCCACCTTTCCCAGAACCTCAATCTCCCTCCTTAACTTCTGATTACTTTCTAATCCCATCCCTCCATCTCTCTTCCTCTTCTTCATTCCCTCTTCTGTCTCTGACTCTCGCTCTTCCTCACCTCCTCCTCCCCCTCCCTCCCCTCTGCATACCCCGATAAGCAGCAGAGTCTTCAGAGAGAATATTTCATCGCTCTTCAGCTTCCCTCCCCTCAACTCCGTCAACGCAGCCAAACGCTGCATCCGTCTCTTTCTTCTCTCCTCCACGACGGGTCGTCCTTCTCTCCTCCGCGGGTCTCCTCAGGTTCCTTCTTGTCTTCTGGCCTCCTGCCTCCAAAAGCAATCGCTCTTTGCTCTCGATCTTTATTGGAAACAGTCTCCTGATGCTCGGCCGTGTTTTCAGCTTCTCACTTCCTGTCTTTCTCCCTCTCTGTCATTCATTGAAACTAATTTCATTATAATTACGAGTTCGAAGGCTCCTGGAGGCGGTTGGCGGCGGCGGACGAGAAGAGAGAGAGAGATGAAAAAATAAAGAGGGCAGAGAGGCGAACAAAGAGACGCTGCAGTCAGTGACATGCAGTGTGAGGATGTGTGTGACGGAAACACACACTCCTGCTGCCCGGCTGGAAAACTCCCGCGTGGCTGCTCGTCTTTCCCCTTCACATTCAGCTGAAGCAGATCTGCGGTGCGAAGGGTTGCGTCAGCTTCGATGCTGAACATCGTGTTCGCTTTGCATGCAAGCGGGAAGAAACAAGAGGTTTTCAATCATCGACGAAGACTTTCTGAATCATTTAAACAAAACTGTTTCAAGAGAAAAATCACCAAACAAAGAAGGAAAAGACAACAGAAAAGAGAAACCAGGAATCCTCAGAGTGTCGGAGTCTCTGTGGGAGGAGAAAAGGATGCGTGTGATGTTTTCAGTGTTTCATGAGGCGAAAAGAGTCGAACGCATCGTCCTGTTTTTTTTTTAAAACAACAGCGTTCAAATATCTGACAGCAAAAAAGAAAGAAGATCTGGTTTTTGAGATTAAATCAGCTGAAAATTAAACTTGAAAGTAAAAAAAATTGTGAGTAAAAATAAAAAGTTATTTTTTTTAAAAAGTCACAAAAAGTCAGAGCAAAGATGATGATGAGCTCTGAAAGTTTCACTCCCACAGTCAGAAACACAGCTGCTCTGTTTCTCCGGGTCGTGGAAGTGTTTTTTCCATCATTATGGATCCTTGGAAACACGCAGGAATGAAAAAATATCCCAAGAACTTTAATCAACTCAGCGTGAAACTGAAGTTCAAGGACATTCTGAGGAAAAAGACTGAAGAAACCACATATGAACACAGTTTGAACAGCGACTTTTTGTCGAGTTTCTCACTGTTGAAGAGGAACGTCGACCTTCTGACGGATTAAACGTCGGTGATGAGCAGAATCCTGCAAAAGCTCTGCACTATTTTTTACCAAACAATCATTCGAAGCCGTTTTTACTGTGTGTGCAGTGACATTTTTGCCAAAAAGGCTAAATCATAAGTCAATATTTTGCAGAGTTTGGAAAGATTTTGGATGAAGAGACGCAGCAGGGGAAGACTGTTCAGACCACAGAGCGAATTTTTGCTTCTTTTCTTAAGAGACGCTGGTTTGTTTCCTCAAATATCGAACATCCGATAACACGTCGATGAAGCAGCTCCAATCAACAGGAGCTGAAGTCTTCAGATCGGGAAAAAAAGAAACAAAAATGAGAAGTTCCTCGATCTGGAAGGAATCTTTGTTCTTGTGATTTCCTTTGTGACAAACTGCTGATGTCAGATTCTAGTTTTGAGAATCCGTATGATTGATATTTTAAAGACATTTTATCATCAAATGCATAAACAAAACATAACTAATAAACGATTTCATGTATTAGTTAATGTGTTTGACCCTTTAAGTGATCAGCTAACTGATCAACGTGACGTCCGTTCAGGCTGAAACGTCCTGTGAAAGTCAACCGTCCTCTTTCTGAGAAAAAAACGACTCCTTTCAAAGTTGAGCTGAAGCTAAAATGAAGCTTCGCCTTTTTACCATTTTTCCAAGAAATTTTCCCAAATTACATCGTTTGAGTTTCAGAAACACCTCCGCGGTTTGCTGATTCTGTCACCAAACATGGGAACATTAATGTCGGTGCAAAAAATCCCTGAAACAAAAAAGTTTTTTTTCCTAATCAACGTTTTTGTTGGTCGATCAAACGTTTTTCGCTTCGGGGACTCAACAGGACGTCTGACGTGAGATCAAAGCGGCTCTCTGGATTCAAACTGGGAGCGAACAGCTGTGTGAGCCGAGCCGATTCCCTGAAACGCAGCCGTGTCGCTCTGATCTCCGAGATTTCCACCAAAACTGAAGGAATCCCACATTTTCCCTCAATGAGCATGAGATGTCAACCAATCTATCACAGACGGTTTCTCTGCTTCGTTCCTCTTCTGAACCTTCGTTTGTCACCGCTGGAAAGTTCCTCCTCTCTCTGTAATTCTCTTTAGAGTCTTTTCTTCTCTTCTTCAGTGTCCTCATATAAACTGGGATCGTCCTCTGAGAAAAATCCAATCTTCAAGCTTAAACCACATCCTGTCAAACACTGAGGCCTCTTCACGCCCCTCTGATGCCCCAGATGGACGGAGTAGAAACACCAGGCTCACAGCCGACTCCACCGTCTCCATCCTCATGAACAGCAGCTGCACAACTTTACAAAGAACATGAAGGACGGAGACGTTGACCGTCGCCACAGCGTTGAACTGAGAACCTCCGCCTGAACCTCATCTGCTGCCTCTGCATCCAACCAAGCAGAGCTGCAAGCTCCTGAGAGCACATGAAGGGGGGGTGAGAAGGTGCTGAAAACCAGCATCCTACAGCTGAAACTGACCACAGATGTCAACGTTCATATCGCAAGCTTCTCCAAAAGAAACGACACGAAGGTTGGACGACAAAAATCCTGTTTCTGCTGAAAGAAAAGGAAACCTTGAACGAACTCGTCCGTTCGCCTCCACATCCCGAAGTCACGTCCGCGCTGAACGTTAGCATGTCAGCGTGCAGCGAGGACAAACCACAGCGTCCAGTGGCTGCAGGACACACGCAGCGTCTCTTTGGACTCTGTAAATACACCGTTTTTTCCACTTATATGGAAAATCTTTTCTGGAAAACTTGTTTTTGGGTTTTTTCCATTTGGTTTACTTACATGTTCCTTAATTACAAAGCTGGTAGATACAATTCTGGCTGGATATGATTCCATTTTTGTCATAATTGACTTTCTTCGGGCCTTGTCTCCTGCTGAGAGCGTGAAGAAACACCAGTCTGAAGCTCAGTTTAGCGTCTTTCAGAGCGAAGGCTGGTTTCTGGTGAACAGCAGCAGGCCGCAGCACTCTGACTGATTTGCAGCCTGTAATTGTGCAAAACAGAAAGGCTGCAAATTAATCAGCCTTCTGCCTGCGACAGAGCGAACTCGAGCAGCTCAGCGTCGCCTGAGACAAACGCCGTCACGGCGACGAACGAACGGAGCGAAGGAGGGGAAACACACTCGTTCCGTTGCAGCGTCGCTGGTTTGAATCCTGTCGCTGCTCTCGTTCGGTGAAAAACTCTTCTGTTCCTCCACAAACAGCAGCAAAAGACTCGACTCCATCTGTATCCTCATCTGGCCTTTTCTCTCCGTTTACTCGCTCCTTTCTTTACTCCTTTTTTTCAGGAAATGAGTCTGAACAGCTGGCTCGGATCGATGCATTAATATTTCATGCACCAAATAATTTAATTCTTTCACTCCGTGTGTTCCTGTTGCCTCTTTTTTTTCTCCTCGTGACTCAGTTACTTTTATCTTTTCCCTCTTCGACTGAATCTCCTTCTCACGCTGTTCATCTTTATTTTCTCTCTTAACCTTTTTTGCCTTTATTTGCATGTGATTTCGATCTCGTGATTATTAAATGCTATTAAGGGATTACCCCCCCGTGAACTCTTCCAGGAAACACTTTTGGAGACGATAATGAAATGTGCTGAATTCGCTGGGGAGCGGGGGGGAATAATTGAGGGCTGCAAGGTCAAGATTTTTTGCAATTCATACCAGCGATTCTATTTTTCAATCGCAGGAGGGGGATTAAATCGCACATCCGCGGGGAGGACGATAACAATCTGCACGGCGGGAGCGAATCACCGACGTGCCTCAGCGCTAAAACGCACCCACGAACTCACAATGTGGATGAGTTGCACACAAATAGACCTGAGTGACTTTAAACATCTGCACGGCTGCAGCGCCGACGGATCTGAGCGGAGTGACAAGAGTGATGTTTCACTCGCAAAAACAAACCCATGTGAATCCTTGAGGGTTTAACAAAAGGGTTCAGGGTCCTTTTTTTAAAAAATGTTTGCGCAGATCAATAAACTGATTTCAAAGACATTTTTCTCCTGCAGCATCCAGGATGAGAACATCTGGATGAGGCGCGACGCCGAGTCATGTGACACGAGATCGTCAGAGACGATCATGTCTTCCAGGTTTGTCTCTGATTGACTTTTCTTTCCCTCCGTTTCTCGATCCGCTTCATCTCTCCATTAACGGAGGGGCGATGAAAGGAGTCGATCTGATGACTCTTTCATCCGTCGTGCTGCTGCCTTTCAAATATTAATCATCTCTCTGAATTATTCACAAACCGCCGGTCTGCAGTGTGTCGGCTTCAATGAGCCGTCACACGCTCGCACAAGAGTGTGTGTGTGTGTGTGTTTGCGTGCATATACATTCTTGACTTGTTGTGGACAAGCATGCCTCTGTGTGTGTGTGTGTGTGTGTGTGTGTGTGAGTGTGAAACTTACAACCCTTCGTTCCAAAAGGTTTGTTGTGTAAAATCGCCTTTAACAGGATGCTTTCGTTCGTAGATAAACTGTATTTTATATTTTAAAAAATCATAATGAAAGTGCGTCAACAAATGTTAAAAAAGTGAAGATGTTTATTTTTTTATCCTCATCAGATAAAAGTTCCTGCAGCAGATTTCTGACCTCGATGTGCGACAACAGGACTTTTCATGACAGATTCTGCGAAGTACAAAAGATGTTTGTCGAGTAAAAAAAAATACAAACGGCTGAAGTCAAGAAACAGAACAAGAAAAAAGAAAAACAGAAAAAGAAACCAAAAGCTTTCTGAAGATAAAATCTGTTTATTTTAAATTTTGATTGTTCGCTCTCTTGTTTTTCCTCGAGTCTTCATCACTGAAGGCGACTTTAACAAATGTTCTCCTCGTGACATCTCTGGCCTCAAAGACACAAAAGAAATACAGTTTAAATCCATCATCTTCTGTTTGACGGAAACTCTCCTCAGGCTTCTTCCTCTTCTGTCACCACACAAAGAGATCGGAGGGTAAAAGACGTATTTTTGTAATTTTAATGGGTCATCTGCTGTGGAAGCCCCGCAGATCTCAGCTCGTGAGCCCGTTCATGGAAAGACAAAGGTCCAGTGTGAGACGCACCGAGTGAAAAACCACCACATGAATACACACACACACACAACGCAACGCAAGGCAATGCAAGGCAACGCAAGGCAACGCAACGCATGGCCTTCACACCGACATTCAGTCACAGCGATTCTTCTGCTGCAAACTTCTGACGAACCAAAGAAGTTGCAGCACAAAAGGAAACCATGTGAGGAAGATGTGACCCTTTTCAAACATCACAAAGGTTCATCAGGTGTAACCGAAGAGACTGAAGGTTTGACGACAGAAAAGAAAAACAGCTCTCCATCTTTGTGAGACTCTTGCTGAACGTGGCGGTTTTCTTTTGTTGGTCGGTTAGATGGACATCAGATTAACATAAAAATTAAAAAATGGTGCATAAAATACAGTAAGTCGACCTTAAATCTGTCCACTGTTGGTTCACTTTCAAGAAATAAACCAACATTTTAGCCGACACGAGTCCTTAAAGTGTTAGAAAGTGTAAGTTCTCATGAGCAAAGTCGGCCGATGTTTAACAAACTGTGACGTGTGCCGACAAAATACGTTGGTTTGCAGTAAAATGAACCTCATGTTGAACTAACTGTGATTTCACTGTTTGTAATATTAAAAACTTTACTGTTTACAGAAGTCTGAAAGGCGGCAGCAAGTCACATCGTCTCCAACAAACAGTGAAGCACCGGTAGAACCTTTGCATCCTGCCGAATCTGCCGGATAAACGTCACTTTTGACACTAAATCCACCACTGTCTCCTGCATCTGTTTGTGTGTGTGTGAGTTCCTTTCTGTGCTTTAATGACACGGATTTTTCTAAAGACCCTTTTTATCTGCATGCTGCTGCACAATAAGCCCCTCTTCATCCCCGTGTGCCTTCAGAACGAGGCGCTCTTGAAGGAAAAGCCCTTTTGTCGGCCACACAAAGCAGCTCAGATCCTCCAGGAGGAACCTGGGCCGCGTCATCATCACGCCGCTCGTCAGGTGGCATCTTCAGCGCTGCTCTTCAAGGTCTCCGAGACTCTCTGAGAGCAGATGTTTTATTCCCGCATCAGATGAACTCCATTTCGCAGCAGGTGACAGAAACGTGGACGCCGAAGTCGGACGGTCAATTCAGAGCGTTTGTTCCGACACGAGCGCTTCAGAGATTCAGTCCTGAATGGAGACTTTGCTTCTTTGTGCCCTTTTCCAACATAAGATCGCAGATATTCTATAAAAGTCTCACACTTGAGGACCTTCAGTGCTCCAACTAAGCACGATGAGATAAAACAGCTGCCTTTAATTGGTGCCAGTGGCTTTTTTTTCCCCCTGGCGGGGAGCGTTTAATCATCATAAAATGGAAACGGCCACTTTCTTACGATCATTTCCTGTCCTGACTCGCCCAGTTTCAAGTTCATGGTGATGCATTTTTGATTTTCATAACAGTCTAAGTATCCGAGTCGCTTAATCCAAAAAGGTTATGTGGCCAAAAAAAAAAGCGGGAAATGTCTTTTCGTGATTGCAATTTGTTTTCCTGGAGGAGGATCCTTATACGTCCTCATCATGATGTATCTTTCTAAATAAGCACCTATATTTTTTCTCGGGGCTAAACTTAATCAAAATTATGTCAAATTAGAGTTAATGGAAAAACTGTGATGCAAAGGAAACTGAAGCAAAACATCCGCACAATTTTAAATGTTGGACCGGAACAATCCTGAAGTTTCCGACTCTCTGAGAGACCTGAGGAGAGTTTAAGAAACAACCTGAGTTCCTGGTGTTGCTCTATAAAACACCACACACACACACACACACACACACACAGCTCAGTCAGTACTTTCTGAAACGTTGGCTGTAAAAAACCCTGCGGGGATCAAATGTGACAGAACGGAACGAGTCAGACGTTCATGTTCAATCTTTGCAGTGATTTGGTGTTGAACTTTCATTAAACTGGGGGAGTTTGTGAGCAACAGAAGTTAAAAATAAGAAGCAGAAACATTTCTGCTGATCACAGCTTCTCTTCAGCAGAACCTTCAGCTTGTAAACTGAAGCTTTTGACGAATAACTAGGTTATTTTTTTCAGACCTACACTGGAAATAACGTGACTCTAATCTAATAATCTACTTCTTTTTTTACGACTGATCTCGATGTTTTACGGAAAGAAGGAGTGAATCTTCACAGCAAAGGTGGAATTATTCCACAAGCTAAAAAAAAGAAGCAAGATTATCAGCATTTACAAGTTTAATATGGAGGCTTATACATTCATTTATATGTGTTAATTATTTTTTGCTCCATCTGTTCGAGTGTGAGAAGGTTGCAGATGCACAACAGCGTCTTGTCTTTGTTTCCCTTCATAACAATCACACACACACACATATGACTGAACACAGCAGTGAAGATGGTGACACACGATAACACCATGAAAATGAGTGCAAGGCAAAAAATAGATATAGATAGAAAAAGTGCCAGAAAAGGCGACATGAGCTGAAAAATAAAACCATTTTTGACCTGCAGTCACACCAGAGAGCGGCCGCAGGCTGAATCCTCGTCCCTCCGAGATTCACCAACACCGACGGCCATGGCTTTAAGAAAAATGGAGGATTCAGGCCTTTCAGGCGGCTCACCTCTGGCAAAGGATCACTGATCCAGGCGGGTCAGGGAGTAAATTAAAAACCCTTTTAGAAAATCCGGGCGAGAACAGAACAACAACATTAATTCTCAGCATGAACTCACCGTTCGTACGTTCATGCCGACTCTGCATGCCGTGACACGTTCGAGGCCTTTCACTTTCCCTCTGAACTCTGATTCCAGATCACATGATCGCAAAGCCTCCTCAGCCCTCTGAGCGACAGGTTAGCTTCGATTCAACACTTCACATCCACGCACAGAAAGATCAGATATTCATCACCTCAACGTGTGTTCAAGGACCGGTTTTATCCTGAATAATGTAGCTAAAGACGCTGACGTCGAACCAACTTCCACTTTTAATCTCAATGAGCCGGATTTCCGAACCGTCTGACCGGCTGTAAACCTTCAAAATGTCCTTTTAATGGCTAACAAGGTGAAGCTGTTCTCTGAGCATTCAGGCCCTTTAGTTTCCTCTCATTCATCCCACTCAGTGCCGTCACACTGATCAAGCAGAGTCAGACCGGTAACACACACTATTGCGTATACACTTCTAACACAAACTCTGAAATCACACACACAATCAGCTGTTGTTATGGAGTTCATGGAGACTCTGGTTTCATGGGAAAAAACGTACATTTATTAAATCGCTGTAAGTGTACGAAGGACGCTCATCTTAAACGAAAGATGCAGAGACTTTGTCTGAAATATTGAAAAAAATCTTGTTCAGCTGACATAATAACACTTCAGTACAAAGTCCTCTTTTTGAAATAATTGTGATGGTTTTTGAATAGATTTCAGACAATAAGAGTAGTTTAACTAGCAGATTTTCATATCAGGTGGCACCATTTAATGATAAAGGACACCTAAAAGCACAGATTTAAGCCGTCCCTGCAAGAAAAATCATAAAACACGGGTAAGATAACTGCACTTTCTTAGAAATAAAAAAAAAATCCGGTCCAATGCACAGATTTATCTTTAATTTCTTTATCTCAAACATTCATCGAGCTCAGCTTAATGTTCAGCAGCAACATCTGGGTAGTGAAATTTAATCAAATCTCATGAAAATGATTCATTTCCCTCATTACGCCTGAAAATGCAGCCACAGACACTGACTTCCATTTAACTTCCACTTTTCATCCCAACGCGCCTCGTTTCTAACCGGCTGCAGACCTTCTAAATGTCCTTTTAATGGCTAATAAGGTAAAGTTGCTCTAGTTTCCTCTCATTCATCCCACTCAGTGGCGTCCCCACAGGTCAAAGTGATGAAGCGGTGCTGCTTGTGTACACAAACACACACACACACACACACGCAGACACACACACATACCTCAAACACTCATATACAGAATCATAAGCCCACTTTATTAAGCCAATCAGACTCCGTTCCAGAGAGGAGGAGACACTTGAGGAGCGCTGATGAACATGAGTGGACACTGCAACACACACACACACATGCACACACACACAAACCTCAGTGAGAGCAAAATTACTTTAACTCCTACACAACCCACCTGATGCACACACACACACACACACACACACACACCAAACACCATTAACCACTGACACCAGAGGAGGAGAAGAATCATCCCAGCAGCCAATGAAAGGCTCTGAATCCTGCAGGCAGGAACGGGGAATGCAAAGCCACCAAGGAAAGTCTGTGTGTGTGTGTGTATGTGTGCGCACACACTTGTGAACCTATCCAATAGAGGACAAAGGCGTCATTGCACATTCACCTACAGTGGACTAAGTCGGTAACAGGGGACATTTTTTAGGTCCCCTGTTGGACAAGATTTAAATCTTGCTAAAAGTGTGAATGTGTGTGTGTGTGCATGTTTGTTTTTTTACAATAGGTTTTAATCTTAAACTTGAAGCTCAGATCATCTAACCGTAGCAAATGCAGATTGATGCTCCATCTGTAGGGCTGAAACTTAAGACTTTGTTTGCATTTTTGATCAATCTGACCATTACGATCAATCAGTTACTTGTTATAATACTTTAGAGAATAGAAAACAGTGTCAAGTGCACTTCAGCAAAACCCCAGAGTCCAACTTGTTTTGCTTGTTTGACCAAAAATCAGACTAGACATTGTAGATATTTAGTGTCAGATAATATTATAATAATCTTATTTTTAAGGATCATTTTTTTTAAACATCACCTTGGATCTTAATCTGTTGTCTTGAAGC
Source organism: Acanthurus tractus (assembly GCA_029783725.1). Classification (NCBI taxonomy): domain Eukaryota; kingdom Metazoa; phylum Chordata; class Actinopteri; order Acanthuriformes; family Acanthuridae; genus Acanthurus; species Acanthurus tractus. Next base: position 26,174,720 of record JAQNCA010000002.1, on the reverse strand, counting down.
CATCAAACAAATCTCACTGACAAAGTTTGGAAAACTTCTTAACTTTTGGTTAAAAAATGCTCCTCACAAACACAGTAAACATTAAAATATGTGAAAGTACCACAAAACCTACGTTTCTCTATTTTTTCCAGCATGTGAAAATAAAAAAATCCTAACCACTGACACACCGTCCTGACCTCCTCTGGCTGTAATTAGTCTCCATTTAAAGGAAGCTCCAGCCATTCGTCCTGCAGGAACGTCTCCTCTCAGCATCGCCGAGTTTGTCTCCTTGTTTTGAATGAAAGAAAAAGCTGCACGACATGTTTTGAAAAAAGTAATTTGAAAAATACAGCCTGTTATCACTCCAGAATCCGCTATTTCACATGACAAAAATCTTCAAAAACATTTTTGTGAAGCACAAAAGATGCCTCATGTCTGCTTATTTTCCTCCTCATCACCCACATCACATCAGTTTGTTTTAATGTCCCAGTGATGAATATAATATGGTTGAACTGTAAACTATTTTACTTAGTAACAAATATTTAAAAATACGACAAGTGCACATATTTTTGTATGTTTTAATATTTGTAGCTGTTTCTTGCAACTGATATGGAAAACAGCATCGAGTTGCTGCGTTTCTGAAGTCTCACCTTGAGGTTGAGGAGAGATTTAGATAAAAATGCTATTTTAAGTTCATAGTCATGTAAAAATCACCTTTAATCACAATGACACGAGGACACAGTTAAATCTGAATAATTACAGTTTGATTTGGTCATAAACTACAAACTGCACCATCAGTTTTCAGCATCTTTTTTCTTGTTTTTTAGTTTTGCACATGTATCACACAGTTCACAGTTAGTTTTGCCTGCTTTCAGTCTGATTACAGAAAATCAAGGGTTTTAACATCAGTTCAATCTGAATTTCCAGAAATTAAAATATTTGTCTGACTTCAGGGCACCACAATCTTCTAACTGTCTGTTTTTTCAAAGTAGATAACAGATGATATTATTTTTCAGTTTCTTCCACAGTGACAAACCACATCATGTTGTGATCAGATGCCCTTTTAAAGAAAACAACACAGTCTGTCATTGTCAGCCCTTACAAACGACTGTGATCCACAGAGATTCATATCTTCAATCTTTCCTCTCAGTCACGACGTCTGATCATGATTTTTTTTTTTTTGGTTTGATTTGGTCATCTGTTTTTCAGCTGTTTGTTTTTTGAAAGTGTCTCGCAGTAACATAAAACATTTTTCACTTGCTTTAACTTTGCAAACGTTGCATCTGGACCTGGAATAAAGATACATTAGATGTGACTGAGGTTTAAAAGTCACAAAAAAAGTTAGCCAAAATCAAAAAATATGCCTTTATTTCATTTTATTTCTCACGTTCATGGGCACCAATAATCCTCAGACTGACACAGCTGCTCAAACTTCACATAGAACCCAGCTGTTATAGACTGAAAAAACACTATAATCTCAACAAGGTTTTTGAAACTAACCTCACTAGAGACACTTAGGATATTGTCTTTGCTTTCGTGTCATTAAG
>JAQNCA010000002.1:26151457-26170500 GCA_029783725.1 Acanthurus tractus | reverse complement strand
GTTTTTGTACTTGCTGGTTGGCTCCAATGCGGAAGTGCGGAGTTTGCCTCTTGTTATCCCCCTGTTCGCTCTTTCCCAGCATGCAGTGTGTAAGACAGCTGTAAAAAGTTCTTCTTTCCATCCAGTATGTGTGTGTTCATTCGAAGCTGCTGTGGAAAGAGAGTGACTGGAGGAGAATCTGCGTCCTCCTCAGATTTAAAGGCTTGTCTGAGGTGATGACAACACAACAAGGATTCTCAAGTGATCGCACACCTAAGAAAACATGATTATTTTACATTTTTGCAGTATCCTGCCCGTAGACCGCCCTCAGGGTTACACACCGGAGCCTTTAGAGGAAGCTGGTTTTGATTTAAAGGTTCAGGCCTGCAGGTCAAATCCGTCAGACTTCATGGACTCAATCGATAAAATCTGGTAGAAGCACAAGAAATGTGACTGTGTTATTAGATTTCTGACTGTGTGGAACATTCAGGCTCTTGCATCAACAGTAGCTAAAGACTCTTACAAATAAAGTGGGTTCAAACACACACACACACACACACACACACAGAGATCTATACACAGAGCTAAAAGCAGATTTTTTCATAATAAATAAAAAACCTTTTTCCACCAGCCTCCTCCACGTAATGGTTTCTCTGACAGGGTAGAAGTCTTTTGTGTGTGTGTGTGTATGTGTGTGTGTGTGTGTTTAAAAGCTTTTTCAGTGTCTCCTTGACATCCTCTTCTCACCTGGCGAAGGCCAAGAAAGTCAAGACTGAGTCACAAGTGCAGGCATGTTGTGGGAGTCATTTCTCTCTTTCTCCTCATCTTTGTCCTCGCACCAGACCTGCTGCTCACAGGGCTGGTGTCAGGTCCATCATCTCGTCTCAGGTCCATGAGCTGGTGTCAGGTCCATCATCTCGTCTCAGGTCCATGAGCTGGTGTCAGGTCCATCATCTCGTCTCAGGTCCGCGAGTTTGTGTCCAACCAGCTGCAATCCTAAAGAAAAACACAGCGAGATATGTAACTTGTGAATGTTGAGCTCCGATAATTTCAACACGAGTGTGAATCTCATCATTAACACATGTTTCTGTAAAACCACGGACGTCAGAACCCTGCAGACACAATCAGAGCTGCAGAAAAAGAAATCTGGATCAGAGAGACTGTGAGCGACTACAGGAGGTGAAGCAGCATCACACGTGTTTCTCCGTGTTAGCATGTAACGCTGGCATGTTTCTGTCTGGTTTCATTTGTTCAGATCGTTTGTTTCATTTTGGGTCTCACTCAGGTAAAGGTGTTAGAAGGACGGCAGAGCGAACAGCACAGAGGATCAAAGCGGTTCGAGCTTTAATTTAAAGGCGTTAAATTCATCTGCAGGTAAATGAGCGGTGGTTGTTAGCGATTCCTGATCTGAAGCTGAAGGTGGCGCCGACAGCTTTACCTTTAACCTGAAGCTGCTGTCATCTGCGGGAGGAGCGAGCAGGTTTTTTACTCTCTCATTGCAAAGCTGAAGCTTGTTGCTTCTGTCAGTATTTTTTAATGATCCTCAAGAAAGAAACGAACACACAAACAAGCAGACGGCCTAAAGAGACGAGGACCGCAGACGCTGTGAAGCTTCACCAAAGAGGAACCACTGAGAGCTCGACTCAGGATGATGGGATGTGACGCTTTTAATGGCTTCGGGATAAATGGCCGTTGAAACCGCGGAGGACGGACAGGCGGGGGAGGCAGGAAAGTGCTCCGTTTAAACAGGTTTTTTGGTCGACAATTTATATTCTGTGAAAGTCACTAAAGAGGCGGCATTTAGGAGGGGAAAAGAGCCCTCCAGACAGACAGACGGATGGACGGATGCCACTTCGGCTCCGGCTGATGAAGAGTCTCGGGTCAGAGTCATTTACCTGATATCATCAGTCTGATCTTGGCGCGGCTCTGAAGGGCGCTCGCTCGGGTTTTATTGGTTCTCACACAGAGAGGAGAGGCAGGCAGCTTCTGATGAAAGTGTTTCCTCTTCCAACAATCCTTTTTTTTTCTTCTCCTAATAAATATTTTGAGATGAGACGGTTTGAGCACAGAAACGAAGTGCAGATAAAATCCCACCGCCACATAAAAACAATTAAAATCGAGCCTCCGTCCGCAGACAGGTGAGTGTTTTCTCGCCTTTTTAAAAACAGACACAGCTTCTCCGGATTATTGGGAAAGAAAAGCAGATTGAAAATATATTTTTTAAATATGTAGATTTTATTCTGTAATTAGAGAAAGAAAAACCTTTCCTGAATTTTCCTCCTGCAGCCTGACATGCAATACACATGTTCAAAGCATCCTGCATCACCTGCCTGCCCCGCCCACCTGCTCACCTGTTCAACACCTTCTTCATCCCTGCAGTTTGTATACGCAGCAATTAACCTTCACCTGTCTCTCTTTTGTCATCTGCTGCCACCAGACCCATCGACTCTGACCGAAGACATGAAAAATACCTTTTTACAAATATTTTCAGAATCTGAGCTATTACACCCTCACACACACACACACACACACACACACACACACACACCCTGTGTTACAGAGCTGACGGTGTGCTTCAGATGGTGTGGTTTCCATCCCCTCCGCCTCACACTTCACCCACAGTGTGTCAGCAGATCACTGAGGAGCAACCTGATGTGGTTCAGATGGCAGAGACACAGTCACAGTCGTTCTTCCAGCTGTGCTCCACCTGTTTTCTTCTCTGATGCAAAAACAGCCACATCTGCATGACGGAGACCCCCCCCCCCCCCTTTCGGCAGCAGCAGACACACTGTAATCAGACTGCATGGAAACGCAGAGGCCCTCACGGAGGAGTCTGTCTGCCTTCTCACACTCAAGAGGAGATCTTTTTTTCTTTCCAAGCTGAAGGTTGTGTTCTTCACGTCTGCAGGTCTGTGAAGTGATTCCGACGTCATTGTGTTTCCGACGAGGCCACCGACCCCAGAACGCTCAGTTCTGTGTATGTGATATTAAATACATTCTCACAGCAGCGACATGCATTGTGAAGCTCGACGGTTTCGCTGGTTCACTTTTCTAAACACGGGTGCTGAACGCTAGCGGTCGTGTTTAAGAACCGACGCTGAGAGATGAACGAGACCGTTTGGATCCACTGAGAAAGAAACATCTTCTTTCTCAGTGGATCCAAAGTGCATGATGGTCTTACAGACCATCATGCACCTTTAGACACGACTCCGTCTTCTGGAAACAACTTAACATGTAGCTAATTTGCAAAATTACATTTAGATGACATATTATGAAATGCTAAGTGACACAGCAAGTTGCAAAAGTGTCTGTATTTTAAACGGTTTCTGTTGAAACATCAAACCTCACCGCAGACGTTCTGCTCTTTGCTCTCAGCTTTCAGTGTGAATAAACTCAGAGATCAGGACGTCAGTAAATACAGAAAACAACATTTTACATGAAAACTTTACCAGGATCACAATTTTTTAAACTTTTTTTACTTGTTTTGTCGCCTAAACTTCACCATGGACGTTTCACACCCTCTTTTCTGCTTCGTCACAGCTGGGAGTTTCTGTGTTTGTGTGTGTGTGTGTTTGATCACAGCGGTGAGCTCAGCTGTACAGCTGCTGGTCATCCGGCCTTCTCTGCTTCAAATGCTGGGTATTCAGCTCAACCACGCAGCCAGATCGTCAACTCAGCTGAACACCAGCCTGCTCCTCCTCCTGCTCCTCCTCCTCCCTCCATGTTGGACACTCGTTCTGAATCAGTAAGCTGCTCTTGGTTTCCTGAACTCCGTTCGTTTGGTCATTCAGAGCTGGTCCTCCTCCTCCGCCCTCCTCCCTCCCCCACCTCAGCTCCTCCAGGATCCACCTGCCCATACTAATAAATCTGAACTGAACCTTTCTCCTGTTTTGGAAAAGGAGAGAGCCTATCAGAGTCCTGAGCTCCGTGTGATCACCGTGCAACCCGACCACCACTTTGCACCTTGAGTGGGTACAAATATTTGGCATTTATTAGCACAAAATATGTGAATATATAAACATTTAAGATAACTTCAAAACACATAAATAGAAGAAGAAATCAGTTTGAAAAGAATTTATCTCTAACTATGTTTTTCTTTCTGAATCTCTTGACAGAGATGATCTCCAGTGGTGTTTCTTGCAGAAGCTCCCAGCCTTTAACATCTGCATCAGGATGCTGCAGATGTTCGTCCAGCTCTTTGGTTTTCAGCACTGCCTTTTTATGTACATTACAACAAAAAGGCAATGCAAGCATGTTAGCAGGCTACTGGTAGAATTTGCTTCAGACAGATGAAGGTTTAGCTTTGTTTGGACCAACGTAGACCTGAACCAAGTCTGAGAGACACTGATCGAAACAAAGAGGGGTTTTTTGATCGAGGTAACAACATGTGACTCCACAGCTGTTGAAGCAGCCTCAGTTATACCTTTCAACCATGGATAACATCCTTTTGGGAGAGAGTCACCTTTTTGTAGAATAAAAAAAGAGACGCCTGTGTCAAAGCTGACATGTTTGAACGTGGAGGCCGACAGATGTGAGCGATGGAAGGTCTGTTTGTAATGAGGCGTTCATGTCCCGAACAAACTGTACATGAAGGAGAGGAAAAGAAACAGAGAGAAAACAGAGAGAGAGAGCAGAAGAATCACACACTCATGCACATGTCGCATCTGCAGCTACACACTGCCATCTACTGGTGTTCTTCAGAAAAACCACATCAGGTTTCATGGATGAAACACCAGCACACAGCAGCTTCAGATCACACAGTCACATCTGTGTGACAAAGTGCAAGAATTCTCTTCTGTCACTTGCGGTGATTTAAGTGTATTTCTTGTTTAAGTTTTTCAGACTGTGGAGATTTGACTTGTTTTCACTTTTTTTATCAGCTGATTAGACACACACACACACACACACACACACACACACACACACTCTGACAAACATTTTTCTTTTGTACAGAAAGTCTGAGGCTCTTTTCACCTGCACTCCCTACCTGTCGAGTCTGTGTTTCCAGTCAAAATATCACACACACACATAGACATTTTTTTACACACACACACACACACACACACACACACCGTCTCTCTCTCTCTCTGATGCAGGACAGGAAATGTCAGACCGACACTGCCCTCTAGTTACAATCATGTCTCATCACAGCTCCAATGTACATCTTTTTTATCAAACTGAACACTTGGGGGCGCTCATTCACCACCTCTTAAAACACACACGCACAGGCATAACATACTTACTTGTGTATACATCAGGTTGCATGATCAATTGTAAGAGAAAGACATGTAACAATAACATGTTTTTTCCTTAATAATATGAAAACAGCTCAAACAAAGTGAATTTGCTTCAGATTTGTCGGGTGAAAAAACTTTTTTTAACCTTTTTCGACGTCACATTCGATGCTGCGAGGCATCTGCCTGATCTCCAGAGCAACTGTGGCTCCTTTTACAGCAACTTCAGCTCTGTTTGAAATGGAAACAGAGTTCTGATGTTTACACCAAACTGACGGACAGAAGCGAAGCAGAGGAGAGACGTTAAAAAAAAAGGTAAAGGAAAAGGACAAAAAAGAGAGAAGTGAAAAAGAGAATAATTTGATAAAGCAAAGGGAAGTGTAAAGAGGAGCCTGCAGTGTTTTCTGGGAAAAAAAAAAAAATAGAAAGGATTGATATGAATTACAGGGTTCATTCATACAGTTCATATTTAAGTGAGCCAAATACCAGAATTTCTTATTTTGAACTGCACTTTATGTGTTTCAGTATGTTTTGTTATCAAATAAAACATATAAAACATATCAAAAATGTGCATTTAACCTGTGATTGAATTTACTTATATATATTTGTGCTCATGGTAAAGAAGGAACTCCTCTCCTGCAGCACTGATGTGACTTACTGATGCATTATGCGTAGTCTGGACAACAGTCCTGCGGTGCAACCTAAAAACATTTTTAAAGCTAATTTTAAAAAAAATATTGTTAATTTGGGGATTTTTGAGGGATTTGCTGGTATGAAATATCACCAGGATTATCTTTAAATCTCATTTTATCTGAACTTTTGTCAGTAGTGCATTTTGAAATATGTAAAACATGTTTTCCACCAGCTTTCTGTCCACCTGCAGAGGTGTAGGTGTGTTTATGATACACTATTATGAACTCTGGTTCTTGCTCTGAGATCACTCCGTCTTACAGTAAACCAGCCACTCTGAGTCGCCTGCACCGAATCGTCCTCCTGGCGCTTTAAGAGCGGTCGGACGGCTCGGCTGCGCATCACAGGCTCAACAGGCTGCGGCTGAGATTGAATCTGTGACCTTTGGCTGACAAGAGGCTCTAACCACTAATCCATCCCGCCGCCCTTCAGCTGAAATGTCTTCGCTCGTGTGAAGAGTCTCTGACTGCGACACAAACACGATAACAACAAGAAAACATCTTCATCTGCATGTGATCAACTCTTTCACAACTCCGGCACAAATCTCACTGCAGAAAATCTGATGTATTTATCAAAATGAAGCAAATTAATTCAGAAAATGAGTGAAAAAAAGCACACGTACCAGTTAGAAAATAAACATTTTATTAATCATATATCGACAGACATGATAGATTTCTAAGATACATAAATAATTGACATGTGATGTCATGATTCTTAATTACAAGCTGCATAAAAGACGATGATTTATCATTTTTCTACTCAAATTTTAGGTTAATTCTCAAACATTATGACACAAATTCTAATTTGAAGAATATTACTTTACATCTCTATGATTACACATTCCCCTGTACAGTGAAATGACAGAACAGATGAGATATTTACAGCAGGACGGGGAGAAAAGCTTCAGCTGTGGCAGTCGGAGCCACACAGATGAAGAAAAAAACTGTTGAACTTTACAACATTCAGAGAGAAACTCAAACAGAACATAACTGAGCAAAAAAAGACTTTCAAAACTTCTTTAAATCAAATCTTGATGGTGTTTAATCCATTAAAACTCCTGTCAGTTCAGTATTCAAAGGTTTTTGTGACGTTTGAGCAAATTTGAGGATGACGTGCTTTAATGTGACACTTTCATAACGATTTAATCAAAAATAACATGCAAACGAATCCTTCAAAACTTCTGCAAACAACCACTGAAGAAGAATCATATTAAATATTTCCTCTCATGGTTGTATTTACTGTCATGTTTTCAACCTTTTTTTAAAAAACTTAAAATGTGTAAAACTCTGATATTAACTATGATTCAAGGCCACTAAATGGAGACAAATGCTGAGTTTGCACAGTGTGTTTGTGAATCTCTTCAGATTGCAGATATTCTTACAAAACCAACGACTAAACACACACAAATATCACACAAATATCCATGAAGTGAGAGGAGAAACTGCACATGGAGTTAAATGTGTCTGACACAGTTAAAACAATCAGGGTCTCTGCGTTAAATGGCTCTGGCTGCATGTTTTTGGAAAATACTGCCCTGTTGACAACAGGGGGCGACACAAGCTCACACAAAGTGAAGACATGGGGAGGAACATTACAGTTTACATAGCCCTCCTGTCCCGAGCCTGTTTCTACAACAAGCCTGAAGTCAAGTTTCTTTTTCATTTCTGCAGGGCGTCTTTACATTCTGCAAAAAATGATCATTCAAACTGTTTTTTTTTAAAGACCTTCAGAAGTCTTCAGACCTCATTTGGCACACTTGAGATTATCTTAATCATGACTCAGCATCAGTAAAAGGCAGATAAGTGTTTGCATACATGATCACAACACAGTTCAACATGTCGTCCCACCTGTTCGGGTTTTAAAACACCTTCCTGAAGGATGAGGGGAGGAATTTCAGCCTGACACTTGTTATTCCCCTGACGTTCCTCTGCTTGTTCTCATGACCTCCACTTGATTGACAGTGTGTAAATCTGTGACACTGAGCTGAACTGTATTTCTCTCCACACGGGCAGATCTTCATCCCCTCGGGGCTTCAGACATCTTCCTCAGCTCTCAGAAGAGGTCAGAGGTCAGATGGAGTCCAGAGAGAGTCACAGCTGTTTGCTGCAGTGACTCGTTTCAGCTCTCTGCCTCCTAACTGGAGGTTTTTTTTACCATCTGACAGTTTAATTTGACGACACTTTATATATTTTTATACCTCGCCGATATTTCACCTCAGTATCTGGTTTGTGACTGAAATGAAAAGTTGAGCTTCTGGTGATAAAAGTCATGTGACTTTTTCCAACACACACTGCTGTGTTTCTTACATGCATTCAGCCTAATATGTCTTGCTGGGTTTAAATTCTTATGGCTCACAGAATAATAAATACATTGAAAAAAAAGGGTCCTTCTGCCATTTATCTGCTTTATCTGCAAAAAAAGGGATGACACATGTTCCCAAAATGAAAGTTTGACTTTTTACTTTCTTTAACCACGACTTTACGGCGCTCACAGCTTCGCATTAATCATTGGGACTAAACCATAAACACTCAGAGACATTTTTCCTTTTTTCCTAATTTTTCTAATTTTCTTGGTCTTATCATAACTTTATTTTCCACCGCTGGCAGTCACCATCTTTTCCAGCTCAGCTGCCGGTATACAGGTAAAAGACTGACCTCTGGTGGCAGATATTTTGTATTACAACACATCACCTAGCATCTCTGTGTAAGTTAAATGGTAAAAGGAATGTCTGTGTATTTAAAAGTCTCAAAAATTAAAATAACTCTTTGGGATTTCAAAATTCTTTGATATACTTCATCACCTTGAAACCACCTGAGTTTAATTTAAAGCCTCCACCTGGAAAACAATCACAGCTTCCATGTTTGAATATCAGACTCAATAATGAAGGGACTTTCTGCTGACAGGAACAGGTTGCTGTTTTGTTTTTGATTATAATTTTCATCCTGAATGTCAAGTAAAGAGACAACACAAATCCTTCTCTCACTCATACGAGGCTTCAGGCTGATTCGTGCTGATCTCCTCCGCCTGCAGGATGTGATGAATCTAAACTCACAGCAGACAGAAAACCCTTTGAGTGTCTCATCGGTAGCTTAAAGCATATGGGCTGGTTTTGTCACATTATGGGTGATGTGTGCAGGTTATGGACATTTACTTACATGTTTTCTAGAGATTAAAGAAACAGAAAGCTACCTCTTGCAGTCAAACAACAAGCATTTGGCCTCATGCAGCTTTTACAAACTGAACAATCAAACCAAACAATCTTTCCCAGCTCATTTTTTCATCTGCTCCCTCGGCAAGTTTCCTGCAGACCTCCATGTCGGGTTTCCTGCGTGGTACTCCCCTGCATTCAGGCCGGTCTACATTCCAACATCTTCTTGAAGGCTTTCCTGAAGCTGTCGTCCAGGAAGGCGTAGAGGAACGGGTTGAGGCAGGAGTTAGCGTAGCTCAGGCTGGTTATGAAGTAGGAGATCCCGATCACCAGCGGCGTGCTCCTCAGATCCGTCGTCAGGACCACGATGGTGCTGAGATGAAACGGCGTCCAGCAGAACAAGCACACGGCCAAGACAATAAACACCATGATGGTGACCTTCTTCTTGGCCTTGTCCAGCGCCTTGGCGTTGCTGTTGAGCCGCATGTTCCTCAGCTTGTAGAGCATCATGGTGTACAAGATGCAGATGGTGGAGACCGGAATGGCAAAGCCCAGGATGAGCGTGTAGATCCGACTGGCTTTGAACCACAGACTCTCGGGGCTGGGGAAGCTGAGCACGCAGGTCTTCCTCCCATCGAGTGGGTTGACGTAGACGCCGGCGAAAACAGTGAAAGGCATGACGATGAGGATGACGAGGATCCAGACGCACAGCGAGATGATCTTGGCGGCTCGGTAGGTGCGGTAAGGCATGCGCTTGGATCTCACTGTGGCCAGAACGACCAGGTAGCGGTCGATGCTCATGACCGTCAGGAAGTAGATGCTGGAGAAGATGTTGTAGTGGTCTATGCTGAGGATGACTTTGCACAAAACCTCACCGAAAGGCCAGAAGTGCAGCAGGTGTTCGGCGATGCTGATCGGCAGCACCAACGTGAACAAATCATCGGCGATGGCCAAGTTCAGGATGAACATGTTCGTCACCGTCTTCATCTTGGGGGCTTTGAGGATCACGTAGATGACAGCTGTGTTGCCCGTCAGTCCCACCGCGCAGATCACAGAGTAGATGACCGGCAAAATGACGTAAAGGTCAGCGTAGTAAAAAGTGGGAGGAATGCAGTTGGGGTCGGTGTGGTTCCCTGACATGACGGAGTAGAAGTCCACAGAGTCGTTGCAGACAGGCGGTGCGCCGCTGGGGAGGGAAACATTCTCCATGTTTGAGGGGGAAGTGAGAAAGAAGTTGGCCAACTAGGAGTCTGTGAGCACTGAGAGAGAATTATCCATGATTTTAAAACGAAAATGTTAGTCTACTGGAGGAAAATCAGTGCACTGGTCTTTATTCTCGGACATGGTTTCACACAGGATTCATCAGTTATTCGTCTGTGAGCTTTAAAAGGAGCCTCTGCACAGTTCAGCCAAAAAAAAAAAAGGTTATGTTAAGATCAAACTCTCCATTACATCACCGGAGAGGAGCTCAGCCTGTGACCTTCAGAGCCTCCAGTCATCAGCAGGTCATTGAGAAGGTCCACCAGTTCATCTGGGCTCAATTTTTGTTCTGTTGTTTCAGTTTCTGGGCCGATTTAAAAAGAGAGAAGGGAGGAATAATTAAACTGTTCCCATGCGCTCTTACCTCCCTTGTTCAATGCGCAGTTACACAGCGATGGAGGGAAATCCTGATAATAAAAAAAAGTAATAATCCCCTCAGATGAATTTTCCAGAGATGGATCCTCCGCAGAAAAATGTGAGTCTGTTTACTCCTCGATGTGAAAAAACGGTCCGGATGCGTCGCTTCATGCGGCTCAGTGTCACTTTTTGCTTCACGGTGATGGTTTTTAATTTCCAGATCTTTAAAAAGCATATGATACTTAATCTCCTTGCAGAATTAATCCCTCACTTTTGCTGTAAGAAGTCGATGGAAAATCCCATCCTGCCGATGCTGCGTTCGTCCTCGCGTTATATATCCTCCCCCTCCTCCCCTGACTCTCTCCTCCCCCGGTATGGACGCTTTAAAATGAGTTTTTAATGACTGAAGGTTTCCAGCGAAAGCTTTACGATGGTTATTTATGGTTTCGCCTGGTGGCGTTCCCACTCGGTGCTTCCTGTGCGCTTTGGAGACGGTGCCGGATTTTTACGCACGAGTGGCGCATTTCTGAAAACTGGACAACAGAGAGACGAGAACAGCGATTAGCTGCCTTAAAAAACTCTTTGACATCCCTGGAAATAAAAGTAAATGTATTTAAAACTGGTGCAACATTTAGTGATTTACCTTTAGCTGTTTGAAAATTCGGCATCTTTTACTCGCCTTTATTTCTAAATTCATGCAAAATAAACGGATGTGTGGTGCGAAAGTTAAAAAAAACAGGTTTGAAGTCTATGATGCAGTGAAATCCACGTTCAAATGTCAGCTGAGGCGACTTACTGTGTGATCGAGTCCAGGACCAATCGAAAGCATTTAAATAAAAAAGTATATCACAGATGTTTAAGTGCATCAGGTGAGTTCAGGCGGACTCGCTCACCTCTGCGTCCCCCGGCAAAGCGCCTCTCCTCCGGTCTTTCCTCTGAGGAGTCGCGCTGCTCTCGCTCTCTCTCTCTCTGTCTCTCTCTCTCTCTCTCTCTCTCTCCTCCAAGGCGGTGCTGACGTCATGCTGAGATCCCGGTTCCTGCTCCTTATTTTCTCAGTGTTTGTGCCTTTTTTCTCTTTTTGCCACTTTTGGATTTCTACTTCCTTGAAATCACGTGTCCACTGAACTTACATCTAGATCCTGGACATTTGTGAGATTCTGACGCTCGTTAATGAAGAGGGAACGTCTTCTTTTTGCTGTTTTTTTGTACAACAGTGACCAGACTGACTTATAATGGTGGTCTGAGGCTGCTGGAGTGTCAACATGTCACATGTCTGAACTTCATGCTCCGCTTTCAATTGACCAGAAAGAGAAGTGAAACCATGTTTAAGGAATTAATTCATTCCCCCTTAAAATCAGCAGCATTTCAATGTGTCACTTCCATCAGGTTGGTGAACTCATTGAGAAAGTGCAGCAGCAGCAGCAGCAGCAGCAGCTCGTCTCTCTCGCCTCCCCGACTCGCCAGCCAGATTCCCCGCCTGTCAAACGAGGATGGATGTTCATGAATACATCCAGTCCGTCAGTGGAACCTTTAAAGTCCATCAAACTGCTCGACAGCTTCCCGGAGAAATTCCTTCCTTCTTTGTTTGCTGTAATTGTGCAGTGTGATGGCGCATCAGACTGCAGTTATGTTGCTTTTAGATACCGAGCCAGAGTTATATGTTTTGCAGGTAAATGGGACATTTTCTCTCCAACACTTGGCTCAGCTGCCTTCAGGTGCATCAGTCCTTTTGAGAACCTTCATCTCCTCTCTGAACTCATTCTCCTCTTCACCATTAAAGTGGATTAAATGGGACAAAATCAACAAAGGAGCGTTTTGCTTTTAGCTGAAGTCATGGAGAGGACATTTAGTCCCAACATTCTGTCAGCTCGGTCAACAGCGAACACTCGTTCCTTAAACCTTCCTCTGCCACATTTTTTCCTCTCTTCACCTCCCACAAGCCTCCAGTCTCACACACGATTTTACACTTTTCTCTCAACAACATTTCAGCTTCAAACTCAGCCATTTTTATTTGCCTTGAGTCTGAATGTGCCCAGTAAAGACTTTCTGACAGAGCAGTAAAACTTCTCTCGGCACTTTTGAACATCCAGCCAACATGAAGAAAAATTAGCAAAAATGTTTTGTCAACTAGATGAAGAAAAAGTCCTCAGTGAACTTTCCAAGCAGGCTGAACTAAATCATGAAGAAACTGTGCTGGAAAAGCAAAACTGCAAGTGAAAAGAGGCTTAAAAGCTGAATAATTTGTGTTTTATACGTTACTGCAAACCACCTTTCTACATCTGAAATCAACAAACATGAAATATGAATTAAAACAAATTTAAAGTTTTCTTCTTCCTGAATGCAGATTTAGCAACTGTGTGTTGAGATTAACACTGCCTGTTGTGCACAAACCAGACGTGCACAGTGATGTGCAGGAAGCAGGAAGTTTAAAGAGCAAGTTTTCCAAGTTTTGTCATCAACGCCTGAGTTTCACTCCTGTGTGTGACCGCAGGTACATAAGCATTCATCATTTCCTGACTCGGCGCTCTGTCGATGATCTCCATCGACAGGTCAGGGATGATTTCCATCATCAGTGAAGGAAGCTGTGACTCACAGACCAAATGTCAGTCTGCAGAGTGGAGGAGCTGCAGTCTGCAGGGCTGGAGAAGGTGCAGCAGGTCGGGAGCACGAACATGAACACGCCGCTGGTTTGCTGACATTTATGGGATGGTACATCATGAATTCGTCCCTCAGGATCAGACTGTTCTTAATTAGAGCCACTTGACAAAAAGCTAATTTTGCTGATATAAACCAGCTTCAAATATGACTTTAATATTTAAATAAACAGAGTAACTTAGACTGAAGTGCTTACAGGTGAGGAGAGAATTACGAGGAGGAAAAAAAAAATCCATCTCGACCACTTGATCGAGGAAAACACTGATCTCAGCGACGGTGGTTAATAATAACTCTTTCCACTGTGAGAGTTTCTGGCAGTGAGAGAAGGGAACAAAAGTAAATAAAGAGGCCGTCACATGTATTTTCCAGGAGTGGCATTAAAATGAAACACTGTTTGATTCGTCCTCGCGCACATTCAGGAGGCTCAAGCTTCAGCAGAGAAAACTCGCCTTTGATGTCGGGCCAAGCTCGTAATGAACTGCTGCTCTGCAGAAACTAGAGACATGACATTTGCATTTCAGTGGCGTTTTTAAAGGCAGCGCGTCTGCGAATGTTTTCCCTTAAATAGAGTGATGATCAATAGAAACAAACCCGGTCGGAATCAATGACATTGCTTTTTTTTTGTGCAGCAGGAATCGGACGGGTTGACGTTGATGCATTGACATTTGTAATCTTGTGATTTGTTTTTGCATCATTGATTGTGAGGTATATAAATCATTAAACACCACACACACACACACACATGTGAACTGGTGGTTCACGCTGTGGTTAAAAAACACTGATGCATGAACGTTTGTGCTCTCCTTTGTGATCCAGGATCAGCTGTTCTCACTGTTCTGTGAGCAAATGTCTGGAAATGCGTGAACATGTTACAAAATCAAAGTCAGCAAATCTGATAAATCACACAGTTTCATTACTCTCCTCCACCACGAATGGATCTGTGTTTTTTTAAAGGAATACATTTTTCTCTTCTGATCCATTTCTGTTTTATTTCTATGGACCAAAATCAGGAATGACATCTAAAAAAAAAAAGATGGGAAATAGAAAAGTTTCTTTCACTTTTTCTTCTATTCAAGAGAAGCAACATATCAGGAATCAGGAAATATTCCAATAACAACATGGAAAAACAACAACGACACACGTTTGCATTGTACAGTGTGTATCTCAGATTAAGAGCGTGTTTCTTAGAGGACGTCAAGCAACACAAGTTGGGTCACATGACCATCTCTTTACCACGAGGGCCTGGAAAGAGGGAAGAGTGTAAATACAAGAGACGAAACTCAAGGACAACAAGGACACGGCTGACAGATGGAGAGACAAGGTCACCGTTTACAGAGACGGAGTGACAAAGAGAGAGAAAGAGCGACGTGGCCATTGTTCAGGCAGCAGGAGGGGAGACTCGTGTCATTCACATTCACTTTGAAAGCTGTAACAGTTCGTTATCTGACCGTCACCTGCAGAGACGCCACTGAAATGTGGCGTCAAACAGGAAAACGGCCCTGAATTTTAAATAAAAAAAAGATCCTTTTTTTCAGTTTCAGATAAACCGGTGTTGTTAATGGCTTATTGATCAGAAAATCCAGCTCTTTTAAAAAGTTAGTTAAGCTTTTAGACATTTCTCAGCCCAGAAAGAACACTTGTCTTCTCTTTGCATGCAGTGTTTTTTAGGTTTTTGGGGTTTTTCATGCATATTTTTTATTTCCTTCAATGGCAGTTACATCCACTATGAAAACAGGTCACTTTAGATAATTAAAACCTCTTGTATAAATTACAGGATATAAAGGTAAATGGGTCATATATTATATATTATATTATATATTATATATATATTTTACTATATTATAACGTAAAGAGAAAAAACTGGATAACTGTCAGCTATGATGAATATTTTTCTAAAATACTGTAAAAATTCGCTTCACAATAATATATAATAACAACATATAACATTACTGTTTCCACCTTGTGGTTTTTCTATCATTGGTAGATGTTTCATGTTGTTGTGGGGTTTCAAATTCATCCGTCCATTGGTTTTATTGCCCATCATATTGTGTTCAGGGTCACAGGATGTCAGCCAAGCAGCACTTTCACACCTACAGACAATTTAAACTTCCCACCTCATCCGACCTGAATGTCTTTGAAGAGCGGGAGGAAACGAGAGAGCACCTGGAAGAAAAGAAAAAGACTCTTCAAGTGCAGAATGAACTCAGCAGAGTCGGGTTTGCAGAATGTTTCAGATTTAATCTGACTGTTTATGTGTTGACTGATCCCGTGATCCCATTACCGCTGCAGCCGCACTTCATGGCTGAACATGTGTGATTTGTAGCTGCGGGACAGAAACACGTGAAAGTGTTCAGTCAGAATGAAATATGTGTTTTTATGTGCTGAAGGTGTCGAGAGTTCAAACACTGAAAGGTGTTTGTATCCGTCTTAAAAGCCCTGACAGCCACAGCTGATGGATGGACTTCACTCCGCAGTCATATAACACACTCACCCCGGTGTGTGTGTGTTGCTATATATGTGTGTGTGTGTGTGTGTGTGTGTGTGTGTGCGGATGGCGAGTATCAGTGTATTTGTGTATATTTCTCTTGTGTTTTTTATTTGTCAGCTGAATAAAATATTGTTGTCACAGATGGAAGAGCAGCACAGAGTCTCGTTACAAAAACAGAAACACAGCAGAGCCACAAAGGCGGCGGTTTCTCTGTATTTATGATTTATTACCCGATTTATAAAGCAAACAAGCTGTGGTGATACTTTGCACATAAATTTGTGCACATTGCAGAGGTGCTATTTATTTATTTTTTATGGTTTTAAACCTGCTTTTACTCTGGTTTTAATTTTTCTATTTTTTTAACTCTCTCGTGTCCTGATCGGTGGAACCTTTGGGTTCATGTTTCACCTTTTTGGTTTGCTGGTTTGTTCATGTTGCATTTGTTTTTTGTAACTGTGTGTCTCGAAGGATGTCGTCATCTCACAGCAAAATAAATCTACCTACAGGTTTAAATAAAGTAACCTGAACCTGAACCCAAACCCAAACCTGAACCTGAACCAAAATCCTCAGGAATCGCCTCACATGCGTGTTAAACAGTCTCATGTCAGACATTAAGGAGACAATAAACGTCTGTTGCTCTGTTTTCTTGCCGCTGCAGAGCCGATCTAAGTGCGGCGAGTGTAATTCACACTGAAATAAAATGCATCCAGACTGTGTAATCAGATTACAGCTCAGAGAAGAACGATGATTTTTGACACTAATCGCAGCATCTGCGAGCTCCATTGATTGTGAAATGGCTCGATAGCCTCCATGAGCTGTTTGGCAGGTTCTGTCTGCAGGCTCGATGGCCTTGTTGACTGACTTCACGCTGTCATCAGATATAGAACTTTTCACCTCACATGTTTCCTGTCCTCACATCTCTTCTCCATCATGCGAACCTGCATGTCAAACACAGAAACGTATTCAGATATAATCTTGTGCCAAAATGTTTTAGATGGAACTCTGTGAGTTATCCAGTTCAGAAGGATGCACTTTGTAGCACAAAATGTGAGAATTTTGTAAAGTTTCCTTTTATATTTACCAGGAACAGAGACACTGGATGTTCTTTTTTATGCATAATGCATAAAATCTTATCAATATTAGATATTCTTTCCCAAGAAAAGGAGTGACCCCCCCTCCTGTGTAAAGGCTCAGTGATCTCAAATATAAAGAGTTAGTGATTTTTCTTCAGGCTGTGAGAAAAAGTCCAGGTGTCTTTCATTGTAAACGGTGACACAGTGATGAAGACCAGCTGCAGCACTTACTGTAGATATTATCTCTGATGACAAAACAGCTGCAGAAGAGCAGACCATTGTGGTTTCCCATAATATGCCTCCTTTTAGACTTCCAGGGAACAGAAGCGTCCTGCTGCAGACTCAGAGGTGGGCCAGAGATGATGCATCATGCTCCAGCAGGCCTACGTTAGCAGCAGAGGAGACATTTACAACTTCAGCCTCCGCAAGCGAGTAAAACACTTAACATGAATAAAATTCTTACAACACCGGTAAAAGCTCAACAGACAAATAAATGGAAAGTAAAGACTAATAAAGCAATAAACTTCCATGCAGAAGTCAAATAAAACTGCAGCTGATATCTGAATAAAATGAAAACAGCCAACTTTACGGCTGCTAAGTGATCGCAGAGATCCAAACAAACAGACTTCAGTAGCTCCGGAAACATCTGTGCGGTGCTCAACGACGGCATCTTCATATTTGGAGAGCTTAGCAATAACAGAATGTCGTCTGACAGATGCCCATATTCAGCCAAGTGCTCACACGATCCAGAGTGGTACGAAAACCAGACATGAGCACAGCAGCTTCATCGCTTCGGCAGGCAAATCCTCAGTTTCTGACCTTTCACAGGAGAAATCACATTATAAAACGTATGATATCGTTCATAAAGTCCAAAGTTTGTTTGTAATCTGCGTCACCCTGTCAGGTAACTGCTGCTGCTCCTGCCAGGTTCTGCATAAGAGCAAAATTCATAATAAAACGGAGGCACGTTTTCTGAGAATCTACGAACATTGTTTTAAATATTCAAACTGTAAAGAGGGAAAACAACATGCAGAGCTCAACGAGGGGAGCGGCCGTGAGGACACGTTCGTGCAATCAAGTCTGATGCCGTTTTTTTTTAGTTTAAATTAGTTTCAATCAGGTTTACTCTCCACCGGCTCAAAGCAGCACCTGCTGCAATGCAGCCGTTTGCTGCAAAAGGAATTCTAGGTTGTAAGACTGTAAATTTTTGAGCCTCATAAAAATCCCTCCATGAAATTGTGCTAAAAGTTTGCGAATAAGGATCCTGGTTTCATCAGGGCACTTTAAAAAAAGCCTAAACTGCATGTTTCCATGATTAGATATGAAGGAAAAGCTGAGGCATCCAGGCTGGTTTTAGTTAATTTAGAGGAACATGGAGATAAAGATGCACCAACGTATCTGCTTTGCAGGGCTGAACCTCATTATTTCATCCACTAAAGCTGCACAGGAACACCAGGATCGTCCTGCAGAGACGAGCTCAGGGTTAGGGTTGATTTCCTGTGTTCAGACGTGTGATTACGTACATGAGCTTCTGTGGCTGGAAATGGTTTCTCTGGATTCTGCGGAAATCATTTTATTTTTGCTTTGGTAGCGTTTTAGATGGAAATTAAGGAGGCTAATGTAGCCACTCAGCATTTAGAGCCAGTCAGACGGCAATAATTCCTCATTCAAAGAGCCAAAAGCAAACAGTAACGACGAAATCAAACATGGTAACGTCCTGACTGCTGGGAAATTAGGTGCAGTTTTCCGCGAGCTCGGACACAAAGCTGTTTGTCCTGCTACATATGAAGGTTTCCAGAGAAGATCTTTGGTGATTGTTCAGCAAATGTAAAAAATGAAGATAAAGAAAATGCAGCCCCGAAGAAAAGAACAGATAAAGAACAGATAAAAAGCGTCTGAATTTAAATTTAAATGAGGCCTCAGTTACATTTTCTGCTTTTATCAGTCCGAAGGAAATGGACTCGTGTTGTAAATACACACCATCACATCACACAGCACATATCAGGGCTCGTGTGTGTGTGTGTGTGTTTACATGAAGAAAAGCTTGTATTCAGGTATGTTTGCTGTGTGTGTGTGTGTGTGTGTTTGGGTGTGGGGGGGGGGGGGGGGGGGGGGGGGGGGGGGGGGGGGGGGGGGGGGGGGGGGGGGGGGGGGGGGGG
>JAQNCA010000002.1:26104301-26125490 GCA_029783725.1 Acanthurus tractus | reverse complement strand
CAAACTTTAAAAAACAACATTTTGAAAATCCAAAGAATAAACAAAAAAGTTGTGTGAGCCCCTTTGTTTAATAGCAGACTGAGTTTCTCAGGTTTGTTCAGTTGGTCATAATATGATAAAAAATTAGATTTTTTGCAAGTTTCTGTGTTGGCTACAGAGCTCAGGCTTATGAATTGAACAGATATTGGCTTTTATCAGCTTCATTATTTTCAGCCAGCTGTGAGTATGTGTTTTTTATTATCAATTAACATCCTCTGATTTTCAATGACTGGAAAGCACCTGAGGGCACTGTTACCTTTAACCTGACCCTCATGTCCAATTAAGGACCAAGTTTCTAAAGTCCATCCATTGCGCCTCCTAATGGAAAAGTTTAAACCTGCATTGTAATTTTAACAAAGATGTCATTCAGTTTTTTGTTTTGTTTTTTTTTAAAAAAAGAAAGGGGCTATTTTTAAACACAGAGTGCCACTGTCATTGGTGCTGGGAAAAGGACCAAGACACGAAAACACACACACGCACAACAGGAGTCATGGGGATGACTCAGCATCAGAGAGGCACTGAAATATGTTCAGCAGCCAGCAACAGTGGCCCAGTTGGCAGAGAAGTAAACTGTGTGTGTGATTGAAAACAAGAGAGGAAGAGGAAAATGAGGAATGAATGAGAGTGTTTCTGAAATGTCATTATTTACATTAAGGCTGTCACAAAATATAGCTTTCAGATGACAAATAAAAAAAGGAATGAATACAGCTTGTTAAGGCCTTCATACACTGTAGTCCTTTAAAATATTCATTCCTGCAGACCAGCTTTTCTCGTTAAATGTTTTCCCTGTTGAATCAACACTTATGACAGCACGTTTTCTTTTTGCTTCCCTTTTTGTGTTTTTTTTTGTTACGGGAAGTGACCTTTTTTAAAGAGCATCTGTTTTGGTTGATGAGGAAGTAATTTATTGTAATTCATTTCTAAACACTGGACTTCAATAGCATATCCAGTGAGATTTGTGGATGCGGGATTGGATAAAAGAGGAGAAGGTTGAGGAGGAGGAGGAGGAGGAGGAGGAGGAGGAGGAGGAGGAAAGAGATATGTGGGTGGAAAATAGCAAAAGCATGGAGGAGGAGATGCTAAATAAAAAAAGAACGAGGAGGAGGAGGAGGAGCGGCAGGTCAACCCACAGTCGTGTCCATACTGGACAATTTCATGCCTCATAATTTACACTCAGTGCTACCGTTCATTGCCAAAGCAGGCAGTCTTGTATTATTTATGCAGCAAGATGGACAGTAATCAAGCATTTTGTTGTTTTTAAATTTCACATACAATCACATGCCTATTGACCACACAGAGTTTGCAGTTTGTTGCATGTTTCAACAGTAAAAATTGCTTGTAAATAGCAGTGTTTGTTTTGAAATAAAAGATTAAAGCAGTGATATATATATCAGTCTCAATCATCAAAAAAATCTGATTCATCTCCTTGAGTTTGGAGCCAGAATGGACCAACAGTCAGTCTTAACTTTTCCCTAAAACTTGTACAAGAAATCCTGCTTATCATCCACAGCTCCTTTGAAAACCTCCAAACCAGTTTCCAGTTATTTCCTGCATTTCTGTTTTAAAAGTTGTGGCTGAAGGGAGAGGAAACCAATCTGCACAGATTCATCAACTGTTTCAGTTTTCTGTTGCATGAAGGTGTGGTTTATGACACTGAACTATTTAAGGCATTTTGCAACTTCCCTCTAGGAAGCAAAACTAGTGGATCACAAAACTGAGCAGCACAGAGAGACGGACGGACGGCGGTTTATGGAGTTATGGTTCAGATGTGGTTTTGGGTTTAGAGTTTTCAAGAAGTGAAGAAGGTAGGTTTTTCTTAATGACCCCTTCTGGTTAAAAGTTAAAAACACTGTGCCTCATAAACCACATTTCCTGACATGAGGCTTGAACTTTGAGCCTTTGGCACAAGCTGTTGTCTTACAGAGGAGAGCGATGACCGAGCACCTGCTGAAAATACTGATAGTTGGCGATGGAAATGTCGGAAAAACCTCCTTTGTGCATCGATACGTCAGCGGACAGTTCAACAAGACATACAAGATGACAGTGGGAGGTAAGGCTGGGAGTCGTGTGTGTGTGTGTGTGTCTGACTTACGCTACTTTTCTGGAAAACATTTCCAATCTGACCTCAGTTAAATTGTAACATCTAGTGCAGCCAGCACCGGGTAAAAACAGCAAGTTTTTGATTCTGTGTTCTGATTAAGGTTTGACTTAGTTTAACATTAGATTGTTTTAGATTTTTAGATTAGATTAGTGTCCCTGAAATAATGGTAAGTGTAGGTAAATCCCTGAAAAGTAGCCTCACTGAGTTTTTGTTGTGCAAATGTGAATATGTCTTTCCTGCTGAAAACCTCTCAGGATGTTGATGTTGTTGAATCAATGAGAGGTTAACATGTTGTCAGTTTGGAGATCTGTCCAGCTGCTGTAAGACTTTTTCATTTCCAATCAGATTTAAATTTTTTCAAGCAGATTTGACCTTTACAACAATGTCTCTGTTTAGAGAAGCTTTATTAGCATAATATTGTTCACACAAAAAAACATGTTCCCACAGCTCACACATGAGCAGAGACATGTACATGAAATATGCAATAAATTACACAAAGCAATTCTGTAAGCTGAATATTTTTGATTTGTTTTTTTTTATGTTTTATTGACAACAAATCTCATGTAAAAGACCAAAACCGACACTGTTTCATTCTCCTCTGTACTTCATAACTTCCCTCCTGTCCTCCCCCTCCCCCTTTGATAGCATGCTGACATTAGCGTTTGCACACAGCAGCGCTTTGAGCAACATGCAGCCTCACAGAGCTGCCAGCCCGGCTGCAAACTCTAAGTCTTGCTCAATCAAGGCTCTGTGTTATTCAAAAAACGTAGCTTTCAGCAGATGTTACTTGAACAGGAGCAGATGTGGATTGGTTGGGCTCTTCTTTTCACCTTCAGGTCACAGAAGCTAAGATGAATCAATGTGAAAAAAACATTATTGTCCATGTTCTTATGATGTCCGACTCATTTTGTTGTCCCTCGCAAGGCTTTCGACTCACTTCTCTGTCTGTTCTTTAAATTCTAACTGACTAAAGTGGATACAAATCTTTCTCTTCCTCCCTCTGATGGTTATTTTCTTCATTTCTCCAGTGGATTTTGCTGTGAAGGTGCTGCACTGGTCGGACACTGAAAAAGTCAGGCTGCAGCTGTGGGACATTGCAGGTACAAAGCATTTGTCAGCAGATGGGCACATGAATTTGAAGGATGGATGAGAACTTTGTGTCCCCCCAACAGGCCAGGAGCGTTTCATTTCCATGACCAGGATCTATTACAAAGGCGCGCTGGGCTGCGTTGTGATGTTTGACGTCACCAACTCGTCCAGCTTCCTCAGCTGTCGCCATTGGAAACAGGACCTGGACAGAAAGGCCACGCTGCCTGACGGAGAGCCCATCCCCTGCATCCTGCTGGCCAACAAGGTGATTCAGTGCATCTACTGTAAGTCATGAATGATTTATCATGACATCCTGCCGGCTCAGTGTTGCTGAGTGAGCAATGTGCCGATGAATTAACAATACAGGTTTTTAGCCTCAGCTTCTTTACCAATTTGGCAAATTTTCAGTGAGTCGCAAAAACATTTGAATGCTTTGATTATTACAACATTTTAAATCAATTGTTTATGTTTTAAAAGGTACCTTTAACTCATCCATGTCAAAGGCCAGAAATGTCATAAAACAGAACCTTTTTATTGTTCTGCTTACCTGCAACAACAAAATGACGACCAAACGCTGTCTGTCTGCCTGCCTGTCTGTCTGTCTGTCTGTCTGCAGTGCGACCTGCCTCAGCGTGTCGTGTCAGCTGAAAGCATCGACTCGTTCAGTAAAGCCAACGGTTTCATCACTTGGATGGAGACTTCAGTCAGAGAGGACAGAAACGTCGGAGAGGCAATGAGGTAACTGGAGACAGTATGAACACACGGGACAGAGGCAGTGCAGTGGGTTAAAGAGGTAAATGTTAAGTTAATGATCTGGAGGAAACTGACAGCAAAAAGAAGATGGCTCGCCGTAAAAATACAAACACAAGATCATATTATTGAGTTTGGTTTTTTTGTCTTCCTTTTTTCTTTATCTGCATTTAGTTTTCTCCCACTTAAAACAATTCTTTATAAATCATATCAAAGAGTTTCAGGTTGTTTTTACTTTTATTCTTTGCACAGACAGACAGACATTGTTTTCTCCCTGAAAATCTGGGCATCTCTGCATGAAATCAGTTTTTAGCTTTTAGTTTCTACAAATTTTCATAGTTTCAAGTTTCTGCTGATTTTTGACCCTAGAGGGCGCCATTTAGTCAGTGAGAGAGCAGCTGCGGGATGTGCTGGCTGTGTGCTGCTGCTGTGTTAACATATGTTAGCTAACTGATTAATACCTATGTTTATCATACAGATAATCAAAATCAAGCAATCTGATTGGCCGTTAGCTGTGACATAATTATCAGTTATAACAGCCATATTGTCCAGTTTCTTTACAGACATTTACAGCTACAGGTAGATTTCACAATTTCAAGTTTTTACTGCTACAAAATGGTAATGTTTAGGATCAACTTCGACCCCTGCTGAGACCTAACGATGGACTCAGCGGCGTGTATCTCAGAGAAAAATTAGACATCTGATCATCTCTTGGTCGTTATGCTCTCGAGCTGCATCCAGTTCAGCAGCATGGAAGCACCGAGCCGCAGCAACACTGTGTTTTAATCCCAACAGCTGCACTAAACACAGTCCATCATAGCTTATAAGTTTACATGAGAGAAATAAGTTGATTGAATTATAGCACAGGATATGAGGCTGGGTTGACCGCAGTGTGGTCCCAGCCAAAATCTGTTATGATCGCACCATCTGTGAAACAATCACAGCTTACCTTAACATTATTGGTAAGAGTGGCCACTGAGTTAAAGTATTTACACAGCTACGTCTGTTATATAAATTTATTGTGTAAATTGTGTAAATATGTCAATAAAAATGCTGAATTGTATTTGCAAAATAAAATTCTTACATTCAGTGTAATTTCACTGCATAAAAACAATGAGATGCTGCTCCTCTAAAGTGTGTTTGCTCTGGGAAATGAGATTTATTTGTGGCGTTTAGCTGATGCTTTCGCTAAATTTGTAAAATTTCTTTTTTTTTTCGAGAAAGAGAAGCCTCACTCATGTCTTTTTAAGCTTTGGCCCAAGTCCTGACAGATCAAAGAGGGATGCTGCACACAGGTTGCAGAGATTTCAAGGTTTTCTAAAATGACTCACATGAGTGACGTGTTTGATGTAGAAGGTCAGCAGAAGCATCGAAATAGGCAGGAAAACAGAAATTGGCTTTGCAGGGACATTTTAGTTTCATCAAGAGTGATTTTCAATGAGTGGGCCGGCTGCATGGAAACACAACAACAAGGGATGATGGACACAGACTGGACAACCTGTTTCGTCTGGAAGCCTGCAAGCTAAGGAGTGTAAGAGTGTAGCCTGACGGTTTTTTTTAAGTTGTCCGACTGAGACAAAAGTGATTTAAGTTGCTGGATAAAGAAATTCCTGCTTATATATTGGATTTTGATTCATGTGATATATAGTTCTCTAAATTCACTTCATCTGCTGTATTTTCAGAAGGCTGGTGCAGAAGATTTTGTCGGTTCAGTCTCGTCTGGATCGGCTTCAACCCAAAATTCACAACAGCGATTATCCTCAACTGGACTCCGAGTACAACAGCGGAGGACAAAGCTGCTGCTGAAGCACCACTTTTATCAACGGCAAGGACACACGGAGGATTTCGAGAATGCCAAGTTCCAAAAACTGAGGCTGCTTGGAGGGATTTAAGTCTGGAAAACAGTGGCACTGATATCTCTGCAGCTGAAGTTATTTTTAGGTTATAATGTCACAACCTTTATTATACCTGGGGAAATATACAGCCACTGAAATCACTTGGAAAAGACACCTCACATTCAAGTATTTCCCCACAAGTGAGGCTGTTTTCCAGAGAGAAGAGGATGTGGAGGCTGCCAGGTATCCTAGAAGCTGATGCAAGGAGGTGTATCATCACCAGGACATTCAGTCTTCACCACATAGCTAAAAGTAAATGATAACATCTGCCCAACCAAGAAGTCTCTGCTGTGATCTTCCACTAACTCCAGTGCAGCTGATCTGCAACAACATTTTGCTGAACTGATCTGAATTCATGCATAAGATGGACATGGCAAACTTTTTCCTTCTAACCTTTATGTGATGTTTATCAAGCATCCGTCAGTAAATCAGTCTCAGCTTCACATCATGTAGGACGAGAAACAGAAGGAGCAGAGTGTGTGTGTGTGTGCGCGTGTGTGTGTGTGTGTGCATTCATGAAAGACAGCGACAACGAGGAGTGGAGCGTGCTCGGTACAGCCGCCAAGCCTCCTCCTCCTCCACCCGGCTGAGTCAGGCAGACACATGGAGTCCCCGTGCTGACAACAAGGCCTCCGCGTGTGTGTGTGTGTGCATGCAGGGTGTGTGCCAGTGAGAAAAACTGGTGTGTAGGTGGTGTTGTGTTTGTGTGCTTCACATGGATGTGCATGTGCCTCCGAGATCCGAGGAGCTCACATGCATCCTGACAACATCCTGCTTTTGATTCGTCACCATCAGCCTTTGACAGCAGAGATCTGACGGAAAATTCACCCAAACGTCTACAAATTACTTCATCTTTGGGATATATTTAGATGAGTTTTGGACTTACATCATACAAAATCTGTCTTACAATGTTCAAACTCATAAAATCAGTAATTTTATTCAAGGTTACTCTCAAGGAGATTTTCATTAGCAGTGATGGCTGTTAAACAATGAAATGAATAAATAAAATCCCATGATCCCATGCTGCTTCAGGTCATCAGTGACATCGTGCTCATTGTTTTGATGGAGAGATCTCTAGAGACAAAAATGACATGTTGTGTTTAAGTCTTATGCCGTTACTGTCCCTGTAAACTTCTGCTAAGACAATTAAAACCAACTCTACCTGGTGCAAAAGAAACAGGAGATTCATTCATAAAGAACAGCACATTCAATAAAACAACAAAATAATCAGTGAATTGACAGTTTGTGTTGACTTCACTTATCTTTAAAATTTCCTTCATTTGGATCTGGACACGTCAAGTATCGTGACTGTATTTTACAGTCAAACTTCGCTCTGAAGACGAGTATCTGACAGATGGACGGAAAGACGAAACCAGATCATCCCCTGCGGCAGAGTGCATGTGTGTTTGAGGAAATTCGATTTGGGCTCTTTGTTTTGTGTGTGTGTTTGTGTTTGCACTTCCGTGTGGGTTTTTGCCGTCTGTATCTGTGGGTTTCTATTCTTGTCGGTGAGTCAGAGGAAGGCTGGAGATCTTGGCCGTGACTCAGACGTCCACACCCGCTGCCGTCCTGCAGCGCCTTCGACAAAACGACTGGGGGTGAACAGATGGACTTCTTGTCAACGTGGCCACGGGTCAGGACGTCGCTGTCGCCACACAATGAATATGTCAACGTGCCCCATTCGTCGAGTCCTTTTCTATTCATGTACTTTTGAGGTTCGCAGTGTGGCGGCGGTAACGAGGGGCTCTTCAGTGGGACTCGTTAGCTGTAAATGGAGAAAACTGCCATTGTTGCGACCCCAACTGTGACACGACTCAAATTTTTAATTGAATCAGAGCAGAACACCGTGGAGTTAACGATTTTCTTATTTTGAGAAATTAAGCAAACAATCTACCTGTTAAAATGAGTAAAAAAAATGATTGTTTATTCACAAAAAAAGCTCTTGATCCTGAGAAACCGAGCTTCATTATTGTAATGTACAAGCATGTAAACTACAGAAAATGTTGTTAACAAAAAAAATAGCAGTTCCAAGCTTCCGTAGGTAAGAACATTTGTTTATTTTGCTTTTTTTAATGTAGTTTACCTCTTTTTATGTCTTGCTGTTTTTTTATTCACCTGAAAGGTTCCATATAAATACTTTTTAAATTAGTGTCTTTCTTTTTTCACATCTATCCTGATTAAACTATAATAATTAATAATACATCATGATCTCTTGCAGCTCAATCTTTCAACGTTGGTGGAGTTCTACCTTTTGACCATGTGGGGTCGCTAGTGAGCATGCTCACCACTGATACCTGCCAGAATAGTTCAACTTTCCTCAACAAATTGTGTCAACTAAAAACATCTGTGTTGCTTAACAGCCATCAGAGACACCACGTTTAAAAAGCATGAAAGCATTTTATCACAAAATTAACAACTTAAACTCTGACTTTTTTTTTATTTTCCAAAATCTAACTTTGTATCTGGGTTTTATTCATGTAACTCCACCGCATTAAACTTTTATTTAAAGCCTAATTTCATACCCGGTCAACAGAGTGGATGATGACAATGCAACATGTCGTGAGCTCGTCTCTATTCCCGGCCTGAGTGCTCGCTGACTGTGACGCTCAGAGGCAAAGTGTAGGAGGCCTCCCACCAGCTCATGAAGGCCGACCGGCTGAGCGCTCGCTCTTTCTCTCTTTCTCATGTCTTTTTCTATGAACACGCCTCAGATGGAAGGAACTGTTCCTCCCCTGTCGTGACCATTGACACTGTTCTAGGCCAGCGGAACATGTAGTGCTTCATATAACAACCATCTGTCTGTTGCCTTGAATGTTTTTAACCAGGTCTTCACATGTATTTGTATGCATGTATCATCCATATGTATGTTTTCCTCAGATCATGTTGCATCTGATGGTCGGAGTGAGTAAAGAGGCCAGTTTTGGGTTTCTCTAGAACTGTACGTGCATGTGAAATGTGAGTTTAAAAATACAGCACATTGTGTCACAGCAGCTCCGAATCCTAAAGCTTGTGATTTTTAAAAAATCAGCCTCTGGTTTTAGATGTCTGTGAGTTCTTTTAGCACTTTGACCAAAGAGACAATTTTCCTTAAAACTTCTCAGATGGTTCAATTTATTTCCACAGTTTTTTTTACACTTTTGTTTTATTGTGGTTGTAGCTGCAATCATTCATCTTTTATACATAAAATAGACTTTCCTTTTGAAAATCACCAACTTCCGACATACAGGTTAGCAGTTAGCTGTTTATTCAAGCTCCACCCAGTGCCAGCTTAAATCTGGTGAGAAAGATTGAAAAAAGAAATTTGAAGCACTTGACTTATAGTGTTTGACTTCTATTCAGCAAGATATGTTTCTCTTCGAAAGTACAGATAAATGTTTTTAGACCCTTATTTTGACGTTTGTAACCAGTACTGAGGTTGTGCAGTAAACAATAAGACAAAGTAGGTCACACAAAGCACATTTAAGAAAGTTAATTTGTGTAATTATATAAGTTTTACATACATAGTAATGTAATAAATGCTATTCACTTAAACTTGAGACAATGCACAGCAATGTAGATTAAGTTTTGTTTAATCATGATCTATGATAACACCACTGCAGGTGGAGGGAAAGAGGGAAAGGCTCCTGCAGATGTAGTCTAAAGTACAACACTTCAATGAAAAAAATTTGCTGATTCAACAGAAGTAACGTCAAAACTCCGCAAGGCCTTGAGACGAGACGCCAGCGACCAGCAGAGCCTTCAAAGAGTCGCTCCAGGAAAGACGGCGTTCCCCCTTTTAGTCATGACCCTGCTGGAGAAGCGCAAGCAAGCAGCCAGTTGCATCATGAATTACGCTGACAATTTTATGACTTAACTGAATAATGACGAAGAAGACACATTATCTGTTCTATCAGACGGTGTACTCTCATGAAGGTCACATGTCCTAAAGCTAATCTTACTGATTTGAGAGAAATGAAGCAGTTAAGTCTGCTGTTATTTTACGTCCCTTGAAACCAGCCTTTGTTTTTGTTTTGTTTTTAATCCCTTTTTTATGCTTTAAACTTCTAAAATACAGATTTTTAAGTCTTTCTCTTTTCCATAGCAATTAGCTATTTTGGGGTCAAAGTAAGGCTCAGACTTTTGTTGTATGAAATGAAACCTGGTTGTTAATTTTAGACATTTTATTGCCTGAATATATTGCTCGTGATGATGGGAAGCCTGATGATTATTTACAGTGTTTGACGTTTCATGAGCAGACATGGATGACGCTGGCAAACAGTGACAGCAAATGTGGGAATATCCGTTGTAGGGATGCTCGTGTCGGGGTTCTTCAACCAGCAGGCTGTCAACCATCTGCAGGTTGTGAGTCACAGCGAGTAAAAGGCAATCGCAGAAAGCAAACGGGTACAGAGAAAAGAAAAAAGGTTGAAGGAGGAAAAAATAACTGTTCACGTCAAACTGCCTCATTACCGGGCCATGCAAACATCAAAAGGTTAAAATAACACGGGCAGCTGAAGGAAACCTTCCTGAGACTGGTTCAGCAAAAAGTACTGAAGCTAAATGTGAGAGCAGAAGCTGACAAACTCACTTGGAGGACACCAACCAACCAAATATACTATACATAGTACTGTAATATATCATAACACATTGAAAGCATCAGTAATTCTCAAGTGGGCTGCTTCTGAGGCTACTTCTGCAGCTGCCAGGGGTTTTAACAGATCGGAACTGTGAGAAAAATAACAGAAATCCTAATTTAAATTATGTTATGTGTCGAGTGTTAAAACTTCAAAGTACAGAAGAGAAAGCAAAACATTGGTAATTGTTGAATGAGATGTTAAAACAATTAATGAGGGATAGAAAGGTGACTTACTTAGCTGGTGTGGTGCAAGTATTTAAAGTAGTAAGCAAAAAGTAATAAGTTACATTGGTGAAATAGTTAAAAATGTCAAAGCTTTAAGCTAAAAGTGAAAGTTTAACAAGCCTTAAAAAAAAAGCCTAACAGGTAAATGACTGAAATGGTTAAAGGAATGCTTCTTCATGGCTTTCAAATATAATTTTAAATTTGCATGTTAAGAGATATTGTAGAAAAACATGAAGGGTGAATGTTGGAAATAAGGTGCTGATGAAGGCGTGCATGTTTTCCTTTAGCTGACAGAGGGAAGGATGTATTTTAATGCGACTTGTTTCTGCACTGTGTAAGCATGTTGGTGGTTTTATTTAAATGGAGTGAAATCAATTGTGTTGGCCAATAGTTGCCCAGTAAAGGTGATTCTTATTGAGATTCTGTTTCCCTGACTGCTAAATTAAAAATTCCAGCAGAGCAAAGGAGGCGATGAGAACAATGTCTGATGAGTTCACGCCTTGTTAAATAAACAGTGATGAAACACTGTTGACGGCTGGAACTTCCAGTGCTGGTGACTTAAAGCTACAGAGTCATTGGTAAATTTACATTTATGTACTTTGTTCTCAAAGGGAAAATTAAAAAGGAAAATGAGAGAATCAAAAGTTTAAGCAGGTGAAAGACAGACAGAGCAGACTGGATTTACAGGAAAAATTAATAGAATCAAATCAGGTAAACGGGAAAAGGCTGCAACCGGCAGCAGAGAGACAGAAGGAGTAAAAGCAACAAGAGTAAAATGATGGTGGTGTCATTATTCAGCTTTCTTGGGTTAAAGCATCTCACACTTATTTAACCATCAATCTGTCACAGAGGCTGTGATTCCAACACTCAGACATTCCTATTTCTCACATGTGGGAATGAGCCTTGAAAAAGTGTTAGAATTATTTCTGGATTCAGTTTGAGAGAGTACAAATGTTTTCTGTGTTCATTAGCACCTTTTACAGTGATCTGATTTTCAATCCTTGAAAAATTATAGGCCAGATGGAAAAATAACGAGTATACATAAGATGACTGCTGTTCACAGTAAACATCAATATGCTGGCATCAATATGCTTAACATGCACTACACTGATGCAGTCCATATATTTTTAAACTGGTTGTTTTATGATGAGATGCAACAGCTAATACTGATCTATATATAACAAATATTAAAAGAACACCTGCAAAAGACATTTTATAAGGTATGACAGCTTAGTAACACCACATTTAAAAGCTCTAACCCTTATTTTAACCCTAAATAAGCCAACAAATGGTTTGCACACTTTAATACAACACTACAACGCTGTACAGTGCAACCAGTCTTGAATTGTGATTTAAGTTTGTCATCATGAGTTATTGTTTGAATGAGGAATTACTGAAAAAGTTCATCAAATAGCATAAAATGTGGAAAGTGAGATCTTAAAAATTGCAATTGCCACAGTTAACCACCGAAATTAAAGGGTTGTGTTGGAAAAAAATTATGTAAAGAACTACAAAATCCACAAAGAGGCCGTAATCTACAAATTTATGTAAGTACGTTGAAAGCAGCTGGGCCTACACCTGTGACATATTTGTATGAAGAAGGAAGGTAAACAATATCCGTATTTACAGCGCTTGTGTCGATCTTAAACGCTACCTTTTTCAAATTTCACTCATTAACTCGTTAAATAATTTGAAGGCAGTTGAGAGAATGTTTTAAACGTTAAAGAGGTTAAAATTGCCTTTTCGTTTGAGAGATGTTGTGACTTTTCTCATATTATTTCTGTTAGCTACCTGCCGTGTGAATGGACTTCCGCATTTCCATGCCTCTCAAACGTGACCCGGCACCTCACAAGTGATATCAAACCGACCAATGGGAACGCTGAATCGGAAGCACGTCGCGGTTCACGTTTGACAGGGCTTGTGTGACATTAAAGACAGTGGGAAAACATAAATAACCAAATACTTTTAGGGTCTTTTATACTTTGTGTAAGGTGTCAAATGAAAAGTGCAGCCAAAAAACCTTCTCTTAAGTCCTATAATTCTGTTTTAGCCGTTAGCATAAAATAATATGCGATAAAGCGCACAAATACACAACATTACTTCTTAGCCAACAAAAAAGAACGACATAATAAACGACTTTTTGTCATTTTTCACGTTAATCTTTCCCGAAACTGCCAATAGACAGAATAATGTTGTTCTACTATCACTGACGATCCGCTGGTAAATTAAAGAAACCGATGTGCCGCCGTGAGTCTCATCAACAAGTGGGCACCTGATTGTTTTTTACCCGCTGGTCAGTGAACGCAGCGTGAGAGTGGGCTAAGCCGGCGGCGCATGCGCAGAGAGCCGAACCGTTATGAAACAAAGTAGCGCAGCGGGCAGAAAACAGGTACACGGAGAACAGAGCGATCTTCAGGCTACCGGCGACCACCCGTCCAACAACACTTCTCCATACATCGGAACCGAGGGAAGAAATGCTTCTTTCTTTGGGCTTGACATAGATATCAGCTCCGGGGAGCCAGCAAGAGGTAAGACGGGTGTTTTTCGGCATCTTTTATTCGTTTGGAAACTGTTTGTACTTTTTACAGCGCCACCGCTTACATAAGCACTGCTCCGGTGACCCCGTTTTGGATCCTCAGAGATGTTGTTTCCTCGCCACAGACTTGAACACAATACTGCTATAAATTCGAGAAACCTCTATTTTAGACTCCTAACTTCCATTTTGACACATTTGGCGGCTGTTTATTTGACACCTTTTCGTTGGTTTTGTGGGTGAAGATCACAGGAGCCTGTTACAGTATGAGCCTCCCCATTCAGAAGAGACGATATGACCTAATTTCCATTTGCTGAAGTCATTGAAGCCATCACCGCGATTTTCACACTCTGGATTTAGCAACAATTTTCCTTTTTAACACATCTTCTGATTTCCTAAAACATTGTTGTCAATGACAGGAGGTTTTGCTGAATTTCTGACCATAAAATCAGACTTTTTAAAAGCGGATGCCAATGTTTACAGCAGGGCAGACCTGTGAAAACAGTTTTTTTTTTGAAGGTCACATTGTGTACTTTTTTAAAAACACTCCCTGATTTTTCAATTATTAATACATATATTGTCAAATTATTACCACAATGCAAATTTATTGTGAATTAACAAGACTTTTTTTTCCAATGTCCAAATGTTTTCTAACACTTATCAGGTTCATGCCAGTTCACAAGGACCTCCATCTTCACCCACTTCAACACTCAGCTGGTGTCCCATCTATCCCCTGCCCCCTTTTTCCATCTCATGTCAAGCACTTTCAGTAATTTAAGCTCCTGTTATTGTTGAGGTTTTTTTTATTTATGAGGTACTTTCAGTTGGAGTTGTTTCTTTTTAAACTGCAGATGAGACATGAGTTTTCTAAATACCCATGACAAATGTTCTTTACGTCACAGAGGGTCACCGGCTGTCGGGGTGTTCGCTCCTGGGCCAGATAGACATGACAGCTTGCATTGTGGATGCCATATTGTAACGGCAATGTGGTTGAAATGTGTTGTGTGATGTTTCTAATGTGACAAATGAGGCATGATCGCATTATTACTGCAATGGTGCCCCTTGATTGTCGTCCGATTAGATTTCAAATTGAATTAAATCTCTGAATTTTATTCCGTTATCTGATACCTTTTATTATCATGACCTGCCCTTTGGTCCCCTCTCTTCATGTATGTGTCAGGGCTTATTTCCTTTATAAATTTGTTTAGAAAACTGTGGTATAATTGAGTTTACTCTTACAATTATTATTGTTATTAGTAGTAGTAGTAGTAGTAGTTTTAGTAATAGTAGTTTTGAATGGTGGATGATTTGCAGTGAACCAGGCTCATCAGAGGAAAATCACAAAAGTCAACCGAAACCTTGTAAACTCAGAAAAGTTCTCTTTCAGGAATAACTTCTCTGTGCTGGTAAAACATCGTTTTTATTGCCGATTTCTGAATGTCCACATAGCCTTTGTCACGCACGCTTGTTATGGCGGATGGAGGGTTGTATCAGGTAGTTTGGTCCCATCAGGAGAGGCTTAAGATGCTGCATGAATTGTTCAGAAGCCTCACGGCAAAACTAAGTTGTTTACATTTTAATCAGTCAAGAATTTGGTCGCAGTTGAATAAACTGGCAGAAAATACCATGAAAGTGGTACATTTAGAGGCTTAAAGTTAGGAATTTGCTCCTTCATGGATGTTTGCATTTGTTGCTGTATTGATGGAAATGGCAGTTTTACTGGTTGCCCAACATGTGATCTCACACATCAGTTCAGGTGACAAACTCAGTCCTCAAGGGGGCGATATAGAGATAACCAGAGCATTGTCATTACCCCAGCAACTAACTTTTCAGTGGTGTTCCTGTCTGAATGAAGGGATAATGAGCTTTTAGTGGGATCAATCACAAACAGAAGGCTCAGCTCTTCGTTTTTGTTCAGTGACACAGCGCCCCCTAGCTGTGATACTCATACAACAGCTTGCACTTTTTGTTGCTGAGATTTTTGAGGTGATGCTGCAATCCCAGTCTTGTCCGTGGGACAGTCTGATTAGATGATCTCATTCTGTGCAGATAAACATCTGAAGTTGTAATTACAGTGTTTCTGCAGCATCTCATGGCTTTTCATCAATGGATGGAAATTTCTCCGTTGTCCTCACATTTTTTACAAATCTGTCATGTCTCGAGACCAGGTGTTCGTATATGGAGCCTTGTAAATGCATCGTGTTATGTGTGTATTATGAAGCAAATCCTACTTGATCCTCATGAACATCAGTTATCCTGTGGTTATTTGTTTGATGCCTCTTTAAATACACAACTCAGATGCAGCCTGATGATGATGGTGTTCATTTCCAATCCCCTTTATTTCTCTGGCAACTTATTTAAGAAAAAGACTCTTTCTGCAGAGATGGTTCATAGATAAATAATTGATAATGAATGACTTTTAAACTGAGGGAAAAGAGTGTGCTCTTTTTCAATGTTTATCATGTTTAAACCTTACCTTAAATGAATCAGTCTGGCCAGAAAGGTTACATTAAAATTCAGCTCACAAGCCAGCAAGGACGCACAGAAGATCTCTTGCATTAACCTGCAGACAAGTCAAAAGTCAGCTGGCCACCAAACTAATTAGACATTTAAATTAACCATCATGTGATGTGCAGTCAGGGACATTCTGTTTTCCTCCCGCTGCCATCAGCTGTTGTGTTTTTTACCAACCAGCTTCTGAGATTGAAACATGACTGCAGCACTTCATCCTCACTTATACAAGAGCTTATTGAATGACTTTGCTGGCTTGAAAAACACAAAGAATAGGAAGCAGTAACACGTGAGTTCTTTGGTGGTAAAGTTACAAAAAGAAAAAATAACCATCCTCGGATGTTGACACTTGTTTGTCACCTAACGGTAATAATTGTGCTGTAAAAAAAAAAAAAAGCAGGTGAATCCAGAAGTGTCACAAGTTTTGCTTGAAACCTTTAAGTTTTAATTTCTTAACTTTTTTCTCATGGTCAGGTTGAAATTTGGTCCAGGTTTTGCTCCCTGTGACTGTTGAGCCAATCAAATCAGTACTTTAGTGGCTTTAAATTTCACAGGCTTTAGAAGGATAAAACAGCCTTTACAATAAGTGAAAGTATATATTCCATCGTAGTTACGGGTCTGGAAAATCATTGTTTGCGAGAGACGACTTAATTAGTCTCTTGAGCAACCTTCAGTCCCGTGCAGAGTTCCTCCTTCAAATCACATCGGCCAATCATTCTCTCTGCTGTTTGCTCCGTCACGCCTCTGTTATGAAAGAAAATAAAATCTGTAAAAACGTTATTGCAGTCTTGTGGAAAAAAGTCAGCAAGAAGTTGATTATTTTTTTAAAAAGTATTAAAAAAGCTGTTTTTGAATTGTATTTTTATGTTTTCTGATGTTGGAACCTGCTAAAACACAGAGAAAAGAGGAAGAGAGACATCAGCAGTGGGTGATATGCAACAACAAAATATAAAACTGGACTTTAACCAACATTATAGCACTTTATCAGGTTCAGCCACAGCAGCACGAGTTGGCTGCATGTCACTCCTCTAATCAAACATGAACGAGGCTGCAAATAAGATTTGTTTCATTTTTTCATTCATCTCTCCTTTAGATTTTCTGCTAAGTAATAGTCACCAAATATTTCAACCTTAAAGAAGTGTTTATGATATTTTATCAACATTCAAAAACCCAAATGTTTGTAACTTACACTGGTAGATTCAACCAATACAAGTAAAAACAATCCTCATTTTGGAAGCAGAAACGACTTTATGTAGGTCATCTTTTTTTAGGATCAATACCATGATATTATAACAATAATTTATTTATGGTATCATAGTTTCCCAGCAGAATTGTTGTTCAATAATATTCTGTAAATAATGTAATAATATTAATAGTCTGTTTCTTAATTAATCAAGTAATGATTCTAAAAATAAACATTTTTGTATCAGAAGGTTTCAGAAATGTTTGTTTGCCAACACAAGCAGGCAAAAGTTTGAAAAATGATGAAACATAGTTGAGTTTCTTTTTGCTTTTGCTCTATTTTAACTTGCCAAATGCCTAAAAATGTCCTCGCTGACAATAGAAAGCACAGAAACACTTTTGCCAGAGTGTTTGGATCATGTTCCTGTACAGATCTATTGTTGGCGCGTCCCACGCTGTTGGCAACTGTTACATCTTGGATGCCTTGGTTATCTCTCCTGATGGGAGATGTTGGGTTTTGTAGTGGCTTTGACCGAGCTGTGAACAGATTGGAGCTGACTGTATCAGGTTCTGCTGTTCGTACGGAGCCGCCGTCTTCATTCAGCCTGGAACAAAAATCTTTTAAAAAATATTCAAATGGACGAGTTCATCCTTGTTTAGTTTCTTTTCCAACTCTTCGCTGTTTTCTCTCTCAAAAACTCACCAACTCTTCTTCTTCGTCGTCACACATTTCAGAATAAAATGGCTCCAAATTCCATCCACTGGTTCCGGAAAGGCCTCCGTCTCCACGACAACCCGGCCTTGAGGGAGGCGGTCCGAGGGGCGGGCACCGTGCGCTGCGTTTACTTCCTGGACCCCTGGTTCGCAGGATCGTCCAACGTCGGGGTCAACAGGTGGAGGTAAGACGCCATTTTGTGACATTTTTTTTCTGTATTTGTGCTTTAATGATGTCGGAAATGAACACAAACACAAACACACAGCGAGAGTCGGCCTTCTGAAAGCACCTTCGCCTCGGGCTCAGCCGGCAGGAGTTTTACATTCCCGATTCCGGTTCTTAAACCCGAGTTGCGTCACGCATGCGGGGAGAAACCTCAGAATTTCCCGTCTCTAATCTCACACATGAACACATGTCAGGATTTAAAGTTTATGGTGCTTCACACACTACAGGGTATTGTTTTCATGCTGGAGGGCGCGATGCACCGCCTCACGTGACCCCCTTCACATGATCCTATGTGTGGGGGGGGGGTTGCAGATGCAAACATTAACATGGTGCATCAAGTGGCAGCAATGATGCCGTGTAGTGAAAAAAACATACATGCAAAAGGTTTGAAAAGTCTGAAAGAGGAAACGGTTGAGAAGTCATCCTCCTGAGTGAACCAGGTTAGATTTCATTTTCGGTTTCGTATCTATCGGCAGCAGAATAATGCTAACGTTAGCCTCTGGCGCTCGGATGTTTACTATGATTCTAAACCAGATTTCTGCTCGCCGTCTGATTATATAATGCAACCATTTGACACAGTTCTTTTTGTCTTCGTTTGTGGTTTCCTGACATGTGGGTCACAAGGTGAAACCCCAGAACCTCAAGGCTGTGAGATTCAGA
This sequence comes from Acanthurus tractus, assembly GCA_029783725.1. NCBI lineage: Eukaryota > Metazoa > Chordata > Actinopteri > Acanthuriformes > Acanthuridae > Acanthurus > Acanthurus tractus. Next base: position 26,106,950 of record JAQNCA010000002.1, on the reverse strand, counting down.
GGAGGACAGGAAAGCAGAAATACATTCGCCATGTGTTTGTTTTGAACTGTGCGATCATTTAAAGTTTGTTTTTTTTCAAATAAACAAATGGATAAAATTCAGTGAAACTCAGACACCTTTCACAACACGGTGATGAAATGCACCCAAAAAAGTGTGGGGAAAAAACCCCTGAAAAACTGTGTAATATTCCTTTAAAACAATGACTCATACTCAGGGTGGAGCTGCATTGCTGAGAGGGAAAACTTGGGAAATGGGAGCCACAGAGCTGCAGTGCTTCGACACACAGCATGATGTCAGTATTTCTCTGCTTTTGAAACGCTGTCTGTCGCACGGTGGGCTTCAGTTTTTAACAGTCAGGTTGGCAAATGGAGACTTTTATCTGGCAAAAATTTGGCCGCTTCTACCTCCTGGGATCTGTTCCTCGTCTGAATGAGTCAGAAAATGGATGCTTAAGATTCACCAAGACTTGTCGCAGCCATTTTGGGCCCTTTTGTTGTTGTTTTAAAATGAAAAAAAGACCATTTAAAAAAAAAAGACGTCTTGATTTAAGTGGATTTAACAGGTGATTATTTAAAAGGTTTCCAGCTTTGACCTGGATTCACCTGCTCAGTTGGTTTCATAGCCACAGGGCACCGATTTGTTTTAGCCAGCGCTCACATACAACTCAGTAATCCCCATTATAGAGGTCAGTCCGCAGGTAGCTTTAGAGCTCGGTGACCGGATGAATGGGTTACAGCAGGAGCTCACCTTGTCTAAGCTCAGCAGACTCTGGGAGAAGTCTTAGAAGTAGGTTGTTTAAAAGATGAAAAAGCTACAGGGGACAAATTGTGTATGAATACACTCTGTGTGTGTGTGTTTGTGTGTGTGTGACTGGTCAGATAAAGCCTGGCCTCATGTTGAGGGAATGCATGAGTTCATGTGAGCATGGAGTGTGTTAGTAAACCATCATATCTGCTCTGCAGGGGAGGAGAGTGAATATAGCTCCGACTTTCATTGCTCGCTGGCCTGTTTCTGCTCTGAAGTGCTATTTGTGGTCTCTGCACAGAGATAGTCATGACTGTTACATATCTAACCCCAATCTCCATGTCAGTTCTTTTTTTAAACCCTATAAACTGTGTTTCTTTCAGTGAGCAAAATGCACATGTCATGTTATCATTGCTGCAATATTACATGAAGTTGTGTTTGGGACCACGAGAGTCAAGAAGACTGAATTTTGTAAAGCTGTGAGGAAGAAAAAGCATGAATCACATCATTGAAGTGAGTGAAGATGTGGAATTTATGTTGAGAAAGCTTGTTAAAGTAGCTTTTTACACGTTTTCAGTCAAAGTGGGCATTTAACCAAATCTGCCCCACTTATCTGGGCTCAGATATCGACTTAAAACACACACACATTGCTGTCAGGCTGTGTGTGGCTGCGGTAGGTGTTTCTGTCTGTTGTAAAATCTGCAGAACAGGACAGAAGATGTGGTTCAAAGGTTAAATAAAGATTAGAAAACTACCAGATTAAAAGTCACTGATCTCTTCACAAACAAACACATGTCGGTGTTTAATGCACAGCACCGTCAGTAAAAACTGCATTTTCCATGTCTTCAGAAGGTGTGTGACATGTCCCATATATAGACTCGTACAGCTGAGCAGGTATGATGGACCGAGCAGATGTCTGCAGTGTAAATAGCGATCACATGCTCAAGCAGTCGGGTTTAAACCTGCTCAGCTGGCCTGACACCTGCTGGTCTGTGTCTGACACACCAGCATCCAATTAAAACTCTTATTTTTACCTTTTAGCTTTTTACATTTTAGCCTTAAACTGAGACTCATAATGTCTCAGAGGTGTTTTGTGTTGTGATGGTTAGAGATTATCAGGGAATCGTCTATTTAATGAATCGGAAGCTGTCACAGACACATGAACAGTGTTGGGTAAAGGTTTTAGATGCAATGAGTCCCTTTGACCAACAGGTGGCTCCATAATAAAATATGCTTTTTTGTATTGTTTTCTCTTGACAGATTAAGATGCAAACTTGTATTTGATGTTTCACAGTTAGATGTTCAGCACGGATGACAAAGAAAGGCATGAAAAGTTTTTCGTCTTGCTCCAGTTTCCACTCAACGTCTGCAAAGATTCAAACAAAGTGGACCAATAAAAGTTCAACCTGCATTTTAAGCTGTAACTGGCACACAGCATCACATTATCTATAATCATCTTTAGTTTTCTCTCACACGCACTGCAGGGTTGCAATACTTTCCACATACTTTTTTTTTTGACTGTGATTAACAGCCGGAGCTGCGAGATTGTAGGTCAGTCGCTGCAGTCGAAGGAAACCACATAACCATCGTTATGACTCAGAGAGTTTAACTGCGTCACAGCCGTCAACTTCTCATCCTCTCTGTGTCTAAAGGCCAAAACTGTTTCAGTAATATTGTCAAACACATCAAACTGTTTGTCTCTTAAGTTTAAAAGCCTTGAATTCAAATAGACACAATGGGTTGTGTTGTATTTATCACCGCTGTGCACCCTTGACCCATTTCCTCTGAGTGACGGATGATTAAAAGGCCTCATTCGATGATATCTGTCTCTGTTACAGGTTCACTTACACAAGTGAAAACCCTTCTTATAATTAAAGACTTCACACTGATTCTGTTTTAAAAAAA
>JAQNCA010000002.1:26092260-26102692 GCA_029783725.1 Acanthurus tractus | reverse complement strand
TTTTTTAGACTGATTTTCTTCTTTTGTGACCTCAGGAAAATATATTTTATTTAAAATGTAACTTTAAACATCAGTGAAAGTAAAATAAAGGCATGTGCTTAATTCAACTATTATTAAGCTTTTGTGTAGTCTGACTGTCTCCGTATTAATTAAACCAAATCATTAACGGGCAATAATAATAATAATGTTGTGAGTAAAAGCAGGAGTCAGCTCTGAGTTTTCAAACCCTGTAGCAGATTTAAATCCCCTGTGTTGTTGAAACAGTGCCGTGTTCTTGTTCTGTCATCATGAGCTCATTTGTTGGAACCAAAAGCTCAAACTGGCATCAACATTTGAAGCTGCAGCCGCAGTCTGAGCCGTTCTGCAGAAGTATGAACCCAGACGGTCAATTACAAGGCTGCCACTCGAGCTCACAGCTCTGTGGAGCTCAAACACGAGCAGGCACGTGCCGCCTCGAGCGTGAGCGACCTTCCCGCTCGGCTCCGCCCGTCTGCACGCGGATTGGGAGCATTCGGAGCTTTGCATGCTAGCGAGCCCTCTCCGGTTTAACGATCAGGGCTAACGGGGTCAGACGGGAGGGAACGGAGCTGAGCACAACGTCGTCTGGCTGCTTCGCTGTCTGCACAGCTTGTCGACTGTCTGCTTTTGTCTGATCCCGCCAGATTCTGCTTATGATCGGGACTGCGGGTCAGACACAACACAGTCTGCACGGGGGATGTTTGGAGTTTGACCTGCGGGAGTCGTCACACTTTCTCTTTTCGACAGGCAGGGTTGTTGAAATCTCATCATAATCGAATATAACTAAACAATTTGGTATATTTTTCAATGATAAATAACTGATTTCATTTAACTGAAAGCATTTAGTTTTCGATAGCAACTTGCTCACAATACAGACATTTTATCTCAAAATCATGCTTTTACTTTGTAAACTCTGTAAACCCTCTAAAAGCTGAGTTTGATGAGTTCGATTGTCTTTTCTTTTATTGTTTCACATTCAACACTAAAACTGCACCAGAAAACATAAAATGATAAAAAGCCGCATGGATGCAAATTACAACGTCAAAGCATTTACAGATTTTTCTTGATATCTTTTTTCAAAACCAGATCAACCAGTTTGTGAGAGAGAAGAACTGAATGATTCATTCAGAGTTTAAGTTCAACATCTGCACTGAGGCGCAGCAGGCATGACGATTCAAATTACAGCCCTGTTTTATCTGAATGTTCACATCAAACATGTAATTTCACCTTTGAAGCTGAAAGAAATGTTTAATAATCTGTCCATCAGAAGGCACGGATGCTAAATATTCCCCTGGGACATGCGATAGAGAAACACAGTCCTGCTTTGTGAAGAATTAAAACAGCTACTCCATTGAGTCAAAGTTAAATCACTGATTGGAACAAAATATTGCAATATTGAACAAAGACCTTACTTTTGTTGATATTGCTGAGTATGTTTTCATGTCAGGGCAGTGGAGCGGCCAGCGGTCGGTGGGAACGTGAGGGGTTGCAGATGGCGATGACTTGCAGGCCGCCCGACCCTTCTTTTGCGGCTCACAACAATCAGACAATCAAACGGATTAAGTCGCGTTTTAATGACAGAACAAAACAAATCAGACGACCTGCCATCTGAAAAATACAATTAGCAACTTAACCTTTTCTTAATGAGACACAAGGAGCAAAAACTTTGTTCGTCAGACCCGAACTGTTGTGTAAACAGGAGTCAGTTTGGTCCGTTTGGAGATCAGGCTGAAGTTTGCATCACATAAGATCCTGACATTGTATTTTAGAGGCACAAACAGCCAAACCTTCTCAACCTTTGGCTCGTAGAGTGTCATTTTCCTCTGAGTGCCTCGACACAAACTCGTCTGTCACTCCTACTGTTCTCTCTTTATAAATGTCATCCTCCTACGTGCTGCCATAATCAGGGGTTTTAAATGACAGTTTAACAATATGTTTCATTGAAACAAGATGGCAAACTGCCTCCAGAGAGACGGTGTCAGACATGTTTTTTCGATAATGGCTCGAATGCGTCGCTGTTTGTCCTGTCAGCTCTTTGCTTCAGAAGAACAGGATGCACTGACTTTAAAACACACCCATCAGAGCAGAAGTTCAGAAGTTTCCGTGACGTTTTACACCCTGAAAGAGTCCAGTGTAAGAAGACACGTAAAACACGAACTTCATCTAATTTTTTATCTTTATTTTTAGCCAGCGTGGCGAACAGAATGACTTAGATCATTTTAATTTGTCCGTGATGTAAGTGGATCCGTTTTTAAGCTTCAGTGTCACTGAGGGAAATCAGGTCTCGTTGCATGATCGAGTGCGTCACGAAGCCCACAACACACACACGCACACACTTTTATAACAAGAAATTTTTTTTACATAGATTTCAACAGAGCTCACATTCAAAGCAAGTGAATGGTCTTTTGTTGTCAAAGCTTTTCCGATGCGAAATCAAGACCAAATAATCAGCTAAGCGAAGGATCTGAGAATAAAGATTCGACATCAGGTGATAATTTTAACATCCTCTTTGTTTCCCTCTTCAGGTTTCTCCTTCAGTGTTTGGAGGATCTGGACGCGAGCCTTCGGAAGCTCAACTCTCGCCTTTTTGTGATCAGAGGCCAACCTGCCAACGTGTTCCCGCGGCTCTTTAAGGTCAGTCTCAACAGGAAGTTCACAGCAGCTCTATTATTCTTGTTTAAAGGTTGTTTATCAAGAAAAAAAATGCCAGAGTTCCTGTTTCCTGCTTCTCAAACATCAGGATGTGCAGATATTTGCTTTATTATATCGTCGCAAAGTGAAAACTGTTGTTTCTTGGACTGTCGGGCGGATAGAAACAGCATTTTAAACTTTCCTTCTGCTCGTCGAAGGAGTGGAAGATCTCCCGGCTGACGTTTGAGTACGACTCCGAGCCTTTCGGGAAGGAGAGAGATGCTGCCATCAAGAAGCTGGCCATGGAGGCAGGGGTGGAGGTCATCGTCAAGATATCACACACCCTCTACGACCTGGACAAGTGAGAAAAACACAAGCACAGTCAAAGACTTGCATATTTTAACTGTTATTCACTTTATTTGTGCAATTAGTAAGTTGAATATTGGATTTGAATCTGAAATCTTTTCCTTCCCAGGATCATAGAGCTGAACGGCGGGCAGCCTCCTCTCACCTACAAGCGTTTCCAGACTCTGATCAGTCGGCTGGATCCTCCTGAAATGCCCGTGGAGACGCTGTCAGACAGTCTGATGGGCCGCTGTGTGACCCCCGTCTCTGAGGACCACGGAGACAAGTACGGGGTCCCATCTCTGGAGGAGCTGGGTGAGAAACCAAACACACACCTGCAGCAGGTCCAGTCCAGTGCAGACCTGGATGGACTTTACAAGCATCCGCAAGAAGGTTTAGATGTTCAGGCGGCAGGCAAACGGTCTGACCTCAGACAAGCTGCTGCAGAATCAAAAAATAGCATTATGGTGAAAAATACCTTTGACGGTGCAGTGAGGAAGATGGATTCAGCTTCCAGCAGTGAGAATGTTTTGCTACAGCTTTTGAACCAACTTTAGACCACATTTACTCTAAAAGAAAAGCTTTAAATGGTCCAGAATAAACCTAATATAGTGTCACACTGCTTCTCTCTGAATTCAATTAGTATCTTATATAATAAATACGTAAGTACCTCTTTCTTTAAATTAGTGCAACCTACTCTTTTTCAGGCTTAATCTGCCCAAAAAAATCTTAGATTCCAGTCTTAAAACAATAAGACAAAGCTTTTTAATACTCTGTCATCATACGTTTTCCCCCAAGCAACATTCATTTAACACCTTTGACTTAAACAAAACTTTATGCACATTGTTCCTGCATCAATGGTAGGTTTCTCTATTTAAAGATACACCTCGTCTCAACCCTCACAATTGGATTAATCAGGTTTACGGCCTTTGAGTTTCTATCCAGATGTCCAGTTTCCATTCACAAAAGGTTAAATCCATCCAAACAGTTGCACTGCAAACCCCACTGCCACCTGTTGGCTCCTCCTGTGCAGCTTGTTCACTAGTAAACAAGATATCTCGGGTGTTAACTCTCTAAAACTGTCAGCGCAGGTGTCTGGTTTCTCTCTGTGAAGCTAAACCGAACTCAAGCTGTTATGAATGAGCTAAACAAACCTGGAAACAGGTTAACCCTCTTAAACTCAGCCCGTCAAGATGTCTGGTTTCCATTCACAGAAGGACGGTTTTTCCATTCGCAGTCTTTCAGCGATGCAGCCATCTGCTGCTCACAGCTGCTGCTCAGCTGATCCAGAGCGAACCGATCCGATCGCCGGCAAAGAGCGAGTTGCAGAAAGCAAAGCGGTTCCAGTTTTTTCCAGCGTGATTAAAATAAAATGAGATGAATCAGGTGCAGCTGAAGAAAGTCACAAAAGAGATTTGGACCTTACAGAATGCTAGAAAAGGTGTTTTTAATGTCTTTAAAGTTATATGTCGTTTTAAAAAACATGTTAACGAGCCTTCGCAAATTTTTTTAACTCAATTCTCAGCTGAGTTTCCACAGCATGTTAAGAACATTATTTCATTGTGCTTTTTATAATCATTAGCAGGTCGGAGTGAATAATAATTGCTTCATGTTATGTAAGATTTTAATTAAAGTTCCATGACATAACTGGAGCTTGTTGACTCATCTGACAGCAGCTCAGATCTGTTCGTAAACCTGGAAGATGATTCAATGTTTGCAGGCTTTGACATCGAGGGGCTGCCTTCGGCCGTGTGGCCGGGAGGAGAGACCGAGGCTCTGACGAGGATAGAGCGCCATCTGGAGAGAAAAGTTAGTACTGCTCCGCCTGTCGGGACACAACAGCTTCTCCACATGAAAAACCTTCTTGAACATCTACACTTTTCTTTGTTTTCTTTGACATAACTGATTTAACTCAAGTAATAAATTGAAGTATTGAAGGTTTTAATCATCAATTATCCCAATTATCATTCCTCATTGATCCCTCCCTCCCTGTGTTTCTTTCTCTCTCCCTTGTTTTTTTCTTTGTTTTCAGGCCTGGGTGGCAAATTTCGAGCGACCCAGGATGAACGCCAACTCACTGCTGGCCAGCCCGACGGGCCTCAGCCCCTACCTGCGCTTCGGCTGCCTCTCCTGCCGCCTTTTCTACTTCAAGCTCACAGACCTCTACCGCAAGGTCAGCAGGTTTTTTAACTTCCTCTGTGGGCAGTTTGGAAAACAACATGTCGTGCATTCACTCACACTGAGCCAGATTTATGCTGTAATCTGATTATTTATCTGTATGTTATTGTTCTTACTGAGTTCTAAACACGACTGAAACTGAGAAGAGTTTTATCAGTAGCTTGACTTAAAAGCAAATACCACCTTAAAAAAGAAAAATGCTAAAATGCATGTATGCTAAATATCAGCTTAGAAGCTTGATTATAGTCAAGTTATTGACTAAAACGAAATTTAATCAGTCGTCAGTGAAGTTGAAGATTTTGAGTTTTGCAGAAAAGAATGAAAACTTTCACTCTTGTGCAACATTACGTTTCAGGGACACAAAATCTAACGTGATTCAACAAGTACCACGTATGAGTGGGAGGCTGCAAATGCCAGAATGGTTGAGTTAAAATGGTTGAGGGACCACACAGCTTAAATAAATGAACCTGCAGACAAGACGGCAGTTTAAACATGTCCAACAAACCACATGACCTATGATTCTCTTCTTCATTGGTACCATAAAGATTTAAAGTCCACCGTCTTTCTCACTAATATTCTCTGTTCCTGCTGTGTTTTACCTGTTTCCAGGTGAAAAAGAACAGCTCTCCTCCTCTCTCTCTGTACGGTCAGTTGCTGTGGCGAGAGTTCTTCTACACCGCGGCCACCAACAACCCACGCTTCGACAAGATGGAGGGGAACCCCATCTGCGTCCGCATCCCCTGGGACAAAAACTCAGAAGCGCTCGCCAAGTGGGCCGAAGCGAAGACGGGTTTCCCCTGGATAGACGCCATAATGACCCAGCTGAGGCAGGAGGGCTGGATCCATCACCTGGCCAGGCACGCGGTGGCCTGCTTCCTCACCAGGGGCGACCTGTGGATCAGCTGGGAGGAGGGGATGAAGGTGAGGAAGCAGGGGTGTTTGGGAGATTTTTTAATGCATCACATGTTTTTCCTCAACAGATGATGTTCGCGCCTTCAGAGCTGCAACTCATTGACGATGTGGGTTTAAAAGTTGAGATTAAAAGTTGATTCTTGACATTAAAAAATTTTAATTTTTTATCCTTTTGTAAGTGAAGATAAATACAACAAGAAGCCCTTCCTGCAGTAAAGAAATAACATTTTTACAGACGAACTGGTCTTGATTGTTAAGATGGAAACCTTTGGAAATCGTAGCTTTGTGTTTTTTAAGGTGGTAATAGATTGTTTCTTTAGTTTTTTTTCTGACTTTCTAACAAAATCTCCACTGCACTTATTCAGCATGTAGATGAAATGTGATAGAAATGTCTTTTATTGGAGCCATAAATGTGAGAAAAATCCTCAAACCTCGAAGCAAACATCTGGAAAACCTGTGTGTTGCAGGTCTTTGAAGAGCTGCTCCTCGATGCAGACTGGAGCGTGAACGCAGGCAGCTGGATGTGGCTGTCCTGCAGCTCCTTTTTCCAGCAGTTTTTCCACTGCTACTGCCCCGTGGGCTTCGGCCGGCGCACCGACCCCAACGGGGACTTCATCAGGTGGGTACTTTTCCTGGCATCGCCCCTTCGTGCCAACCGCTGACCCCCCCCTCCCCCCAGCCACGAACCTGGATGGCGCCCTTCGTCCCTCTGTCTCTCTGGATGACACACACTCAGGGACACACAGAGGAAGAGGAGGGCGGGAGAGGAGGAAGCAAGTCAGACATGTTTGCGTAGACAAAGAAACAGATAGACATCTAAACACATGTGCCACAGAACGAGTGCAGGTTTGAGCTCAAGTAGCTTTTTTAGATGGTTTTTTAAAGTAATTAGGTCTCTAATCTCTGATTTTGTTGCAGTTTTACATGTCGGTAACATTGCATAATACTATTCTTGGCATCCTCCAGCAGTTCCTGGTTATCTCTTAAACTCGACGACATTATTTAGTCATTTTAAGTGAAATAACATCTCAGCTTTTAGAGTTCAGTTATCGCACAGAAACACTCACTCACACACTCACACTGAGCTTGTATGGCAGCACAGTTTAAATTAAACAGACAGAAGCAGGGAGAGATGGAGGGATAAAGGGGTTCTCCATCCAGATCTCTGGGTAAGTGAATGAAAGAGAAACATCCTTCCCTCTTCTCCTTTTAATTTTTCGCCTGTCAGTCCATTTTCTTTTCTGTTACAACTGCAGCACTTTAGTTTTTGGAATCAGGCATGTCTTTTTGCAGTGATTTCAGTGTTAACAGTGTACTTCTCTGAGTGCATTTTAATTGTCTGTGAATATCCTGTTTAGTGATTGTGTACGCGTGCGCATCTTTAGTTGATACAAAACTATTTTGCCAGCAGATCATTTTTCGCTGCAGAGGTGTAGATTTCTTCTTCTCCTTCTCTCGATGTGGCTCTGTGTTTTGTGTTTTTTTGGCTCATCTGTTTTTTGTTTTTTTTGGGGGGATTGGGGGAAAAGTTCAGCTATCCCTCTCCTCTTTGCAGATTGTAGATGATTGCTTTTAAGATGATTGGCCGTTCTCACCCTCCGCCCCCCTGCCATCCAGGTGCAGCCGGGCTTGCCGGCCTGGGCTGCACTGGATGGAAGTTGGGTGCCGAGTTTTCAGACATCGGTGGTCGTTTTGTTTTACTTACCTAGGCAAAACCCTGAGGGTCGGGACTTTGCACGAGCCCCAGCAGCACCCTCTGGGCAGGTTTGTAACTCGGTGGCGTCTCATTCCGTCAAAAGGGATTCTGACCACTTGGTAGGGAAACGCAAACGCCTTGCTTGCATTCATTAGGTAGGGGACTATGAAGCATTCCCCAGAGGGTAGTGAGGAGAGGCGTTGAACCAGCGGTAACTCTGCCATCGCAGTGCTGCACGGTTGGCGCCGGTACGTGTTACCCGCGCTGTGCCACGCGATCCGCCTCATTGTCCAGGCGCTGGACAAAGCCCCTCATCCGGCCCTTTGCGAAATGTTCAGTGGTGCTCTGCTTATGTGAATGCAGCCTTGCCGGTTCAAGTGGACCAGGAGGCAGCGGCTGGTCGATATGTGTATGAACCGAGACACACACACATACACACAGTCGAGCACACACATCTGAAATGCACACATTTTATTAGAACTTTAAAAAAAACACCATTGAAACAAATGTGAACAGATAGAATTAACCAAGTGAGGACTTTCACAGGAGCTGAAAGTATCACATGTCAGGTGATATTTACTGTTTTTGGTTATCAAATATATTTTTTAAGATGCAAAGACAGCAGAAAAGATACTGTTGACCAACGATCTGAGTTAACAAACGTGATCATTGGTGCTCATGCGACAAACACAGTGAAAACAGGTTGAAGCTTAAATTAAAAAAAATGCCTTTCAAATGCACAATTTTTAAATATTCTGATTAAAAAACATTAAAATTAAAAGCAAAAAAATGGTAAAAAAAAGTTTTGCTTGCGACCCATAAACATACACACACACACACACACACACACACACACGTAGACCCGTCCTCACGCACCACCCGCTGTCCTCCGTCGGACCGCTTGCTGCCGGCAGGTCGCGGATCTTCCTGGCAAAAGGGTTGTCGTCCCTTTTGGTGAAATGAGGGGGCCCCCTAGTGGGCCGGCCCAGAGTGTGGCGCTGTGGTTGTGGGAGGGGACAGTCAGTCAGACCACTTGAAAGACAACCACTACAGTCTGAGGGACGGGGGGAGCAGGCATGAGCTCTTTTCTCAGTCAACCACTGTCTGATCGTGGGGAGGGGAGGTGGTGGGCGGGGTTCTGGAGCTGTTGAGGCACAATGGGAGACTTCTGTCATCGACTAGAACCTGTCAGCACACGTTCAGGTGGACGTTCAGCTTCAGTTTGCAGACCGACATGAACCGAGGGAGGCGACGGCGGCGGCGGCGTGCAGCTTCAAGGACGATTGAACCTGTAAACAAACACACATGTGATGCTGGAGGTTTTTGAGCCCGTTGGGACGCAGAGGACGAGAGAGGTGACTTAAAGACACTTTATCTTAGTTTTTATCAGTAATAAAGAAAGTAAGAGCAGATCTCTCGATGGCAGAACTTTCCCACTGTGCACCGGCTCAGGTCAGAACGGGTGGGGCGGGGGTGGGGGGGGTGTGGGAGGGTCAATACTCTCTGCTTTCTAACCGCGTGTTGCAGTAGACGTCTCCTAGCATCATCGAGCCGGTCGGCAGCGGCCTTTTCTGGCGACGGGGTGGTCTCCGTAGCAACCGGAGCGCCGTCCGCCGCCGTCGGTGTGGTGTGTGTGTGCGTCCACAAGGCCGCCCTCACCCCTGCCCTCACCCCCACCACCCCCCAATCCCCCATCCTCCTCTCCCCCCCCCCCCCTTCTCTCAGCCCTATTGCTGCACTGTGCTGCTTCCCACAATTCCACAGTTCCCCCCGCCCCGCCCCTCCCCCCCCCCCCCTTCCTCCTCGGACTCGGTAAGGTCGGACCAAGTGCAGTAGGTAGGTGGCCTCTCTTTGTCACACGGAGAAAAAAAATCCAGAACAAACATCAGCAGGCTGGGACGGAAGTGAGACGTCGCCTCGCTCCGTCTTGTTGCAGTCAGTGTTTTTATTGGCTTCAGTTCTCGGAGGATCACACTGTCCTTTTTTTGTCTGCGGTGTGGCTGATAACACACCAAACTCACAGTTAATGTTGATCCCAGACCACAACACCTCATTTTTTTTTGATTTTTGTTTCGTTTTTTCCTCCCATGTTGTGAACTATAAGTCCTCTCACTTCGCACTGCGATGGTAACTCACCTCAGTGCTCGAGTCTCTAAGAGTCCAAGACTTTGTACTCATCACTGTCATGTACTGTAGCCATACTGTGCAGTGTTTGCCGTTTGTAGTTTTTGTAGCAGCCACTGTATTTTACATCACACTTGTAAGCATGAAGTGCTAAAGACCAGCATGCTCTTATTAGCCACAGTACATGCAGAAACTGTAAAAGTAAAACTGTCATGAAATGAAATGATTCAGTAATAATGTTTAAGTTTGATAATCTTACCATAAAGATGCATAGTTGTCAATAAGATGGCAAAATTGTATTCATACTGCATTTAAATGTTATTATAAAAAGTACTACACCCTTTATAAACATATGAAGAAGTAAAAAAAAAGTTATTATTCTTTATTTTCTTAAATAAGATTTCATCTTTTTTCCCCGACCTGTTTTCAGAGAATGATATTTTGCATCCCTGTGTTTCGGGGGGGGGGGGGGGGGGGGGGGGGGGGGGGGGGGGGGGGGGGGGGGGGGGGGGGGGGGGGGGGGGGGGG
>JAQNCA010000002.1:25994586-26010720 GCA_029783725.1 Acanthurus tractus | reverse complement strand
TTTAAGTTATTTACGTGTGATAATTGGCAATCAAAGTGCTGTTGCTGTGTGTTTTTTTTAAAGTTTCAGGAGTTTGGAGCTTTTTGTTTGCATCACGCAGACTTTTCGAAAAGAAGCTAACAGAAGTAGCGGTTAGCCTGCTCTCTGTCGTTAGCCGAGCCGAGTTCTGTCTGTGTCATGCTGGTAGTGAAAGCTAACGTTAGCCGATGACTTGGCTACACTGACAAGCGACGAAGGCCAAAGTCTAACACTTAATAAAGCCAACTAAAGTCACTTATTTTTAGCATTTTCACAGTCATAGTAGTGTATAAGCACCTGTATCTTTAAATGAAACTGGAGTTTATAAAGGAACTTTGTTCAAATACCTGACTTTGCGTGGACCAACAAGTTTTTTTCTCCTTCGCGTCGCTTGCTGGCATCAAAACTGATTTTCGGGGTTGATTTCCTGTTCTCTTTGAGCGCGCGCTCTTGCGACCGGCGGGGGCGCGCGCAGAGGCGGAGTGGGAGGGTTTCGTGCCCGTGCCCGTCCGCCCCGCGCGCACTGACAGCTCGTCCGTTCCCCCCGCTGGTGTAGCCGTTAGCGCGGTGGCTGTGCAAGCGGCGGTTTGAATGGTTTAGCGGCGGAAATCAGAGCCAAACCGGGATGCGAGTGTTATAAATATCGAGTCGCGCTTCACTTACAGAAAAAAAAAAAAACAGACGCCACACTGAAGGAAAAAAAGGAGGAGAAAAGGTAAGAAAAACACAGAGATAGCCGGTGGCTAACATTAGTCAGCTTTACTGCCCTTGGATTAGTTAGAGAGCTAAATGCTAGCTGGCTTATTCAAACCAGGAATATCGCTTAGTGCATGCTAGGCTATGGACTGGCTAACAAACATGGATGCTGTGTGTTTCCCTTTGATGTGGCGCCTGGAGATTATCCGCTTTAACCACGGTTTGATTCTCGAGCCGACCGGTATTTTCTAGTTCCGTTGCCAGTCACGAACCGAGAGCCTTATGTGCATATGGGTACGGAGACGCCGGATTCAGATCCCAGGGCGTCGTATTGATTAAGTTCCACCGTTTCTACCGTGACCGAAATAGTTAGTCTTGAGCAGAACAGTGAGAAGACATTACAGGATAAATCCGGATCTGTAATCTGTGGCCAAGTGAGGGGCCAGTGTGTGTTTTTGATCTCGCTTGTCTCTGCAAATGTTGGAGCGACAGGTGCAACTTCCCATGGCGAGGTGATTTATAGCATGTGAGCAAAATAGCAAGGCTGAAAGAATCTGTACCAAAGTGTGTCCAAATAATGTCCATTGTGTTTTTTTTCAAAGGGTAGGTCCTATTACTGGTTTGGTTAGGGGTGAATCTGAAATAGCTGGATTGGAGCTGCTGTCTTTTTCTGTCCTCACATGATGTGTATATGTAGTGGCAGGTGGTAACTTTCTACACACTGGCTGACCTTGTGGGTGTGCAAGAGTGCATGCATGTTTATGGCAGAGCATGATCCAACATATCATAAAAGCCTTATCAGTTGGAATTATGGCTGTGGCCAACCACTTTGGGTCTGTCATCAACTTCAAATTGTAGTCTTTTGAGTCAGAACAAAGGCAACTGCTTTGTTTTCCATTCTAAATCATGTAGTTATCAAAGTGTTTATTATTTTATGGTTTCACATTTGTACTCCAAACTCTGATTCTGAGCACACAAAAACAAAGTCTTGTTCTATAATTGGCTCCAGCCGATCCTTTTTTTTTTTTGCAAATGAACGGAAATCTAAAGCAGATGCATGTTCTCCATCATGAATTACGATATATTGGTTGCAGATTTTAGACTCTTGATTGTTCTTATTTGTGGTATTATCCTCCACAGCTATAAATATATCCACCAAACTAGGAGAAAGTCAAACAAAATGAAAGAAATATTAACTCAGTCAGTTTCAGTTTTAATACAATCATTTGGTAACAACTAAAGTAGTTGCTCAGTTTTTTTTTACTGTGGCCAGCACCTTGAATAGTTAAGCTTTCAGTAATAGAAATCTGCTGCAAAGAACATGTTCTTGCACTTGCACTCATAAATAAACAGTATGTATTTTTACATTAATCATTTGCACACATTTGTGAGATAGTTTCTGCTGCTAAAAATGGCCTGCGTAACTGATTAATGACTCCTGCATCACTTTGTAGCGGTTCTTGGTGTTGATCTGGAAAAATGGTAGCATGCATTTACACAAAATAATAAATAATACTAGATAATAACAAAACTTGAAACAGAATGTGTTCATAGTGGAGGTTTATACTCAAATGACTAAGTTAACAATCTTACAATGGCTGTTCTCATCTGTTTAAATACATGATGTTTTCATTCATTGCTCAAGTGCTCAATACAGATATCAATTGCATCCATTTCAGAGCATTACCCTTTAAGGTCTTATTAAATGTCAAATCTATGTAAGCTTTATTTTACAGTACACTTCCAGGAAACATTACAAAATCACATTTTTTTGCCTGAGTCAGCCGGTCACTGTGTAGGTTTTGGGGAATATGTGATGGTTCATTATGTCATCAGTATGAGCTCTGGTACAAGCAGTCATCAGTGACTCATACACAGCCAGTCACATCAAATCAGGTTACACCTAGATAACAGACCAGTAGTAGGTCAGGGAGGGGGATAATCACTGCTGCCACACTGCAGCTACACTGGAAACTGAATGCTGTTCAGTTCACTGGTCATATGAACAAGAGCTGTAACTAAAATTTTCATCCTTGATTAATTAACTTCTGAGTGTTTAAAATGTCAGCAAAGCCATCTGTTTCCCAGAGCTCAAGAAAATGTCTTTGACTGTCTCATTGTTAAATACTTAATATGCAAAGATGAAGTATAAAGAGAAATGAAGAATATCGTCACATTTGATAAGCTGTGCATCTTCCAGCCCCATAATGGTCTTTTTAGGAATTTGTGTGTGTTTAAGTATGATTTTTGAATGTTGTTGTAGATTCTGTCATTCAATTATCTGATTTGTTTTTGCTTAATCTAAATCTGAACCCTATTAACTCTAATTATATGCAGTGCAATGTAACAGTTTCCTGTCAGAGTGCCTCTGCTGTGACCCTTGAAAACCTAAAATTATCCCCCAGCTGGGATTCCCATTGGCTCACTGGTATTGATATTTCTAGCCTCACACAAAAGGCTGACAGGTTTTGTATTGACTCTCTGGCATTAGAA
This sequence comes from Acanthurus tractus, assembly GCA_029783725.1. NCBI lineage: Eukaryota > Metazoa > Chordata > Actinopteri > Acanthuriformes > Acanthuridae > Acanthurus > Acanthurus tractus. Next base: position 26,007,513 of record JAQNCA010000002.1, on the reverse strand, counting down.
AACAAAAAGAGTTGTAGGCAACTGCAAGATCTGAGCTTTACTGGACCAAATAATACATGATTCACTCTGATTTTCAAACCCAATAAATAAGAAAGACAGACCCTCATATGCAGTTATATTTCATTCAGTTCTTACATTTTTAGAGCTTCGTTGGATGAAGTCTTTTTCAAAAGAGAGTCATTCAATCAAAAGTACTAAACTGATAGAAAAAAGTGTGGTTAACTGTTGAGTTAGTGAGATTTAAGTGAGACTGAAATGCAATGCATGCAAAGCATTTACAGGTGTGTATCTCCCTTCTTTCTAGAGAAATCCTAGATCCCCTGAAGAAAAATGTCTTTGCTTTTGACAGGAGAGATTGTGGCTGCTGATAGCCTGTGGTCATAAGTTTTGCATGTGCATGTCCTCCAGACAAGATGGTGTAACAGTCTTATGATCGCAGGTCACATGGGGCTGTCAAATATTCACCTTCAGTTTCCTTTCTACTGCGACTTCACACATTCTTCTGCTGTCTTTTTGTCACTCTGAACCAATCCCTTCTTTCTTCCTGTCAGTCAATCTCTGTCCCTCCCCGACCCTGCCATCTCCCCCGTCCGCCTCGGTGGTTTGATTTCCATCAGTCTTACTTTATTTCCATCATTCCTGTCTTCCTCTCTGATCTCGGAAAGTGATTTCGACAGATTTGTTCTGATGAATCATGGATGTGCTTTGCAGTACTATCAATGATGTACAAAGTTTCTCAGTAAAGTTACAGCATGAGGAGAAGTTGTGATGAGTGTTTTACAGGAAATTTGATAACTAAGACTCAATTTGTCCAGGGACCCTATTTTAACAAGATTATAAAAGAGCACTGTTTTTTGGCATTTTTACAGTTACACTCTTAGCTCTTTAAACTAAATTTAAAAAATAATAAAGCAGCTTGACGGATGCACTTGACCACAATATAGGCGATAATGGATAATGTATCAACTGATGTGATAATTATACTCCAGTGTCACAATAATGCTGAGTAAATTAAGTAAATTACTATACTACGGCTGCAACATAAAAGTATTTTACTTATTGATTTATCAGTAAATTTCTCTGATTAATCCATTATTCGTTACAACTTTACAAAATCATTGCAAATTGATTACTGTAACAGTAGTGACTTTTTTTTCTGTAGATTGCACAGTATAGTGTGTGCACACACTGTTTGCCTCAGCAGATTCCAGGCTTTTAATGTGATGTTTTCTCCTGCACCACTTTTTATGTGTCCATTGAGAAAGCTCATGCACGATTGTCAACAGAAAGCTAATTAAACAATAGCTAACAAATTGGATTGACCTTTTTGCATCACACAGCATCCCTGTGCCAGGATGTAGAGACTGATGAGGAAGCAGTCTATGGAGATGTGTGGGTGTCAAGTTTATACAGCTTTGCTCAGAGTGATGGCCATGTCTGTGCTTTATGCTCAGCTTAATTTGTGTCTTAATTCTTTTGTGTTTGCCCTCAGTTTAATTTAGCTACGCTAAGCTTTGCAAGAGCAAGTCTTCACCGTCAGATGGTGGCGTGATTTTCTTAATAAGTACCTTAGCTTGCAATGTGAGATTGTTTTACTAGTTAACTAAGGGACTCCATCATCTGATTACCAAACAGCACTTATGAAGATTTCTTGGTGAATGATAAACTTTTAGACCAGCAGTGCTAAATCATCAATAACTCTCTGTATTTTGAGCTCGTTCCCTCTCATCATGTAAGGAAAAGGTGTAGAGCATTTTTAGAAAATCATCCGAAGCTTTTTGGAGTTAATCTACGCTAGTGAGAGCTTCAGTGAACATACTGGGATACATCAGTGGCTGCCCTGCATGCAAATGTGTGGCAGCTGTGTTTACTGTGTCAGTGTAGCGTTGAGGTTGAATTACCATCGATTGATTGTCAGGCGGGAAACTCTGTAGGGCTGAGTGTGTTTGTAACATGATCTTAATAAATGGGGAGCCACTCACTTTTACAACCAATTTGTCAGTATTTTATTTCTTTCTAACTAAGGCTGGAACTAATGATTGTTTCAGTAATTTTTAATTCAATAATAGTAATAGTTTTGTCTTTTCAGTGTCAGAAAAATAGTGAAAAATACCTGTCAAAATTTCTAATAGCCAAGATGATCTACAAAAATGTCTCACTTGCAAAGGTTTCCTGTTAATTATAAATGGCACAGATAAACATTAAGTTCTTAGCTTTGAGAAACTGCATCAGTAATAAACTCTGACATAAGTAGCTGTCAAACAGTTTGAAAATGAAATGTTTCCTCCGTCATACTGTCCGTCTTTTACCAATATTAACCCTCATGCCTGAAGAACTGCAACTTTTGCTTTCACTTTGGATTGTTTATCATCTCATTTCCTTTTAAGATTAGTCTATAAAACTGCAATGAGAAGTGGCAGAGTCAACAAAGTTAAAAATCAAGAAATATTTGGTATTTATTCGACTGTTTTTCATCAATTATCACATTCTCACTGACCACTCAATATGTGCTTGTCTGTCTGTCTGTTATCTCTCCCAGCTCTTTCGTGAGCAGAAGAGTTAATATCATACCATCAGAGTTAATATGAGACCTGCATTGACTTGCTCTGTTTGTTGAAGTATTTTTACTCTGTTATGAAATCCATATTGATAACAGGAGGTGTGGTCAAATTCTCAGAAGACCACTTAGAGATCACTGGCTGTAAGAGAGAGACTGAAGAGGATTTAAGTGCGTTATCCACAATGCAAAATGATGCACATGTCAGACACTTCAGGGAATGCTAGCTTGATAATGTTGTGACAAACTGAACATGATTCTTTTTCTTAATGGGTAGTATCTGTCATCTGTTTGCTAATGGCTTTTAAAAGAAACACCTTGTGCATTTTTTGTGAAACAAGCGAGAAAATGCATAAATGCAGCAGCTCAGTATTTCTTGATGTAACACAAAAGCCATCTACAAAAGGATAAATGGAGTGAAATTAGGAGGAAACAGAGAGGAAACAGGGAATAGAACTGTAAACGACAAAGAGAACATGGGGTTTAATAAAACAGAAAGTGGACAGAGTTCCGAAATGGAAAGTGTAAGAAGAGAATTGAAAGACATTGGAGGTTGGAGAAAAAATATCTGAAATAGAGTTAGAAGAGGGATTGAAATGGGATGACTTTAATGAGAAAGTGATGACAAAGGTGCTGAGCAGAAAGTGGAGGGTGGTGTGACAATAATGAGAGTGATGGAGAAGTGTCAGACTGATGTGAACAGGAGATGGAAGGAGGAAAAGAGATTACAGAAAAAAGGTGGTTGGGAATGATTGACACAGTGATAGAGAGAGAAAATAGGATGGAGCGAGGCATTAGCTGTACTTTCATGCAACTATCATGACATGAAATAAAAGGGGGATCAGGTGTGTCTTCATCAGCTTGGGAGCAAAAGATTACAAACATCGAAATTGTGAAATGTCATTTTAGCTTATTTTACAGTATAATGTGGCTTTACCAACCTTTAGCCTGTATGACAAAGTTACAGGTACTACACCTGTAACAGCATTCCTGGTTTTAAAATTTTCATTTCTTGTTTTCAAAGTTCATAACAAGTCACTTTGGCAGAAAATGTATCTACTTTGTCCATGGTGACTCACAAGGCAGTAATGGAAACAAAGACAAAAACAATTGCATCCGGGTGCAATGTCCGGGCCTTAAATTTGATATCAGTCGTCATTACAATAAAATACTTGTAACGATGGAGACAATACATTAAAAAGTGTAGATTCATAAATTGATCAGAAGTTGGAATCCTCTCCTGAGACTTTTTGTTGTATCTATTGGAAGATCAGTGAAGTGCACGTTTAAGTTTCAACTTTTCTTTGACAGTATCATGGGCTGGATCTCTCACTTCTGTGGTGCTTATCTGTTTGTTCCCTTTGCTTCCTGCACCGTGTCCTGTGCCCTGTAACACTGATATGATATGAAGGGTTTTTTTTTTGAGAGCCATGGCTACAGATGATATCAAAGCTTTTTTAGTACAAGTGGAACCATCAACAGCAACCCAATCTAGTGAGCCCATTTCAAATCGTGGATCTGGACCCGGACCCTTAACTGAGCATAAACTGTGACATGACAAAAAAAGACTCTTAGCAACAATGTCAACAAGACACAGAACTTTTGGCCGGTGAACCAGAGACTCTCTGTTGGATTCCCAAAACAGTGACCCAAGTTTGAAACAACAGAAGGAAGATACGGTTACTTAAAACTCTGACACACTGACAAAGGTCAAGACAGGTGGAACTGGACAGTGTCACTTTATGTATTTAGGTGTTTCCAGGACAGAGCTGTGATGCTCTGTGAGCCTTCCCTTGATAAACAAAGGTCTTATTCCAAGTTTGAAACTGAGAACACCTTCACACTTATCAGGAATGAGATTTGGCACACTTTCTTGTTTATCTAAGGTTATGTTGTATTTACAGAGTTAGTGGTCATTATGTTGATGCAGTATTTCACTAGTTCGGTCATAAACACCACCAAGCTTTTGATAAAGTAGTTTTTGATAAAATACTTGCAGAGGTCAAACATGTGTCTTGCTGTTTTTTTCTGCTGCTATTGTCAGTTTACAACAGGATATTATGATGTCAAATTAAACATCTAGGAATTGACCACAGTGAGTTCAGTCATCTGTGTTTGCATGTTTGCATGTTTCATTTTTATTATAGTCATTGTTCTGAGATATAAGCATATTTACAACTTATTTTCAAAACATATTAATCTTACTATATTTCGAGATAGTGACATTTTGTTGCCTAGAGTGACTTCTCTAAATTTTAAAGAGACCAACTGCAAGCTGCCACAAAAACCTCAAAGAGGAAGCACTTTTTTTCAGATAAAAGAGCATTATCACCAAAAAAAGATGCTTTTCTTTTTTCTTTTCTTTCATAGTGAGTGGAGAGACAGCTTTTTTTGATACAAGCTGACAACAAAGAGGCCTGGCCTATTTTTCCTCATCCTCACAGGAGAAAAACAGCTGCTTTGAATATTTTTAACATAACTGTTACTCTTGCTTCACACTCACTGTAAGACAATTACCATATTTCCCAACCATTTGACTGGTGAAATGAACTTATGACATGAAACAGGTAAGATAAAGGAAGTAAAGATGGATGACATCATGTTCAATGGCTATGACCTCACACAGTCTAACAGACGTCACTGTTACAACTTGGGCTGCATGATTTTGAAAGTATATCCCATTGGAAAATAATTCCCAGTTTTGCAAAAGATTTGATTTTAACTTTTTTGACACTCATTGTTCTCCTTGAAGGAATATTGTCCCCTGCATTTTAAAATTTCAGTGGTCCATATTGCGGTTTTAATTAAATTTGGAGTAATTGTGCAGCCGTCGTTTCAACAAAAGCACAAATAAGTTATGGCTCTTTTAAAATTTGAATTAACTACTGTAGCACAAAAGCTGGCAATCATGTACACAGCCTCAACTTATATACACTTTTGCATTTCTGTACTGCAACTTCTTGATACTTATTAGCGTGCATGATCTTTATTACAATATCAGCATGAACTGTGCTGTTGATATATTGGGCTGGCTGGTTCAAAGGTTATGCCTTCTATGAGATCTGTATTTGTACAGCTTTTCTGAACTTGTTGGGTTAGGTTTCTCAGCTAGGACTAATACAGTTCAAAACCTTTTTCTTAAAAGTATGTTTCTGATGGATGTGTTACTCAACCTGTTTTCTCTGAGGTCTGGCAAAGCTTCTGAAAATCCTTAAACAACAATGCTCACTTCCCCCACAATACACAAACGCTGCTTTTGGTTAACAGCACATGATTTGTTAAGTGATGTTGTAGGATCCCTTTTATGCTTCTTACTCGCCTTTTTGCAGCTTTTATTATGTTCTTTCCTCTGCTTTCAAGTTCCTTATGTTAATTTATGGTGCATAAGGCTGCAAAGACAGGACTTCTAAACACACAGACTGCCTGATATGCTAATGTGTTTGGAGTATTAATCAAGCAGGCATAAAGTCACTGTGAGTACAGTGAGCGCAGAGACAGCACCATTTTTGGCAAACTGTTTTATTTGTTTTGTTTTGTTTTCTGTTATGGAGACAATGTTAAGATCCCAGTTACACAACCTCAGGAAGCCGAGCAGAACAAAGCAGAACAAAGCAGAACAAAGTGAAGTCTGAGCTGATGTTCAAACACCGCTGTGTCTGTCTTTGTTCTGAACACATGCACATACATGTGCTGAACACAACACATATTCTGAGCTGAAGTTACAGACACATGGCAGAGGGGAAAGCTGTTCCCGAAGATGCTGAATTGTCAGGAAAAGTTTGCTCCAGGATACATTAATATATGTCTTTTTGTAGGTCTTTTTTTAGGAGTCGTTTTGTTTTATGTGATGATCTACTGTCCCAGTTCTATGGATTGTTTTCTTTTATCCCAGTAAGCACTGTAAACTGTTTTAACTTTGCATGGGATGATTGTGTGGAGGTTTTAATTAGTATTATCGTGTGTATGTGCAGATGCTGCAATTTGCTTTGAATTTATTATTGTTTTCCTTGATATGTAAGGGTGGCATTACCTGTTGAGAAAGAAAACACTTGATTAACACAGATGCAGTTACTGACACCACACTTCACTGCATGTGAAAGACAACTATGATGAGTCAATTCCCCTCATAAATTACTTCCTTTATAAAAGCTTTCTATTAAATGCTGCATGGATGTTGATAGAGCAATATAAATGTCATTTTTCGTCTATGTATCCTACTGAATCACATTTTCTGATCTAGTTTTGACTACAGGAAGGAAACAGAGTTCATCGGGTGCACATGAAGCAGAGTGAAGCCGAAATCACTTAACGTGCTCACTGAAAATCCTTTAATAAATGCAGTTCAGTGGGTCTCAGGTGTGGAGGCACACACATATTGTAATTCTTACACTCACACACAGCCACTCTATAAGGCACAGACCATATGCCGTCACCCCCATCACACAGATTGTTATTCTCTGCAGTCTGTTTCGGCCAATTTTCACTCACAGCTCATTCAACTGAGGTCTCATTGGCTGCTGGCTCAGGTGGGCAGCATCTCTGGTTTAGAGCCACTGTGGTGTGTAGATGTATTTATTCACCACACACACACACATGCACGCACACACACATGCTAGCACAGTCTCTCAGTATGTGGATAATCCCCTGGGTACGGATAATTCACCCTCATTGGTTAATCCCGGTCAGGTGGGTGGAAAAACTTTGTTGTGACTGGTTAATCCGAGGCACAGTGGTGGGCGGGGTTTAGGGAGGTGTTAGATTGATGTGTTGTCAGGCATGTTGTTGTGGAGGTGCTTTAGGGTTGCCATGGCAATAGCAGCCATCTGGTGCCCTATAAGGCTTTACACTAATGACCGACACACAAATGAGGTCTTTTAACATCAGAAATATTCTCTCAGCCTGGTCTCAGGTTTTCAGGTATTTTTGTGACCCCTTAAACGGGACACATTGACCACTAGCTTTTCTTTTGCGGCCTGTTTGTTGATGATGATGTGCTTTTTTTTATACTAAGGCCCCAAATTCCCACCCTGTGTGTTTTACATGATCTCTGTTTGTTTGACCATCCAGTGACAATCTGCTGAAGTTAACCTTCTCCACTCACTGCCCTAATTCAGCACTCATGCACCACTTCACCCAGCGGAGAGCACTGACCAAACATTTCACCCAGTGTATATCATGTCACATATCTTTGATGATTAAATTAATAAGGTCCCAAGAAAACTGTTATGTCTGCTTGATGAAAAGCTTCTATGTTAAAGATCCAAAATGATGAGGACCTTGTTTGTAAACTAAACTTAAAATATCAAAACTTGGAAAATTGGTGAAGGGTTATGAGCTCAGGGATTTGATTTGAAGTGAACTCACACCACAACATGCAGAACTTTAAATTATGTACTCATCATTAGTGCGTTTACTGAATATTATGTACTTACTTGTCTTTTTTATGACATTTCTGCTTGAAATCCTATGAAAGTGATTCGTCTGAATTTGATTTCCACCATTTTATTTTGAAACACATGACTGACAACCGAGAACTGATTACATAGGTTTTATTATTCTAGTCTCCTAAAAATAAAACACAACACAGAGTCCTCTTATTCATGCCTCAATTACACTGTTATTTCTGTGATAAGAACCATGTAATATTGTCACAACATTTAGTCAATGAATGGTAGTGTGAAAATTGCTCGTTGGAAGGTGCTGGTCTAGTGTGAAGACAGTGTGAAGCTTCTTTTCCTGTTGTTAATTTAAGTCTAGCAGTCTGCTCCAGTCTGTCTGTGGAGTTGAATTGGCTTACTGTGGTCTCTAAGCCTGCTAACCCCCAAACACCGGCTGTCTGACGGGGTTATATCAACCAGGGGGTTAGATACGGCTCAGTTCAGAGGTCAGGAAGTGGATTTCCTTCAGGTCTTGAAAACCTTGAATCTGCTTTTTTGACAACACTTCTCTTTTACATGATTAACAAACTCATATTTAAATAAGTAGTATTTAAGGTGAGCTTTTGTTCCACCCATTCTGCAAATATTCACATAGCGTATAATAATCTCTCTTCCTGCTTGAAGTTGGTTGACTAGCCCACAGTTTTTTATTGTTATTGATGGATGTTTGTGTTTGGTTGGATTGAATTAGCTTATCACGGTGCCTGCTGTACATAAGCTCTGGAGCTAGAGAGCTCTGCTTTCTGTCGTTGTTTTGCATGATGCCAATATACTGTTTTCCTGCTTTAACAGGCAAAAACAAAAACTGCCACCATCCGAGCAGTAAATGATGAAGTTGTTTCCATACCCATACTGGTATCAAAAAATGCTCAGATGCCGTCTTAATTGTTGTAGCAAGAAATTTTAAACTGCAGCGCGAATCAATTATGAATCAAGATTCTGCTTTGTCAGTTTTCTTGTCTCAAATGCTTTTCAAATCATTGCAATTTATCATTCAGCTTGTAGTTCTGCTCATCATTTCATTTCCTGCGGCTCTTACAGTAAGTTGAGGTTCATTCAGGACACAGAATATGAATCTCTCTGTCTTACACTCCAGCCTGTCTTCGCTCTATGAGTTGATGAACTTAAATCACCTGCTTAAACTCATTTATTCTTCTCCTTTCCTCTACACTCCACTGCACACCCTTTAATCCCACAACACCATTTTCAATCAGAAGTCTGTCACCATCTGACCGGAAGCACACAACATTACATTAAGTAGAGAAGTTGGAAAAGAATATTATATTTTATCTTTCTTGCTCTTTGGCTGTATTTTTAATTAATATCAAAGCCAAAGTTTGTGCATTCACACAAGTGCTGCTCTCATAAAAGATCCTGTGTAAATACTCTTGACTAAAGCTATGTGTGTTATCTGAGTCTTTTGTCTCCACCTGTCCCTGTATGGAACACTAAGACCTGTTTGTTTACCAGCTAAGCTTCAGTGTAAAGGCCAAGAAGGGCTGTTTAGTGTATCTGCAGTGGAGGAGTCTCAAGGACCATGTGGGCATTGAATACCTGAGAGGTGACTGAGATCGTCACCAGGCATTGGAGGAACACATGAGAGAGAACATAAACAGATTCTGCTTAAGTTCCCTTAATATTCTTGTATAACAACTGTAATAGTCTTGTTTTGGGTAAATAAAAATTTGCCTATTCTAGAATATGTGCAAGAAGGAAAGTGAAAAGAGCTGATGGAAGGATTTAAACTGTGAAAAAAAGAAGCAACTTGTTTTCATGTGAGCCTTCCTCTTCTTCCTCTTCCTCTTTTCTTGTGCTCTTTCCACCCTCCAGACAAGAAGCTGAGTGAGTGAGGGAGAGAAGGAACGTGGGAGAGAGAGAGGCCATGGAGCAACAGAGACAGAGAACTCTCTCCACATCTGGAGAATCACTCTACATCGTGCTGGGAGTCGACAAAAGCGCCACCACAGAGGACATAAAGAAATGTTATAGGTAGGTGCTGCACGTTCAGTCACTCACCGATCATCAGCAAACAAAACTAGCACAGCCTGATGAAACTCATTCATTTATCTGCTGTTTTTAGATCATTAATCTGCATGGTTTTAATCAATTTATAGATATATTTATCTTTTATGGAGTAATTTCATTATTTTTTCTGTTGTGTCAGGCAGCCGGTGTATGGGGGTTAGCAGTGTGTGTGTGTGTCAATACAAACTTAAGAGGGCACTCCAGCAGTAATGGTGATGTTTTACAATGTAGACCACTAGAGGGGGCCAGAGGCTCGTGACTTGTTCCTTCTAATGTGTGAAATGAGAGGGATCAGTTTAGTTTAAACTGAACTGGAGACAGATGTCTCACTCTCATACTGAACACTAATGTGAAAGTATCTATTAAAAGTATGAAAAGTGAAAGTATTTAGTTTTATCAGCAGCATGCACTGAGAGGATGAAAGCGAAAGTGTTTATGTTGCAGTGAAAGAATCCCTGTCAGTGTTGATCTGTGCTGTCTCAAGCATGTGGCATTCTGTTGCTGTAGATGTGAGAGGCTGAGTTCATTTGAACCAGAATATGAAGTGGCATCTTCTATTAGATGATCATTAACTCGTCCTGTGAGAGCCGCATGCCTCTGAACAGTCAACGTTCCCTGAGCTCAGAGGACAGTCCTGGATTAAGCTGCGTGTCACTGCTTTTTCATCCAGGAGCCTTTCACATCCTTTATTAAGCTGAAGAAGGAGGGTTTTTTTACCCATACAAGAACACTTTGTATGAATATAATGAATGAGTGCTGGGTTTTAATGTGCAGTAGTTGTAGGTCGTGGTGTTGTGTACGCTCACTTCCTGTCATAATTCACTGTAACATTTGAATAGAACAGAGCCATTGTTAATGTCACGTCATCACTGACTTGAACTCCTCTGTTATGACTCATCAGCAGGTCCACCATGAAGGCCTCCTGGAATTATCTTTAATTGTGTTTGTGCCTCTCGGTGCCATTTTTAAACATCCTCCTTTCCCTCCCTGCCTCGTTCACAGGAAGCTGGCATTGAAGTTTCACCCGGATAAGAACCCCGACAACCCCGAGGCGGCTGAGAAGTTTAAGGAAATCAACAATGCCCACTCCATCTTGAGCGACGCCACGAAGAAGAACATCTACGACAAATATGGCTCGCTGGGTCTCTACGTCGCAGAGCAGTTCGGAGAGGAAAACGTCAACACCTACTTTGTTCTGTCCAGCTGGTGGGCGAAGGTAGGATGGAGACACGGAGACATGGAGACAGCTCCTGCACTGTGAGACGAGCTGTGCTACTTCCCCTCTGTCGCCATGACTAAGATGTGATCAGAGGTGTTTTCTGCCTAAAACATCAAACCAATGATGTGTGTGTGTTAATAAGTGTTGGAGAAGCGGACTCTTTCTGCCAGAAGTCGGCAGAATTTGTTGATTTTGAACCAACAACAACATGCTTGCTGCCACTCTGCCTCTGCTTTCACTGGTTTATGTTTTACCTTCATGGTTGACCTGTTGTTTAATATCTCCCTCTGTTTTTTCTCTCTCCTGCAGGCCTTGTTCGTCTTCTGCTGCCTGTCTACAGGCTGTTATTTCTGCTGTTGCCTGTGTTGTTGCTGTAACTGTTGCTGTGGTAAATGTAAACCTCGGCCGCCAATGGACCAGGAGCCTGAGTTCTACGTCTCCCCCGAGGACCTGGAGGCCCAGATGACCGCTGATGAGAGAGGTGAGGGCCGGATACACAGAACACAACAAAAAATATCCTGGTGTAGTTTTCTACAAATCCACAGTTTGGATGCAGCAATGTTCACGCTCTCATAAGAAGTCTAAATATCACTTTGTGTAGTTTTGTCCTTTAGAAAAGATACAACCTATGCAATTAAACAACCAACGCATAAATGCACATCAGCCTCTTATAATCACCGCTGAGTCCAAATCTCTTCGTTTCAGCCAAAGTTAACCTCCAAGTACATTTGTCTTTCAAACTGTTGACCACAGACAACATTTAATAACACAACCTCACAGCTTTTCTTTCGCTCAGTAAACTTATCAAAATCTATTAGGCTGTCAATTCCATTTTTAATAATTAGTCCATGTATTAGTTTTATCAAAAAGTCTAATTTCTAGATTAAAGTGTGTTTTGAAATGTTCGTTTTTTGCTTCCAACAGTGAAAAGATTTTTATTTTGCAAGCGAATGAAACAGAAAACCAGCACATTTTTTTACTGATGAAACAGAGGATGTCTGGCATTTTTCCTTAATAAATATGTTTAAATTATTACTTTAAGTTGAAGTAAATAGTTTATTTTATGTCGTGGTTGTAGTTGTTCCATTGTAATTCAGGTGTTTATTTGATGAATAGATAATGCTTTATTAAACTGTTATGAAACTGTTATTGGTAACAATCAGACCTCACCTGCATGTTAATGCAGAGGTCTGACTTGTAAACATGATGGTTGGTCTTTGTTGACTTGAAGTTCAAGCGTAAGTTGTTCTTGAGGTTGTACAAAGACACTTACAGGTAACAAAAGCTCTGTTATAACGGATTACCTGCTCATGGCTGGTTTGTCTCCCTGTCTGCCTTCCTGTCTGTCTGTCTGTCTGTCTGTCTGTCTGTCTGTCTCCCTGTCTGCCTTCCTGTCTGTCTGTCTGTCTGTCTGCCTGTCTGCCTTCCTGTCTGTCTGTCTGCCTGTCTGTCTGCGCCTGCCTGTCTGTCTGTCTGTCTGTCTGTCTGTCTGCGCCTGCCTGTCTGTCTGTCCTTCCTCAGATGGCGGTGAGCCCATCATGATGCAGCCGTCCTCAGCCACAGAAACCACCCAGCTCACCTCCGATGCCCACCAAAGCTACAGGACCGACGCATACTAGAGACACACACACGCACACACACACACACACACACACACACACACACACACACACACACACACACACACA
>JAQNCA010000002.1:25709942-25720475 GCA_029783725.1 Acanthurus tractus | reverse complement strand
CCCCGCATCAGTCTGTCTCCCCGCATCAGTCTGTCTCCCCGCACCAGTCTGTCTCCTCCTCCCTTTTGTCCGCATGACAATAAACATCTCGAGTCTCCGAGCGACGGATGGTTTCATCACCGGTCGCGTGCTTCAGTCCTCTGGAGAGCTTCCTGCTGATGCTGCGCGCGCGCACGCACGTGCGTCGCTCGCTCAGCAGATAAAGTCATAGTTACAGTGACTGAGAGTAATTTGAATCCTTCTCAGATTATTTTACATTTATTATTATTTGGTTCTAATTACTGATGCATTCATGTGTTCATCTCTGTGACGTCACAGCAGGTGAAGGTGGAGCTCGTGTAACTGCCTTACATACGGGTATCGGGTTGTGAATCTCGCTGAGGTCAGCAAAGGTTCTTTAAAATCTGTAGTAGAAGATCTTAATTTGATAAATGGAGAGTTTGTATTAATAATCATGCTTTAATGTGAATTTATTGGGGGAAAAGTTCAATGTTTCCCTGAAGTGACGTTTGCAGGCAAAGAAGCAGAAAATAAGAATATTTTGAGATACAAGTAGGAGGTATTTTTTTCTTCAGTGCAGCATTTGAGTTATGTTGAAAATGTTGCAGGTGTGCAGGTGTGCTACAGGTCTGACCTGTGAGACTGCTGCAGTGACTTTAATTAATGCAGCAATGACTCAGGCTGCGATCCAGACGTGAGAACATGAAAGGAGACACACACTGCTGAGTCCAACAGTGAAACACTCAGCTGAAGGATAATCATTTCTGTGAGAGGGAGGGATGGTTTCCTGCCCAACTGGATTCCATCATACACACACACACATACACACACATATGCACAAACAAGTGTAAGAGGAACCCTGAAGTTAAGTTTTTCAAGTTCTGTTGTTTCAGTTTTTTCATTTTTTTGCCGCTAGAAGAATCGGCCTTGCTGCAGTTCAAAGGGGAAAACTGTCACGTTTCAGACGCCACCGGACTTGTTTTTGCAGTTTCATCACAGAGACATTTCTCACTGCACTTCTCATGGTTTCATTTTAAATGACATCCTGAAGTCTAAAGAGTTTAAAGTGATCAAATATTTCACAACGAAACAAAAATCAGAGAAAAAAAATAAACTGACAAACAAATTGTACATCAGAACTTTTGTCTTCTCTCCTCTCTCATTTAACATCTCATGACGCACGGAGGCGCGGCAGATAATTAAATCTAATGACTGAAACTATTTTTTTGTGTATAAATAAAGAACATCCAGATTTTCAAGGCCTCATGAACTCTTTTAACCCTCAAACTGCCCTTAAAAAACAGAGGACACAACGTCCTCACTTGGCATGCAATTAGGAGAAGGTACCCACATGGACTGAAACACAGGAGCAAACACACACACACGTTCACACACACACACAGGAGAACAGAAGGTGGAGCTCAGGCGTGTTCAGGATATGCGTAGTCCATATTTATTTATTAGTCGACAGTCTGGGTTAGTTTGTCAGCTACAGTACAGCGCACAATGCAACAAGCAGGTACAACGTCAGCACACCTTTATATTGCAGTAAACCCCCCCACATCCCTCCCCCCTCCGTATGCATGTGTGTGTTTGAGCGAACCACTCGTCCCCCCTCCCCCAACACACACACACACACACACCAAGCCCCTGCACTGTTATCAAGTCCCCGCTGTGATTCTGAATCATGTCGCTGTTTCCAAACGCGTCATCGTAACTGATAAAAGCACTGCTGCTGCTGCTGCTGTTGTTGTTGTTGTTGTTGTTGTTGTTGTTATCATTAGCGATGCTGTTGATAATTATAGCTAAAGTTTTTTCTTTTTTCTCTTTTTTTTTTACTTGTTTTTTGCGTTTTTTCCCAATGTGTTTATATGTATAAAAAAGGCTGCAACATAGACAGACAGACAGACGGACAGACAGACAGTCAGACAGACAGCTGTACAGTCAGCATCAGGAGCAGAGAGGAAGACAGGAGCCTGGCGAGACCTGGGGGGGTCGTGGTGGGGGGGGGCGGGGTTGGATTATTCCACTGAGATGAGACTGAAGGAGGTCAGATTTCATGGCCCTGATTTAATAGAAAACAGGGTAAAGAAAAGTAAACATCCTGTTGAATGGTGCGTTTACTGGTCAGAGGAAATTTTAGACCCCAAAAAACTAAGATTGCAAAACCACACTTGGCCAGCATAACATGTGAGCGGATTTTCTCTCCATGTCAGCTTTAATCCCTCCGGACTCAGTTGCTTTTTCTCACCCAGAAATGCAGCTTTCCAAAAAAAAGATCTCCAGAGAGTTGAAGTATTTAAATGTCTACATGAACATTTGGACGTGGTTTCTCGCTGAAAACTACAGTGAGCAAGCTTTGGAGTAAATCACTGCATTATTTAAAAAGCGTATCTTTATGAGCTGTTTCTAATGATTAATGTCTTTGGTAGAGACCGATGGGCTTGAAGCTGAGAGCCGCAGACAGAGAGTGAGACAGCATAGAGCGACAGACTAACACGTTGTTGGTTTTGGCCTTTTTCATGCGATTAGTTGGCGATAATAAAGACAGAAAAATAAACTTGGCTCTCTGCTCTGCAGGTGTGAAATGCCTCTTCAGGCTCGTCTCTCCAGCTCCTCTCTGCTCCACAGGCGTTAGAAAACAAACTCCAGCTCCGGGTCCAAACACAAACAGGAAGTCCCCGGTTGGTCGTCCGCTCCACATCGTTTGTCCGCAGACGCAGTGAAGTCACAAAAATAAACCCTCTCAAGTATTAAGATTGATTTTCAGCATCGCTCCATCCAGGGCTGCACAGGACATCCATGCCCCCCCCCCCAAGCCCCACCCATGTCCATTGAATCAGCACTGCCTTGGCGAGGTGTATAAATGTGAACATTTATGACATGACTCCTTATTAATCAATATAATCTGCTGCATCGCTAAGCGCTATGAGGACGCTGGATGAGGGAAGGGGTGGCTGCTCTCACTATGATCCTATGAGTCTTGGCTAAATGTCTCTGGGCTACTAACAGACACGAAAGGAAAACCTAAGAGGGAACGATGGTGTGTGTGGGGGGGGGAGTGTGATACAAAGGCTGCAGCAGGAGGAGCCCTGCAGCTCAAAATGAAAAAACAGAGCATATAAAAAAAATTACAGTTTGATCACTTTATAAAAGAAGCAATGGAAATTGAAAAAAAGACAATCTCAAGGTTCTATTTACATTCAGAGGACGATACGTCAGATCCTCAACTCCACCTCCTCCGGTGTTTCTGTCCTCCTCTTCCTCCCCCTCACCTCCAGAGGGAACTTTATGGTTTTGCTACAGAGTGTCCATAGGCCTCCATTTAATGCATGCACCAATATATATATACGTATATGTGTGTGTGCATGGTGTGTGTGAGTGTGTGTGTGTGTGTGGTGGTCACATTGTACGGCGGCCCTGGAGCTCAAAGTGCTGCATCGTAACAAAACATGTAAGAAAACAAAAGAGAAAACACACAGTAGGGATTTCTGTGTGATGCATCAGCTCCTTCTGCATCCCATGCAAAGAAAAAAGAAAAAACATGTAAAAATAACCCAAGCAGATGATAAAAAAAAGCTCAACGACGAAGGAAAATGCAGAACATTCACAGAACTCAACATGAAATTCTTACAAAATAAAGTGAGTGAACACACTCGGGTTTAATAACGAGTTCCTCTTGTTTAAAACTCATGATGTGACTGAAGTTACATATCCGTAAAAAAATTAAGCAAAGGGAGGAAATTTCTTTTGTTTTACATTCTGACCTCTAAAAAACACTGCAGTTATCTGCTGTTCCTCTCACGTTAGCCAGGTCAGGTTAGATTAGAGGTTAGTCAGGTGACCACACCCCGCCACCAGCGACCCTCAGCCTGTAAACACTGAAGTGTTCGCAGCGTGATGAGCTCTCAGGGCCACCGTAACATCCTCGTCCTGCGCTTCACCTGCCGAGCAAACAGGAGGGTGATGGAGCATGAGAGTGTGTGTGAGGAGAGGCGGATGATTGACAGGACGGATGGACAGAAAGAGGGAGGAGAGGAGGCTGGACTGGACTCTCTTAAGGCAACAGACCTCCCGTCGCTGCAGGTTACAGGGATGCAGAGAGCAGACAGTCACACACGCACACACATTTACTGTCACTCATATGCTAAACATGAAATACATGATTATTAAATGTCTCTAGGAGGGACACACATCTTCGGTTTGACAGCCGCACACACATCCATAAATAGCAAGTTCCTTCTGCACATGAAACCCGGATAAATACAAAAAAATGAATATGATTTTAAATGCATCAAAGAGACAGAACGAGACATAAATGCTTGTACAGGTTGAATATTATGGTTAAGACATTTTGTTCCGATGAGATGAAATGTCTCTTTTTCTCCCTCTCTCTTTATCTCACTCTTCATCCCATCAGCCATCATCTTCCTCATCAGACTGAGCTGCACCAGCTGTTTGCAGAGTGGCCGTGACATCCTTCCTTAACTCCACCGGCTGGTCTCAACATGAGCTGCCATCTACACTGGCCAATCAGAAAGCATCCCAAAATGTAAACAAGGAAGTAGGCTGCAGCTCTGACGACCGGCAGAGACAATCACACCATCGTTACTTCTCTCCTGATGATGAACATGACGTCTGTTTTCACTCAGCTTGTTTTCATCGCAGCACGTTGGTTTGTTCTTCGACATTTACTGGCTGTAAATGTTCAGAAACAACTGAACTCTGCGTAACAACTCGTTCACGTGATGCCAACTGGCTTTGATTTGGGGATGCGTCGCTAAAACTTCTAACACTGCGGAGTTTGAACAAACAGCTGGTGCAGCTGCCTCCTGTCCTCCACCTCTTATTGAAGAATGAAGAGTCTGACTTCAGGCGTTTGCTTTTTGGTGTGTGTGTGTGTGTGTGTGTGTGTGTGTATGTGTGTGTGTGTGTAAACTTGGAGTAGAAAAGGCGAGACATCCTGTAAACAGCTTCACTGCATAAACCTGTGGAATGTACTGAAACGGTGTATGTGTGTTTGCACTATAACATGGCAGGCAGTGGACTCAGGAGTGGTCTGTCCCTTTGTATTTTGCTGCAGGCAGGCAGTGTATGTATGTGTGTGTTTTTTCATTGTTATCTGAGCCTGTGTGTGTGTGTGCGTGTGTATGTGTGTGTTTAGCTGGGGCGGTTCAGGATGCTCGACATGGATGGGGCGATGGGTGGAGGCGGGACTGGGTTAACAGGGGAGGCGGGGCCGGAGCTCTCATTGCCGTGGGGGACAGGCCCTCGTCCGCTGTACTGGCCGATGAACGAGCCGTCCTCGTTGAACTGGATGTCCACGCTGTCGCCGTACTCGGCCAGAGAGTCGTCGCTGCCCAGTTTGCTTTCCCCGCACAGAGACGGCTGACTGTCGCTGCGCTTCTCGTCCCCGTCGCTGAGGGTCGACACAAGGAGAACAACGTTAACTCTCATGTGAAAGCTGATGTCCACGTTGTTGCTGGAGTCTTAAAGACTAAACTGAAGTGGCTGCTCGTTGATGGAGAGCAGGACAAACACACATGAACCCGGGTCGAATCAGAGCTACCACAGCTGACATGCTGGATTTATGACCATCAAACTATAATCAAACAATTTTTCCATCTATACACCCAAGACCTGATTTTCTCACCACATGTTCAGTTTAAAAAACTGAAGCATTTGAGAATAAAAGATGAGTTTCACAGAGGAAAGTTTGGATCAAAGAACAATAAGAAGAGAACAGGGCTAAAAGGTCAACGTGAGTCTGCTGCGCCGACAAATAAAACTGGTTCTCTGTGCTGCTGATGAACTTACACTCAATCTAACAAAACACAATCACAACACAGTCGAAGGCACAAGATACAAAGCATGCATGTGGGAGTTACAGAGGCGGTTAGCATCCTCACCTCTCCAGGGATCTGCAGGCAGAGAGTTAAGGAAGGAAACATGAGCCAGGAGTGTTAGAGCCAAAGAAGCAAGCAGCCAAAACAGTGGTGCAAGAAAAAAATTACATATAAATGACAGAAATTATAAGAAAAATAAGTTTTTTAAAATTTTTATATTGCAGGAAAACTGCTGACTAATGACCCACCTGTAGTCTCCATAGGCCTCATCTTTCATTGGCCGAGCTTCAGAGTCCACTTCCTTGTCCTCTTTGTCTTTCACTGTAAAAAAAACCCTTGAAGATCAAATTCTGCTCTGCAGATTAATGAGTGTGTGTGTGTGTGTTGTTCGACTTACCTGCGTATTTTCCACCTTTCCTGCGTTTGATGAGGCAGAGGATGAGCAGTATCAGCACGAGCAGGATGATGGCGCTGATGAGTCCAATCAACCAACCCTGGGTGGCAAAACCACCGGGTATCACAGAGGGCACTGACAGACAGACAGAGAGAGAGAGACAGAGAGACTGTCAGTAATACTGAAACTCCTTCATAATGATTTTCATGCTGCTCGACTTTATCTGCTTCCTTTCTTTTATTTGAAGTCTTTTATTTGCATCAGGCCTTCATTCCTTCTGTTCTCGGACCCTGACTGATGTGGAGCTGACAAGAAAGAAGCTCAGCACTTCTAAATTTTTTACAATTCCCAGCTTATCATATTGATTTTTACAGGATTTCTAAATATCAAGCACGATGTGAGAACTGTTGATATCCTTTGAATGAATATATGTGGCTTTGAATGAGTCACTCTGAATCTGAAAGTTGAGTGCATCATGTGTGGATGTCTAAATTGGAGTTATGATGCAGATTTTAAATGGCAGAGGTGTGTGTTCACATGACACATCGACTGCCAAAACTAGACACACTAGCTTCCTGTTGTTTTCTGAAAACCAGCATACAGCAGCTTCAACTTAAATGGCAGAGGTGTGTGTTCACATGACACATCGACTGCCAAAACTAGAGACACTAACTTCCTGTTGTTTTCTGAAAACCAGCATACAGCAGCTTCAACTTAAATGGCAGAGGTGTGTGTTCACATGACACATCGACTGCCAAAACTAGAGACACTAACTTCCTGTTGTTTTCTGAAAACCAGCATACAGCAGCTTCAACTGTTGAGCTCTACGGTCACAGTGAACCGCCGACAGCTGGAGTTAAAAAAATAAGAATCAGAAAACCAAAGCAGATAAAAACCTGGTCCCATCGTAGTCGCCACGCTTTCCCACTGAGTGTTGTTTCCATGTAAGACCTTAAGGTGGT
This sequence comes from Acanthurus tractus, assembly GCA_029783725.1. Classification (NCBI taxonomy): domain Eukaryota; kingdom Metazoa; phylum Chordata; class Actinopteri; order Acanthuriformes; family Acanthuridae; genus Acanthurus; species Acanthurus tractus. Next base: position 25,713,273 of record JAQNCA010000002.1, on the reverse strand, counting down.
ATTGACTTCCTGGCTGGAGGCCTTTCAATGAATAGAAGCCCTGCGTGGAGTTTATCACCTCTGACTCCTTCCAGGTATCTCCAGCTGCAGCACACAGACACACACAGACACATGTGTTGTAGATTAGTACAGTTGATGGTCTCACTCTCTCTGAAAACCTTTTCTCATCTTTCTTCTTCTTCTTTGTGCTCTAATAATTCTGCCTCAGGTTCAATAGAAATCATCTGTTGGTGGTGATGAAAAAAACAAAAAAAGGCATAAAAAGGAAATAAATGCTTCCTCTTCGTCATTCACACATGGGAAGCTGCTTTCCCTCCACCCCCCACCTCCATCTCCTCCCTCCACCCTTTTCTTACGGCTCTTCCTGAGGTACAAGATGTGGAAGCCGTGGTTCCTGTCTCGCTCTCCGGGCACCCAGCTCAGGTTGAGTGAGGTGTTACTGGAAACTATGGTGATGTTGGACGGAGGAACTGGAAGCAGGAAAGGAAAAGGACAGAATCAGTGAAAGCTGGGAACAAATTTAGAGTTACTACAGCAGAAAGAGGAGAGCGATCACAAACACAAGCACTGTGATTTCACCTCCGTCCAGCAGGGTGGCGCCCCTCCGTGTGATGGGGGGCCCGTCTCCAGCTTTGGTGCACGCGATCACTTTAAAGATGTAAAAGCTGTTGGGGTCCAGAGAGTCCAACTCAATGTGAGTCACACTGGGGTCGCTGATCATCTCCATCCGCACAGGGCTGTCTCTGCTCTCCGCCTCTGCACAGGAACACACAGCAGGAAGTCTCACTTACTTCTACTCTAAGGACGAATACCATGAGTCTCTTTTCTTTTGATAAAAATACATTTAACTTTTCTTCACCGCACTGCGTTTTGCAAACCTCACCCTGCTGATACTGCACCATGTATCCCTGCAGCACGCCGTTGACTTCAACAGGAGGTGTCCAGTACAGGATCAGTGATTTGTTTGACGGGCTGTCAAAGTTCAGTGATGCAGGAGGTCCAGGAGCTGCACACACACACACACACACACACAGGACACACACACACCAGTCAGCGCGTCTGAACATCCACCCAGAGGAAATGCATCTTCAGGAAATGCCTGCAGACTGTGCTCACCTCCCTCCGGGGTCTCAAACTTATGCGCCGTGGAGTGCGGGCTCTCCCCTCTGTTGTTGAAGGCGGTGATCGTCAGGTCGTAGTGAGAGAACAGCCGAAGCCCCGTCACCTCCGCCGAGGTCTTGGTGCCGTTGACCACCACCACCCTCCTCTCCTTGTTCCTCTCCTTCCCTCGCTCCGATCGCTGCTCTCTCTCCTCTTCGTGATGCGGTTTTCCGAGAGACCTCCGGCTCCGCTCCCCCTTGGATCCCAGCCGTGTGATGTAGATCTGACATGGAGGCAGACAGAAACATGGATGTCACTCTTTCTGTTAAAAATGTCAAAACATCTGGAGTCAAACATCTCTGTAATGAGCTTTCCAGGAAAACAGCTGTTAGTCATTAAAATGTACTGAAATTTGAGTTTTGAAAACATGTTTCGCAAAATCTGTTCTGATTTGTTTTGAACTGGGGAACGAACGCAGTTCTGCTTCTTGGCCTTTTTTCTTCGATTTCACAATAACAAACAAAACAACAGGCCAAAAAAAAATCCCTGGCAGCTTCAGAGTCACAGTGTTTTGATGTTTTGAGCCCAGCTGCCCCCTTCTGGCTCAGGAGAACACAGGAAGTGGTACCTTGTATCCCCGCAGCTGACCTCGGACGTTCTGGGCTTCGTTCCACTGGACTCTGACTGTGCTGTTCATCACAGTTGTGGAAACTCCGGTGGGAGCTTCCTCCGGATCTGAGAGAGAGAGAGAGAGATTGTGTTTTATCAGAGTACTCAGATTGCTACATCCAGGATGATTAAGATTTGCATTCAGGACTCTGGAGGGCATCACCAAGATCAGATGAACAAATCAGGCCAAGAAGAACCAGTCCTACTGAAATCACACTAGGGGGCGCTGTTGTGCTGCAGGACTCTCTCAGAGACTAAAGAAGGTGGTGAACAGAGTTTTGTTGCACCGTCTCACTGAGGAACAGCGAAGTCAGCTGAGTCGAACCCAAACAGTCCACAAACCATCTGTGTGACGGACAACATGAGGCCGATGACGAGCTGTTTTAACATTTAATAGCTAATCTGGATATGTGTTTCAGATATTAGTTTACCATTCATGTGTATGGGGTTTCTCATTATAGATATCTTTAATTCAGCTGTAGATATCAACAACTTGAACTATGGATATCTGCAACTACATTATGACTATCCATAATTCCAGTTTCTGATATCTATGATTTAATTCTGCCTACTAATTATTCCAGTTCAATACATCTTTAAGTAACTGAAGACATCTGTATTGTCCTTTATCTTCATTTAAGTTTCATCTTGTCAAAACAACATCATAGATATCTTGAACTTGATTTGCGACTTACTGAAATAATGTTGCAGATATCTCAAAAGGAATTATGGATGCTTATAATTTAGTTGTAGATATCTATTACTGAGTTATAGAAATCTTCAAATTAACTGTGATTAGAGATATTTCAAACTGGATTAGAGATGTCTCTAACTGTCATTTAGGATGTGTGACAAGTCAGATGTCACTGCATTTTCACTGCCATTTTGACTCGTCAAACTTATGTCGTTGATATCCATAGCCAGTAATAAATATCTATATCTCTTTAATAGATTGAATGCTAAATTGGCTCAGAGGCCTCTTGCAGCTCAGATTGCAGCGTGCTGGTGAAACTGAGCCTGATAACAGCAGCAAAGCATCCACACGGTGACGTCACACCGACATGCGGCTGATCGCCACCACTCTCTGAGACATTTTCCCTCATGAACCACCGACAGTTACGAGCTGCACCGCAGAACGTCTGCTCTCAACCACAAACCAGCTCACAACAGAACCAACATTCATCCTGACAGAACGCCAGCGACCATCATCGTTCCAGAGAGAGATGGACGCTGGATGTGACATTTTTGCAGAACAAAGCTGGATGTGACGCTCAGTGAAGAAGTTTTACAGTGAGACGATTTCAGCCTTTTTACAAATCCACAATCTTTTGTTAAAAAAGAGATTTATGACTCGTTTCATGAAGGATGGCGCTCCTCAGAAACTCTAAAAGGTCAAACGGCACATTGAGTCAGAGGGGATTCATCGCCGCTTTCAGTGATGCAGGAAATATGAGAGAGATGATTGACGGCTGGGAAAGAAAACATGTCAGCAGTCAAAACTGTAAACTGATTCCCAGAAGGATGAAGTTCAGGTATGTTGTTTGTTTTTTGTTATTATTTT
>JAQNCA010000002.1:25559152-25570902 GCA_029783725.1 Acanthurus tractus | reverse complement strand
CACACACGTCCTGCTGTGATTGGTCAGAGTTTTGTTTCTGATAAAGTGTGAAAAATGTGCTGCATCTTCTGCATGTTTACAGGCTCTCTGTCCCTCTGAGACTCTGGATTTTAAACTCGGAGAAAATGTTTTGGTCAAACTCCTGCAAGCAAACTTCAGCTTTTGTGCTTCACACACTCGAAACTTCTGACAGAAACCGTTTTCAGCGTTTTCTCTGAAACACTGAAACAGAGGGATTTAACCCCGTGATTATCCTAACCGGATCTCTGGCGATCCTAACCGGATCTCTGGCGATCCTAACCGGATCTCTGGCGATCCTAACCGGATCCCTGGCGATCCTAACCGGATCTCTGGCGATCCTAACCGGATCCCTGGCGATCCTAACCGGATTTCTGGCGATCCTAACCGGATCCCTGGTGATCCAGTGAACCTGTCGACTACGTGAACAACTTATTAAGATTTAAGTGTTTAAATTTTTGCCTTTTTTCAGACATTCTTGACATTTTTGGATTTGTTAGATTAACAAACTGATAAATTCTTGAGTGCATGTCTGTGATTCTGGCCTAGTAGTTTTCTGTTAAAGTCTTTCTGTTGAGAGGTTTCTTATGTTGTTATATGTTGAATCAAATGAACAAACGCACATTGTGAGTCAAACTGATGGACTCGTCAGACTGAAGGCTCGTCTCCGTCCTCTCAGTCGCAGCTGTTCTCTGTCATGTTTCATTTCTCACTGTGTGTCAGGTCACGAGGTCGACATCATTCAGTTGTGACTGAGTTATTTATGTCGTCGGTGGTGTCGATGCAGGGCTCAGCATGCCCGGCGTGCTCGGCGTGCTCGGCGAGGCTGCAGTGGTTCTTGTTTGCTTGTTGTTGTTGTTGTTGACGGTTCTGGTTCTCCAGTTGGAGCTAAATGGGACTTGGCAGACGGTGATGATGACTGTGACCAGGACAGATTGTCCCATATGACTCATCAGCACAATCATACATCCACTGCTGGTGTGTGTGTGTGTGTGTTGTCCTTGCGTGGGTGCGCCTCACTCTATCTGCATGTGTGTATGTGTGTGTGAATCACGTGTGAGGAAAATGAGCTTGAACTCACTGATCCAGGGTCAGCGCTGACGTGGACGCAGTTTTCTGTTCAGATTCAAACAGTTTTTGTTTGTTTGATTTGATTTCTGTCGTCGTGTGTTTGTGCTGAGTCGTCAGGAAACTGAAGACATTTTCCCCTGATGAGGCAGATTAGCTGAGATGAAGTCCGTTCTCTCTTGTTCCAGCGTTTGGCTGTTCAACACTTTGACTCAGAGTAGAAAAACCCTAGAAACTGTCCGGAGGTTTGGTTGGAGGTTCTTTGATTCCTAATTTTTGGCACCATCATGAGGCTGACGTTGGAGGTTTTGGAGTCAGATATCTCAAAAGCTATTTAAAGTTTTTGTCTCTAAAATAAATTCCACCATGTGGTCATAATGTAACTGCTCAACCTTTGATTTATGAGAAAAAACCTGCACAGTGTCGACAGTCCTTTGTGTTTGGGGCTGATTATCAAATGTTAGCATGATAACATGCTAAACAAAAATGCAAACATTACCTGCTGAATGTCAGGCTACATTGTTAGCATGCTGACATTAGCATTTAGCTCAAAGCCCATCCAAGTCGCTCTGTACTCGCTCTGAGTTTGTAATGTGCAGATCCAGAAAGGCTGGTGGATGGAGATGTTTCTGCTGCATCTCCTGGTTTCATTCTCAGCAAACTCGTACAGATTGTCCCCAAAAGTTAATTCAGAGAGACTAAAACCCCAAATCTGATGAGTGAAACTGTTTCTACTCGTTTTGGCCGACAGAAAAATCATGACATGTCATTTTTTTTTCAGTTTTTTCTCCACAATAACAAACAATAATTTCACAGGTCAGAGGTCACGGTGTGTAACTTGGTGTGTGTGTGTGTGTGTGTCTCACGCAGACTACCCTCACGGTATCAGACTGACTTCGGCGAATCCCGGAGGAGAGAGGAAGGTGCTGATCGTCTTCACGGCTCCGAGCCAGCAGGACCGAGCTCGCTTCACCTCGGACCTGCGGGAGAGCATCGCGGAGGTGCAGGACATGGAGAAGTACCGGGTGGAGTGTGAGTGACGCTGCTGCACAGAAACACAGTGACGGAGGCCAGAGAAGGGCTTCTTTTCAGCTCCTCGTTATCTTCTGTAGCTTCTGTTTCATGCTGTTGATCTGCTTTAATGACGCTGACCACTTCCTGCATGTGTTTCAAAATAAAAGCCCAGGAAGTGTTGGGTTTTATTCATAGTAGCTGTAGATGGTTGATGGCAATGCTCGAGAAAAATTAGAAATATAGTAACTGGAGTGCAATTTCCCCGATGTTTGATCAATAAAGTTTTATCTTTTCTAAATAGTAGAAATGCTCCTGAACGTCCCACTGAACTACAGAGCTGAGGAGATGTACTCAGTTACTTTGGGTCGGTGTGTTAACCTCGCCTTCCCTCCGCTCTCTCCGTCCCTGCAGCCGAGCTCGAGAAGCAGAAAGGCGTGATGCGCCCCGGTGTGTTGGCGGGGGGAGGACCAGGAGGAGGAGGGACGCCGGGCGCCGGTGGCGGCACCATGAAGAGCGAGGTGGTGAACGGCACCCTGGGTAGGCCGAGCCTCGATGACACGTACGCCTCAGTGGACGGACTCAAGCGTACGGCACTCAGCTCGTCACTGAGAGACCTGTCGGAAACAGGTGAGCAGATACCGTCCGTTCCCGACAGGTACGGTCCTTTACGGTGTGTTTGCCTCCTGTAAATCCCAGCAAACATGGCTGCGTGATCTCTGGAGACGTGACGGAGATTTTGAATTGAATGTTTCACTGTTTCTGTTTACTGCTGCAGTTTCTTATTATGAGTCAGTGACTCAGAGCAAACCTACATCTGTGCTCTTATGCAACTGATGAAACAGTGATGAAACCAGTAATATAACACAATGGTAGGCTGGGAGTTCAATGCAGTGCTGTGGTGCTCTGTCTCCGCCTACTGGACAGCTATGTGAAATACAACAGGAAATATAATAGACCGCACTTTGTTAAAATGTGTGTGGTTCTGATTTAAGTGTTTACATCTCGTGTTACAGCTAATTTTTGGCAAAGATGAAAGATTTTCCTGGAATATGTCACTTAAATCAAGGATGTCACAGAAAAAGTCCTAAATTCAAAGTCCAAAGTGAGAAGAGGTACAGAAGAAATATTAGAAAAGTGCATTTACAGCACAAAAAGTGCACATATTTACTGCACAGAATGGCTACTGTCAGTTATGACATATTGACCGTTAACAGCATGACATGTCAGATCAATTTTGTCAAAGTGATTCGGTTTGGTACCAAATCTGAGTTTCTGACTGGTTGGACCTAAAGACCTGAAGCCAATCAGAGCAAAGAAATGTGTTCAGTTACAGATGCAGGTTTGGACGCTGCTGCAATGCTCTAAAACGCTTTACTGAAAAGATTTGAGGAAATAAGTCATGAAGTAACAGATCATTGATTAATGTTTGATCGAAATTGCTTAGTTTAACAGTTCTATCTCTGTGCTGGGGGGGTGAGAGCGTAGATCCATCAGACAGACAGAACAAACCAGAGTTTGGTGGATTCCTCTGGTTCCAAGGAAAGAAAATCACCAGTTTACTGTTTCTGATTTGTGTTTCTGCAAAACTACAATCAGCAGAGTAACTGGTATCTAAAGCTGCTGAATAAATGCAGTGAGGTGAAAAGTGTTGAAGGATCAACATGTTTATCCCTCTGACGTGGTGGATCTGAAGTATTTAGAAGTAAAAAACAGAAACTAAAGTGCAGACCTTCAGTTAATATGCTCAGTTACATTCCATCACTGAAGTTTAGTCACAGAGTCTAAAAACATCTCGTCTGTGTTATGAGCGAGGAGATGAAGCTAGGACGAGGGTTAGCTTAGCTTAGCATAAAGACTGGGAGCGGAGGGAAACAGCTAGCCTGACTCTCAAAGCTCAGCAACGAACGTGTTTGTCAGAAGATTCACGTGTTCGACAGCGTGTCGCAACGGTTTGTTGGCAAGAAGTTTTAACCATGCCTCGTTCTGATTGGACAACAGGGAAGCGAGGTCGTAGGAACAGTGTGGGCTCATTGGACAGTACCATTGAAGTAAGTCTGGTGGGGCGGGGAAGGCCTGCATGATGTGACCCCCCCACCCCCACCCCTGCATGCCACCGCAGCATTTCACACACATTTGTGACTGCATGTGTGTCTGATTCGTCACGGCTGACTGTGGAAAGTGTCCGTCTGAATGTTCGGTCAGGAAGCTGGATTGTGTTTCTGTGGAACCATGTTTGTTCTGCAGAAACAGAACGAATGAAACCAGCTAAAGTCGGGTCGAACAGGTGATGCTGCAGTCATACCGCATGTGTCGTAACCACCGGCCGCCATGACGGCCCCGTCATTTGTCTGTTTCACCTTCACTCATTCTGATTTCATGCATGTGAGTCCGGAATCTGAATGTTAAACGCAAACAACAAATCACATTCACCGAGAATGGAAGCAGGAAGTCATCAGTTCATTTTCATTCATCTATCAAGCAGCCATTGATTCATTTGTTCGTTCAGAGTGAAAACTTCCTCTCTTCTTCTCTTTCCTCCTCCAAGGGTTCCATTATTAGCAGCCCTCGACCTCACCAGCAGCGCCCCCTGCCCCCTGGAGGTCTGTCCTACAGCCCCATGATGGCACCGTCTTCTCCAGCCACCTACCGGCCACACCGCCCTACTCAGAGCCCCGGTACAGGGGTGGGGGGTGGGCCGGGGCTCTGTCACAACCAAGGGGGGGCCACCACCTCCCCGCTCGTGAGCGGGGTAGGGGCTGGGGTCGGAGGAGGGATGGTGGGTGGGGTCGGTCCGACTGGCAGCGGCCTGCTGGGGAATTTCTTCGGCAGCCGCAGAGGCAAAGTTCCTGGTCCCCTGACGATGACATCGCCGACTCCGCAGGGTCCTCCGAGTCCCCTGATGATATCATCACCCCCCCACTACCCCGCCCCCGCGCCTCCCATCCCCCACCCATCCTCCCCTTCCCCATGCCCCTCCCCATCACCCAACCTCGGTCAGTCGGACTCAGGAGGAGTTGGAGGGGGAGGAGGTACGGTCGGGGGGCCGTCCAAGCTCCAGGCTTTGCACGCCCAGTACTGCCACGGCAACAGTGGAGGAGGAGGAGTCAGTGCTACTGGGAACCAGCAGCAGCAGACGCCACCCCCGCCTTACCACCACCATCACCGCTACCACATGCAGAGCGTCCCGCAGCACCACGCCGCCCTCACGCACAGGTTCTCTGCCCCCCGGCGGCAGGGCCCGCCCGGCTCCGCTCCCTCTCTTACCCAGCAGCATCAGAAGATGCAACATGGCGCCCTCCAGCACCAGCGCTACAACATGGGCTTCATCACCCCCCCACCGCTGTCCCCTCACTCCCCCGTCACCCCCACTACCCCACACGGACTCTACCACTCGCACCCTGCGGCGGCACGGCCGGGTGGAGGCGGCAAGCTCCCACTGACCATCTCGCACTCCCAGCCCCACCCCCACGCTCACACACACTCTCACAACCACGCCGCGCACATACACTCCCCACTCAGCCCGTCCCCCTCCGCCTCCCCCGTCACCCACTTCATCTTTTCCACCCCGCCGCCCCAGACGCCTTCGGCACGCCTCCTCACCCAGACCCCTCCGCAGCCCTACGCCCCCCAGTACCCGCCGCTCACATCCATCCCACCTCCCCCTCCACACTCCCCCTTACCTCCCCCTTCGACCGGCCCGCTCTCCCTGCACCCAGGGGCAGGGGGAGGGCAAGGGGGGGGGCCCAAATCGAAACCCGTCAGCCGGATCAGCACGGTCGTGTGAGGAGGCAGAAGCAGAGAACGGTGGTCCGCCACCCCGCAGTGAGCCACCGGGGGGCGGTAGTGAGAAGCAGCAAGAGAGGGGGGAGGAGGAGAGGAGGAGGAGGAGGAGGGCAAATGCAGGTGTATAAAAATGGCCGCCTGGTGAGAAGGAGAGCACTGAGAGCGGGGAAGAGAAAATTACTCAGCCTGTGTTATTTTCACATCCACTTCCCCCACAAGTAGGAGGACGCTGGCACACACTGACAGACGTCTGCCGGGCGTCCTGCACCCTGCAGGGGCAAATCTTCCTGAAAACCTGCCCACGGAGCAACTGGCACCAAGAGCATCAGTCACCACGGAGGAGAAACTCTCTCACAGTCCTGCCACCTTGGTGAAAACCTCCTCCTCTGCCCCTCGCAGTCGGCCTGGGAATCATGAAGGCCTGTGCAGTTCTTCACTGACGGAGGAAGTCTTTGTGTCATGTTGTGAGTTTGTGAGTCGCCGTCGTGAACAAACGGTTCAGGGACCAGACGTGAAGGGAACAGTGCCTGAGAGCTGAACACAAGGGTCCACGCTCAATGCTAACGCTATGTACAGTGCTGTTTATTGGGACGATCCGGGTCTTTAGGAAGCCTGAGAACGTGACGAGTCCGTTTACTATATTCCAAAAATCACACTAGTCTTGCACCGGTTTGTACCATTGTTTTGGTTGGTGACATATTATAAGCCATGAAGTGTTACTGAGAAGCAGAAGTGGTTAGCATTATATGGTGCAGTTTGTGTCTTAGACAGGCATGCATGACCTGTGCAATAGCTAATGAGTGTCAGTGTGTCTATGGTTAAAATCCTATATGCAGGGGGAGGGATTTGTTGTCATTTAAAGCCCCAATCCAGCATTTATTTGACCATGAAAAGTGCATTAGTGAAAGTTACTGCAGACGTTACCGTCTACATGGACAAAACTTTTTTAAAACTTTATTAAATAAGCCATCACAATAACAAAAACTACAGGTGTCTTTTTACCTTTGTGTTTTGCAAACGTTGCTAAAAGCCTTTAGTGTTCGTGGATTACAGGGTTTCAGCAGGGGGCGCTACATTGTTGTTTTGGATTGGGACTTTAAAATGGGGATAGTTTCCATTTGACATTGTAAATTTTCCCAATAATTTATTCTTGTGAATTACTTTCTTTGAGATTTGTACTAAACCAGTGGATGCTCCCCAGCACGTTTCCCAGAATATCTGAAGGTCAGAAGCCTGAATTTGTCAGAAATTAGATATAAATCTCATCCTCAATTTGTTTGTTGCCAGAGAGGGAGATTCTGCTTTAAGGTGCCAAACAGGGTGCATTCTGGGAAACAGAGTCTTGTGTTTCACTGGCTTGTCTGCCTTTGATGAAGCTGGGGAGCGATAGAAAGTAGTTAAAGAGTTATGTCAGGTTACATTATTCCAGATCTTCTCATAATGTAACTCTGTGCATTTCTTAGAAGGCGTGTTACTGTAAATGTTTACAGAACTGGGTGGGAAATTAAAAATGCTACATTCACCTCAGAAAATCAAAATTTTGATGGATGCTGATGGATGTCAGTGATTGACTGAAGCCTGAAAAATCTAATAACATGCAACACTTTTTACTCCCAAACCCCACCACTGAAATAAGAAAAACACTTAACTCATCTAAAAACATAGAAGGAGAAACATCAGGAAGGAGCGATCCCTTTTCCAGCTGATGAGGCTGCAGAGTCACATCCAACAAAACACCATGTACAGGAAACAACAATAACTCAGAAAACGTCGATGCCAAGACTGACCGTTAGTGTTTTTTATATCAGGTGTTTCAAATTCCAAGATCAACAATCAGTTCCTCCTCGTTTTTAGCTAAAAGTAATAAACTGATTCTACGTGGTGCTCAGACTGACTGTTACAAATCTCAGCCGCAGACTGAACAATAACAACGGGACAGAACCACTGTGACGTCACTCATTTTTTGAGTATCTTTTCAGAGAGTTTGACATTATGTTTGTCGCCATCTTGTTTTGACCATATATGGGAAGAGGGCGGAGCCGGTAAGAGGACAAAGCGAGCAGCTGCTTTCACCGAGAGCGTCCACGAACTTAAATTTAAATCAGTTTTGACCTTAAAATAGTGAGATCTTTAAAAATATACTCTCTGTGAGTTCGTCACAATCAGTGAATTGAGCTATTAAACACCAAAATCATGTTTTGTTGAGGCTGAAAACATGTTTATGTCCGCTGTCAGTCTGGGGCTTTAGAATGGGGCTTTATGAGCACTGACTCCCTCAAGTGACCACTGGAGGAACTGCAGGTTTTGGCACGCTTACAGTTGATATGGCCCTGATTGTTGCAGCTTGATGTCAACTCCACAGTGTCATTGTTTCACTAAAAATGTTAATGATAGTACACTAATATCAAGTGTAGACCTGCTATCTTGCATTTTTGCTCCGCTCTCTTCTGGGATGCCTCGTTTTGCCTCCATGCTGAAAACTGTTCAGAACCTTAAAGCAAATAAGCAGACTAATCAGAAATATTGAGATATCCAAGTTAGGAAAATCACATACAATCTTTAGATGAGGCATCATTTAAGTCATTATCAGGAGAATAAACTCATAAAACTAAATGTGAGCACAGTTCAGAAGCTGAGAGGTAAAAGAACAGTTTTTGCAGTAACACACCTCTCTTCACTTCCCTTTGGAAAGATGCAAAAAAAAACTGACGTACGTTAACAAAAGCTTGTCCAAACTTATTTTACCACATTATCAGCGTTTGACTGGTGAATATGATGGTTAATTTCCCACCCAGTCCAAACTGTGTCATTTTCTCTCAATAGGATGTGAAATCTTCCACACATTTTCTGGTGACTTTGAGGATGAACAGGATTTAATCCCACTTTCACTGCTTTTATCGCAAAATGAAGAATAAGGTGCCTTCAGACGGAGGGATGATCCGATGTGAAATGAGCGCAAGAGATAATGGTCGAGAAAGATCGCCGTGCAATATAAAGACAATTCAGCATCTCAATCAGTAATATATTAGTTGATTGTATTCCAGTCAAAGTAACAAATATCAAGCCATTTCCTGCATTTTTAAACATCTTGCTGAAGGACTAAGCCCTTTGTCTCCCTCATCATCCCACAAAGACACAAAGGAACCTGAAAACTGGACCTAATTTCATCTGGAAGGACTTGCTAACATCACAGGACTGAAGTGCAGAAGATGTTTTACCATCTCACATCACCAAGTGAAATATTCTTAAACTAATTTTTACACACCATTTTGAATTTGAGTTAAACCAACCGTACCAGTATGAAAGTGTATTTTCTCTCTCCCTCCATTTGAGCTAGATCACTGGATGTCAGGGCAGGAAGCCCATGATGGCTGGTAGAAAGTTCTTCAACCGTTTTGAACTATTTTACCAGCCATTTGTACATTTTAACTAGAAATAAGCCTCTCAGTGCTGAATGCTTTCCTGTCAAGGTGGCTGTTTAGCAGCCCAATATGAATATTTACCAGCGTTTACCTGGTGGATGATGGGAAATTCCTATGATGTTCTGAATGCAAACATTTACAATACATTTTTAGTTTCTGTGATTACGTAAATGCGCCGACTGTAGATATTAACTGTACAGTGTGTTCTGTTTTCAATGGGGCCAACAGCATCAATCTGTAACTAAAGTTCAGAATTGCTTGAATTAACAAAACGTATGCTCTAAAAACTAAAAGGTCTTCAGGCTATTTGAGCAATTTGGGGTTCCTTGTGATAAAACTAAAACCCATAAAAATCCCTTAAATGTTTTTTGTAGAAGCCTTTTGTGTTTGAGGTTTGTGGAATCGCCGTCATAGATCACAATCGGGTGACGGAGTTCCTCAGGGTACCATCATGGGTCCCAATTGTTTTCAATCTGAAGAGCCTCTTTGACTTTTTAGAGTGTGCTACTGATATTATTATCAATATTGTTGTGTGACAAGCTTCTACTAACATAACGTACTCCTTGGGCTGTTTTGTATTTTTAGCATTTTTAATTTTGTTATGTGCTTACGACTGTGAGATGATTTTTCTTTTCTTTTCTGATTTGGGCATCTTATGGAAATACTAAAATCTTTTGAGTTTTTAATATGTTTACAACAAAACCAAGAATTTTCTGTGACTAACATAAAACTAATATATCCTAATATTTTTTAATACAGACTGTAATAATTACTTTCAGTCATCCCTGCATGCTTGTGCAAACAGACACGCCTGGACATCTCTAAATCATCCTGAAGCTTCTCAGCAACCTTTTAAATGGAAACAAGTAAAACATCTGCAAGTAAACAACCTTCAAACAAACAACACATGCTGAGCTGCCAGGAACTCTGGACGGTTGTCACCTACAGAAATATTTTACAGGAGCCATACAGCACCACCATGTTGAATCCAGACTAAAACAGTTAACTACAAACACTTGAAATAAGGAAACAAAGTTCTCGAGGAGCACTGGATCAAACCTACCTCGTAAGGGATTTAACAACTTTCACCCTGTTCCACTGACCGAGCTGAATCAAGCCCATCCACAATGAAGTTGCCATTTTAAAGCTCCATGCCCATATTTCGCATGTTGTAACCTGTAAAATTCAAATCGTATGTACTATACATTACTGCTAATCGTGCTCCCGACTTTTTTTAACCAATCATCCCTCAGTTTTATATGTTTCCTTTCTCTAGACAGGTTTTGGTTAAGTGCCGATCAACATTTCAACATTTATTAGGGGCCCAACAACTGACAGTGCTGCAACTGCACTGGTTTGCTGGTTATCATTATCATTATTATTATTATTGTTATTATTATTATTGAGTCCTTCTGGTTTTAGACTTGAGCAATCCTCACAGTGTTTACTTGTGAGTAGCACATCATGCCTTTATCCCAGTTAAGACATTTGGAGGTCGCCCACCATTTGCCTTGGCATAGTTTAAAAAAAGATTCTGTGTAAGAGAAGGACTGTTTTAAAATACTCCATACAATAATTTTAAATGGCCGGATGCAGAACAGAAGCCTTTCAGTTCACAAAGCAGCTCTTTCTTCTATCTCATGCCCATATTAGCTCATCTGTTATTTCAAGGGTTGGTCTGTTGATAGGAAATCAATTTGAAATGATTTGCACGGTTTGCAGAAGTAATGTACAGTATATGCAGTTTGAGAACATGCAGAAACACGGGTATGGTCCTTTAAATACTTTTTTTTTCTGCCCGTATCTGCTCTCCACTATCGGTTTGCATGTGGTATTTATTACAGTATCTGCACTGAATGAAACTGTATAATAAACATGAATGTACATAACCATCGTTATATGAAAAATAACAATGCGAGTACTCACTTTGCTCCGCGGCGGGCAGTTTGTCTCTGGCTGAGTTTACATCAGGAACGGAGGATCTGGATTTTAACGCCAATAGAAACAGATCTGCTGCAGGCAAAACAGGGAACATTTTAAAAAAAAAACACATCAGATCTGGATCCAGTTCAAGGTCAAAATGTCAGATTCTTCTCTTCCTGTGTAAAGGCAGTCTGTGTTGTGTGTATCTATACAAGGGCGATGGACCGGAGCTCTGAGTTGTACGTAACAACAAAGTGGACCGCGTCATGGAGAAAAAAAAAATCTTGTTTATAATGTAGAGCAAAGAGAGACTGCAATAGTCCTTGTAAAATTGTAAGAGTACAGTGTCAAATATGTGTCAACAGAGACGACATTATTTTAAAAATTATGTATGGAAAATTTTAGCTGTGTATATAAATATATATTACTTGTACTTTGTTTTTGAAATTGCAGAGATATGGAAAAAGTGGAAATATTTATTGCTCTAAAGATATAAAAAATCTGTTCATGTTGATGGAAAAA
>JAQNCA010000002.1:25322822-25335603 GCA_029783725.1 Acanthurus tractus | reverse complement strand
AAAACTATCCCACTTCTGAGATCTTTCACAAGTCTTGAGTTACTTTCAAGACACGACGACCATGATGGACTCTGCGGAGGAGAGCCGCTCCCTCCCTGGATGCACGAGGTTCATTCTGAGATCATGAAAACAAGGAGTCGCATATTCAGACACTAATGGGAAACATACTTTCATTCCATATGTTCCCATATGCTCCCATATGTTCCCAATAGATCCCCTGAAATCTGGATTCTTAAAGTATGCAAAGTAGTCACGGAGCAGTAAAACGTCCCCTGTCAGTGATTCACTATTTTTATCTGATGGTTTTGATTAGTATTCCAGCTGCATTACTGTAAATGCTGCATTTTGAACTCCTTCATACACTGTTGGCTTGTTTAATCTGCAGCGATGCATCAAAATATGTTTTAAGCGACACAAATATCTCCAAAAAGAGTCAACTTTTAACAAGTTTTTTAGAAAAACAGCCCCGTTTTCGGCTTTGTGACGGCAAGTGGAGGCTCTTTAAACAGTTTATTTAGCTTCAGGAGCAGGAAAAAGGGGGCGAACTTTATTGAAACCCTGAGCAGATGTGTGTGGTGTTGCAGAGTCTGCATGTGGTCGATGCTCTCGTGTGTTTTGACAGCGGGCTTGTTCCTGACCTTCACCAGACCGTCGTGGCCGGCCGCAGCTCAGGAACAAACAATGCGCTGCCATTATTAATCATCCAAGTCCACTCATGTGCCACCATTCCTGATAAATATCATTTCGCTCGTATGTCAAACAGCAGCAGAGCAGCAGAGCCGAGACCCGACGCAGAGCAGAAACCCTCTGCATCTCCTCCAACCCCCCACTTCTTCTGCAACGTTCACTCTTCATTCCCACTCCTTCTCTCTCCTGCACACAGATAGCTCCCCTCAAATTCCTCTACAAGTCTTTACTGGCTGAATAAAGCTCCGTCATCAGATGTCACCAAAATAGCTCTTGGCAGTTGTATGGCAGAGTGACAAACAGTTCTAGTTAAAGTTGGAATATAGGATGAGTGTATGGCGAGTGGGCTGCATTTCCAGTATTTTTTCTCCACTGTTTTCGTGTGTAGGCAGTCAGAAAACACATGCTGGAGAAAAACCAGGAATGCAGGAGTAGCCGTGTTGATCTGCGACCGTATTTCATTGCTTTGTTTTGTTCAGCGATGACAGTTTGGTCGCATGCCGGAGCGAACGGTGTCCAAAAAGAGCTCGAGGAGTTTTGACTTCAAACGTTTTCTGTCTCAACTTCTCACTTTGTCTGTCTCTGTGTGTCAAACATGTGTATTTAAAGGAGTCTTAGTACATTATCTCAAGTACTGTACTTTGAAGTTAAGGGTATTTATATATGACTTGTGTATTTCTAGTGTGCTAAACAATAAAAAAGCATTTTTCTCCAGATTTGATGATTTTTTTTAAGCTAAATGGGTTGAGAAACCTCGTACTTCTTAATCTAAACAAAATATTTTAAAATCAGCTTAGATTAGCTGCAAAATTTATCATCCTAAAGCTAAAAACAGGTTGTTTTTCAGACATCAAGAAGCTGACTTCCAGGTTTGTGTATTTTTTTGGCATCTGTCCAACTTTAAACTGTAAACCTGAAAGTGAGCAACAGGAAACGCCACTTAATTTAAATAAAATTCTGTATTTCTGTTGGGTGTTAGGACACAATTCAACAAAATATTTGTAACAAAAATACAGCCATTTTTAAATATTTTAAGGTGGAAACGTTAAATATTGCACTTTTATGTTGAAATACTGTAAATTTGTATAGAAGGTACGATATGTTTGTGGAATTACGGGTCTTTTTCTCACTTTAATTCTCCCAAAAGATCTGGATCAATCCGAATCGATACTTAGACTTTTGTTTAATTGCCTGCTATTTGAGCTTTATTTTTAACATGAATTCAGTCCTTTTGTAATGTGATTATTATTTATTAAGTTGTTTATCGAACAGCAGATGTGCCTGAAGTACTACGTTTTTTTCCTTCTTTTTGTCTGTTTTTGATGAGACTACAGAGAGAAGAAACTCATGAAAAGAGACGCAGCGATGGCAGCGACTCAACTACTCCAACTCGGTTCAGGACGCCAGTTGTTTTTACTCGTTCTAATGTGGCACGAAGTCAAAACCAGCTGAAACAAAACACTGCAAGAGCGAAGTGATGGCATTTCCTCAGTCTCTGAAGAAGTCTCTTCTGTTCAAGTTATCTGGAAAGTTTTTCCAATTGGAAAGTATTTCACGACTGATAATAGAAGCTGCAGGAAGCACAGCTAAGACCAAAAAAGTTATAATTTATTGTCTTTAAAGCTGTTTTCTGTCTGAGAGACTGAGGAGAGATGATAAATGGAGACTGATATGTGAAGGGGAGCTTGGTGACAGACTGAAAAATGTGGACAAAGGAAAGTGGGACAAAGGTAAACGGGTCTTTAGAAGAATGGACACGGACTATCTGTGGGACAAAGGTGAGGGAAGCCAACGAGTTCAGCAGCACAACAGCAAGATAAACAGATCAATACCGGGACTTTAACCAGTTCCCTGACCCTAAAAACTCAGAGTTCCCTTCCACACCGACGTCATGACTCTGCCGGATCGATGCTGGGAAGATGACTTTGTTTTTTACAGACACACAAACACACAAACCTTACACCCAGTTTTTGTGTCGGTGTTTGTGTACTTTTATATGATGAAATAAAACAAGTCCTTGAATGACTGCATGCGGTGCAACTTTAGAGGAAAAGTTCAGAATTGTGCATTTTGATTTGGTCCGTGTTGCATGCAGCCTGTTATGTAAGAAGTCCTTACTGTTTAGTTTCTGGCCGCACTTGTGGACAAACTGCAGGGACGTTTCACCACTTTTGGTTTTGACCTCAATCTTTCAGGAGTTATCGGACAGATTGCCACAAAGTTTTGCACATTTGTTTACATTTCACAGAGCATGAAGGCAACATGAGGTTGACATAGAGAATGAGTTTGGTTGATGACGTAATATCTACGGAAACAGCGATGATCAATAACCTCAAATGTTAAAGAGATATTGAACATATTGTCACTCTGGGAATATTTGCATGCTAATGACAGAACATTTAACTCAAAGCATGTTTTCACATCACCGTCATCTGGTCGATGTTTTTGTGGTGCAACACTCTGATCCATGATTCATCAGCCTCAGCTGTACTTTGTGTTTCGTGCTCATCAGACTCGACAACACGACTTGGACTCGAATCAAACTTGTTTCCAGAACTTGATGACTTTAGTGTCGACTTGACCAAATCAAAAAGGCCAAAAAAGACTTGAAGTTCGACTTGGACTTCAACCTAATGACGTATAACACTTGATACTTTTCCATGAACTCTTATGTTAAGTTACTAAACTCCAGTTAGAAAAAAAATGAACCACTGATATTTTAATTTGCGTAAAATACAAACTATGCAGAAGTCAACAAAAAAAAACAGTACTTTGCAAAACATGCAGGTTTAAATTACAAATGAAGGTGCAACAACTTTCAGCTTCTT
The DNA here is from genome assembly GCA_029783725.1 of Acanthurus tractus. Classification (NCBI taxonomy): domain Eukaryota; kingdom Metazoa; phylum Chordata; class Actinopteri; order Acanthuriformes; family Acanthuridae; genus Acanthurus; species Acanthurus tractus. Next base: position 25,332,088 of record JAQNCA010000002.1, on the reverse strand, counting down.
TCCACATCTGAAGTTGCACAAAGGCTGGTGTGGGAGGACGCGGCTGTTAAAATTGCATTATATGTTGCTGAGGAGTGAATTATGGTTTTATGATGAAGAAATCGACTTTTAAGCCTAAAAAAACAGGACTTTTGATTTGACTTGTGAGCACGAAGGCTTGAGGCTCACTTGCAACATGCAAAGCTCTTACACCGCCCCACCTCTCGTACTAATGATCAAATAGAGGAATGCTTGAATAAACAAAGTATTGTGCAGAGCGTTGTGACTGTTCAGAGCTGACACGGTGCCAGGAGTGTATCACTTTGTATTGGAAAGGCTCTTTATGGGAATTTGCATTCTGTACTGCTGGAATAACCTGAAAAAAAAACACATTATCCTGCAGGAGTGCAATGAAGGATCAGGAGAGGCATGTGCAAGTGTGTGTGTTTCTGTGTGTGTTGGTGCATGTGTGTCAGAGGAAATCCGGTCTTAGATAGACTTAAGTCATTAAACAAACATACTGCACCTGTAATAGTCCAAGATGTGAACCAGGTCAACACACACTGAGAGGGAATCACAGACACACACTCCTGAAAGGACAACAGGCAGAAAACGAACAAAAAGATTCAAAAAGACGAGCATGTGCGAGAGGGATCTTTCAAAAATATAATCAGGGTTAATAAAATACTTCCAAGTTTGTCTGGCTGTGATAAAAACGCTAACAATGGAGATGTTCTCAGGTGCTAAAATGGCTGAGAAACAGTAAGATCTAATTTACACACAACACACACACACTAATAACAGACACACAAGCAGTGTTTTTCACTCACACCACGCGTTTTAACACCCCGAAGCCTCCTGCTGAAGCCTCCCCAAAACACAATCTGTTTCTCATTCCCAGTTTTTCCTGCAGTTCCCATCCCCCTCACTTTTTCTTTCTTTCCTTTTTTTTTATCCTCAGCCCTCCACTCCTGGCCTCTGTTTTTGTCTGACCCCTCTGGGAAGAAGCAAAAATACAGGAGTGTATGTCTCGGTTTCCCTCGAAAATGTTTATTGTGTTAGCGAACCCTGTGAAAGGACGGAGACAGCCATTAGGAAAACAGTCTCGGACGTCCTGCTTATTGCGGGGCACCGGGCCAGATAAATACTGCGGAGGGATCTGCTGCCTGGTGGGAGAAGGTCCAACGGAGCCAACAGGAGCCTCTCCAGGGTAAAACCATCGGAGAGCTCGGAGGTTTGGTCCTGATATGGGATATGAGGACAGTTCAGACTCAGTCACAGATGGACGAAAGTGTCCTCATCCAAACTCGGACCTGCCTCAGTCCGACCCTTTTGTTTGTCCTCCTCATTAGCGGGAAAACAGAGTGAATATTCTAATTAAGAACAGTCACACTGCTGTGCCAAAAGTGCTCTCACACGCTTTCAGCTGGAAACATTGGGACAGAAAACCATGATGTTTGCAGCAATTAATCGGACACACATTAAAGTGTTGGAGCTTTTCCAGACGCTCACATCACTTCCCACCGGCAGAGCAAAGGGTTCATCCCTTTTTTTTTTTTCCTGACAGGGCTGGAGCTCTTTCACGGGGAAGGTCCGGCTGCATCTTCTGTGAACGGGGTCAAGAGCATGTCATTTCTTTTTTTTCCCTGCAGGATGAGGAATTTTAATTCAATGAGCTGTGCTTTAGCTTGAGAGCGGCTTCGCTGCACAGTGTGGGCGTTCAGCAGAGGCTTCTGACATCTGAAAAGTCATATTCAAGTTCAAATTTAATCCTGAAACAACTTCTTTCACATGCAACTTCATGTAGTAACAAGGATTTACTCTTCTGTTTTTCAGAACACAAACCTGCTGCTCACATATCACTCGTGCTCCTAAAAGGGTCAAAGTGCACAACGTGAACGAGGCCGTCGCTTTGTTATCTCCCTGCAGCTGAAGTGCATTTGCAAGTGAAGTATTAAATCCTCATCTGGTTCGATCATCATGCCTCGTCCCTTTCTGCAACACACCCAGTCTTGGCTTCGATCTCCTGGGTTCATGCACTGATTGTCCCGCTCGAGCGGCGCAGGAGGGGGGGGTGCAGGATTCCAGCGCAGTATTTGTGACAATGCTGACCTTGCATGCGGATGTGGACACAATAAACCAGTGTTTCTCAAACTTTTTCATGTCAAAGAGCCTCGACATTTTGTCCCAGTGTCCAGCATCTGATGGGAATTTTGCTTCTTTGCTTGTTTTTACATAAAGTGTAAAGTAATGCTCAAAATAATCGGACACACGTCTTATGGGTGGAATTATATTTGAAATAAGTTACTCCTCTTCTTTGCTGGGGACCCTCTGAAACCTTTCAAGGACCCCTGAGAGTCTGTGTGACAGTCATGACAATAAACAACAGATCTGTTAAACACAATGTCTCCCTCTTATGCAAACACAGCTAAGTGTTAAGTTCCTCCTCACACCCTGAACCCTTAAAGTGCTTCACATCTTATTGTTTCAGATGTGGATTTAGATTCAACAGCGATTAGGCCTCTTTAAATGTGCAGAATTTGGATTAACTTGACACCAGAACAGCGAACACTTTTTCCACTGAATACTTTGGATAACTGTGACATTTGCACAGGTTAAAGATGTGCATTGTAGTCAAAAAGAAGCAGACCTTCACACAGAGAACACATCTTATTTCTCCAGCTTACTCGGATCTGTTTTTTGTGTTGTTATGTTGTCAAAAATCAATCTTATTTCTATGAAGCAACATAAAACTACACTTTGAAAAACTGCCACATAAATAGGTTGTAAATTCTGATGCAAAACTACAAAAAAAAAAGGATCTTTGGGGCTTCTGCGTTGGATCAGTCTGTGATGTAAGAGCAGTTTCCAGCCCAGTGGCTCTTCACTGGAAGTGTAACAATGTCAGGTAGTTGCTTAATGACATGGCACGCTGCCATGACGACCGACGCAAAACAACAAATGTCTCAACAATGGGTCTTTACAATGAATCACAACTTCACGGGTCCGACGGTGGATGTCTGATTCATGAAAGTAGGTAGAACTCTGAACTCTGTCACCAGTTTGAATTTCCACTGAATGTGGAAGCTCACGTCTGCCAAAAAAACACTGGATGTTTCTATTTTTGCTATCAAACCGACCGTGCATCACCATGTTGATGCTTCATGCTTCGTCTGGTCTAAGAAAATGGACCTTGGCATGGTGTTTCTGTGTTTTATCTGTGCCTTCTCGCTTAGTCACAGTTGCTGGAGATTACCTGAATTCACCTGATGTCCCTGGCTCGTGTCCTATCTGCCGTAATGCTAATCCCACTGGACCTGTGCTCACCTTCGACCTGTTTCCCAGGAACCCACACAGCCTCTGCTGTTCTGTGTATCCTCTGACGGTTCCCCGCTCCGATCCACCATTGTTCCAGGGTTTTTGAACATTTTTTTCTGTATTAATCATTAAAAATGGTTTGATTATTATCTTAGTTTAAATATTAGTGTAGATCAGACTGGTTGTTTAAACGGCTGACCACAGTAGAAAGTATGTGGGGCTCGGTAACTTTTACTTCATCTGTACAAAACAAAATAGTTCTTCATAGAACTTTTTCCAAGACATGCAGGTTCTAGTCAACAGATACAGCGGTGGATTGTAACTAAGTACATTGACTCAAGTACTGTACTTAGACAGCATCTCAGGGACCAATGTTGCACATTTTACTCCACTACATCAATCTAAAAACTTTAGTTACTATTTTAAACTCTTCATACCCTTCTAGTAAAAGTCATATATCTCCAAATTTTGTGGTTTTGCATTTGAATATTTTCCTCCCGTTTGAGTACAGACTGTTCTTACGACTTGGTTCTCAAGCATTTGATGATCTTACAGATTACGATGCCTTACTGTAGATTAAACCAGCCAACAGTATCAAGTAGTTAAAATAAGCTCAACCTGAAACATCTACAACAGTAAAATGAAACAATTACAAAAATGTGGCAGTAATATAAGTCAAAACACATCAGATGTAATAGAGTACTTTTACCTTTTTTTAATTTAAATAACATTTTGCTAATGTAACTGACATACTTTCACTCATGGAAGGTTATGAATGCATGATTTTTGCATGTAGTTGAGTATTTTCAAATATACTTTTACTTAAGTAAATGATCTAATTATTAAGGGACCAAGTACTGCGTAGTACTGCTCGTACTTTTGATACTTAAAGTACAAACTACACAGAATCCCGGTGTTTTTACCTGACTGACTCTTTCCCCGCAGGCTGCGTTGATTGTAACGGAGTAGTTTTACTTGTTCTCGTTACCACACTCTGTGCAGCCAGACCGCGCGTGGCACCGCTTCCCCCCCCCCCCTCCACGCACGTGCGCTGTGTCAGATTCTTTCACTGCCGCGCGGCCGTGCGCATGCGCCGCAGAGTGTCATCACCATCATCACCATCCCAGAAGTTGAGCGGCTCGCGGTCCTCAGAGCTGCTGCCGCCGCCGCTGGATCAACGCGTGGCCATTGTCAAGCGCAAGGGCATCCCGGTCGATCGGTAAGGGGCACGAGCAGGGACCGAGCCTCCACCGGACAGAGCCGACCGCACCGAGAGACTCCGGTGAGTGAGCGAGCGCGTGAATGAAAGCGGGGGGCCAACCGCCTCAGCGTGGGGCGCGAGGCTGCATCTGAATTAAACGACTCTTTGTGTTTATTTTTTTTTTTTCCGTTCGCATCTCAACTTCGGCCGTTAAGTTGTAAATTAGCTAGCTCCGCCGCTCTGCTAGCTTATATGTGTGTGTTTTTATTAACTCCCCGCTCCCGCCGTTAATTTCCCCTTATTAGGAGGACAGCGCGCGCGTGATTAAAAGGTTCGGTTTTTAACGATTTTTTTTTTCAGAGGGCACTTCGGAGCTGACGTCACCCCGGTGGTTTCATTCACCGTGGCGTGATGCTGCTGCCGCCGCCGCCGCCGCCGCCGCCCGGTGCTATTTTTACATCCACATGTGAAGCCAGTGAGGCTGCCCGCTGTCCGCATCTGACCCACCGGCCCGCCGCCTGTCACGCTGACCGACACGGCGAGGCGAGGGGAGGCGTCCGGCGTCCGGCGGCCATGGCTCCCGGTCTCCAGCGCATGTGACCGCGGCCTCTGGTGCATCATCTGTCCCCTTTTATTTTTATTTACGCAGCTGAATGAGTTTCACATTGTGGCTCTGTGAGGGTCAGAGCGCGCTGCCTCCCCCACCTCCATTGCCCCCCCCCCAAACAGCCAGATAGACAACCATGGTGTCTATTAATAATTCTGCATTCAGGGGTAATATTCCCTAATTGCAGTGATTGCAGTGTGTTTCCTCATGTGCAGGGGTTAGGGTGACTTGTGGGAAGACAAGTCAGTGCATGGCTCCATGCGGATCTACACCCTGCTTGAGTTTCCTTTGAGTCAGTGCGAGATTGCACCATTCCCAGGAGTGTTTCCCTCTGAACTCTGACCTCCTGATAGTTGATTATTCCTCCCTGGCTGTCGTGGTAGATGATTAGAGCAGCTGGATTCATGTGTTAAGGGTGTTATTTACAAAATTAGACTTTAAATGCTCGAGTTGCTGTTACAAAACCAACTTATCCCGTTGTGGTTTTTTTTATTGCTCATTACTCAGAGCACGTTCCCACTCTCGTGCTCCGCTGTTGGCAACTCACAGGTAACATATTGTGCAATCTTTATTATTATGCCTTTACTATTGTGCATAATCTGATTAACTTTTTATTGTGTTCTGGCAGTTCAAACGCCTCTTGACCACAACCTTACCTTTATCAGCAATGCTGACTTGTTTTTATTACCACATATCGTCTGGATTATTGTTTATTGTTTGTCAAGAAGCCCATAAATGTCAGCAGAAGAGGAAAACATGTGATAATCAAAGAATCAGTATGAGAATTAAGTTTTTTGATCTCATGAACAGCAGTTTTGACATTAGATAGGCATGAATGAACGAGTAGAGATGTGGTTTGTAGATTTTTGGAGTAAATATAAGAGCTGAGGCGTAAAATAGAGCTAATGATGATGTAAGTTGGTCGAGCCGGAGGCTTTAGAGTACGGGACGGCAGATCAGCAGATAAGTGGAGATATGTCAGTAATATGAGTTGCCTCTAACTGAGTGTGTGTGTGTGAAAAGCAGTGTGGTAGTGATTACAAGGGAAAGCCACAGAACCAGAACCAGATGTGGAGCGAGCTCATGTCTAAAGTTGTTATTGTCAGCCTGGCCTCGTTTTGTTCTTTCATATTCATTCATTCATATGCTTTTAAATCTCAAGGTTAACAAGCCACATTTCACCAAGATAAAGATTAAACAGGGTTTGGTGACTTGATCTGATACCAGTGAGCACAAAAACCTTTAAGCTAGTCTTCCCTTATGGATATTCCTGCTGTTTATGACTATTGGCATCTTGTGTGGTCAAAAATCTCCTTAGCTGCATACAGGTGTACAGGAAGTAGCAGGAAGTACCTGAATATAAGCAACCTTTCTCTTCAAATATGTTTCAGGTGTAGGAGAAGGCAAAACTTGCATTAAATCTTTACAATTTAGTGTCTTCAAGCAGGTTTCATCATGTGTTGCCGTGTGTGTGTGTGAATGTACAGCACAGGCACAACTGAACATGTTTGAGCAAGCGTGGACATATGACATAATGTGCACGCCGTTTGAGGGATTATAGAAATGTGTGAGAAACCAGATAAATGAGACAGCATGAAAATTAATGAATGCCTTTGAGGTTTAAGTGATCTTTGGTCCTACTTTTGCAAGTATTACACAACCATTTAACTGCAGGGAAACAAGGTAATTATCATTATTTAACATGAAATTAAGCAGTGAAAAGAAGCTGTCATGAAAACAAATAATGAAAACCAATAAGATAAAAACTATAACGTCAGCCTGTTGACTTTCTCGCAGAGCAACTTTTTACCACAAGGTGACTGGTTGCAAATGATGAAATTCAGACCATCGTTCAGAGGGCTAGGTTGTTCGCTGCAGTTGCAGGTCAGAAAGGAGGAGGTGCTCTGAAATGAAAGACCAATTGTTTAAATGATCATCATGGCACATTTTGTATAATAAGTGTGTCAGTGTGATCACTCTAACCTTGTACATGTGCTGTGTGAGAACAGGAAGATTGACAGGGCTAGCAGCAGTTACTATAGGGGGCGGGGCTAAGCAAGGCCTCAGGGGCTTGGCGGTTGTCTTGCTTAAAAAATGATTAATCTAGAAGTTGCATCTTGCACCGTGGAGCTTTACATGTGTCAGAAAATAAATATGATGCAGTCCATTCCCATGCATGCTGCTCAGAGTAACGCTGTCCCGCCCTGCACCGTGTGCATGCACTTGACATTTGTGGCGTTTGATGCATGTAGCAGGACGCCGCTCGCCGTCCTGCTTCTGCTCGCTGACTTTTGCACTCTTACTTTCTCCGGTAACTCTTATGCCCTTCAGTGTTTCCCTTTTTATTCTTCCTGGATCTCTGGATCAGGATGTTCCTATAGCTTGCAGGTAATATGTAAATAGTTGGTTAGAGCTTCTGTTTTACCCTTTCTCTCAGGGTCTCTGGGTTAGAGTGTAATTATGTAAATACTAAGTTTAATCTGGTGAATTTTTAAATGGTTCTTTTAATCCTCTTTCTCCCATTTATATTTTTACTTGGCTTCACTTTAAATATATAATAACCCTTTAGTGAGTTTGTGGGTATCTGGCAAAAGATTTCTATATTTACCCTTTATACCTTGAGTTGATTTCTTACTCGTTGCAATGGATACAGCCACTTAGCTTCATGCATCTTAATGCACAATGACATCATCAATAGCAAATAGAGGATGGCATCATCTGGCATCTTTAGGAACTCATGCTAACTACTTTCATTGAAAAACAACATTGGGTTGTACAATAAAAAAAGAAATCTGAAGCCTCATCATGCTAATCATGTATAGGGCACAGTAAAGTATTTGAGTCATAAGCTTGCATAAAGCCTGCATTAGACTAAAACTAAATACAGTGAACCCTCGCTATAACGTGGTTCACCTTTTGCGGCTTTGCTGTTTTGCGGATTTTTTTGTGCAATTTTGCGGATTTTTTTGTGCAATTTTGCATGCTATTTTTACAGCGTATGAGTGCACATTGTGTTCTGCGTCCTGACATTTGAACTTTGAGTGTGTTTAAAACACAGAGAAAAGTGGATAAAGAGTGTGGTGAGGGGTTTTACAGCCTTAAAACATATATAACAATTGTAAAAAGTAAAGCTGACTACTTTGTGGATTTCGCCTATCGCGGGATCTTTTTGGAATGTAACCCCTGTGATAAACAAGGGTTCACTGTATGTAAAAATTAAACTTTACACTTAAACACTAAAACTGGCAAAGACACTCTGAAAAGGAACTAAAATGAACTGAAGTGAAGTCTAAAACTTGAAGCTAAAACTATTTAAAACTCAGAACTATTATAACCCTTTTAGAGAACAATTCTGAAATGCTTTTTCACAGGACTAAAGTTGTATAAGCGGTCCTCTTTAGAGCATTCAACCTATCAAAGCCACAGTGAGTGTGTAAAACAGTTTTTATAGTATGTTCCCTTAGAGTTCATCATCATTCATGTCTTTATTTGCGTGCATTAAGTTAACGTGTAGGAAAAAAAATCCCAGAGTCATGATGACGCTGTAAAACTGCAGTCATTCATTTAAGTAAGAATGACCTCTCGTTGCTCCTTTTCCCTCTTCCTTTTTCCTCTCCTTTACAGTGGCGACACTATCCACTCTTTCGTGTTCACTGTTTAGAAATGTAAGAGGATTAATCAGGCCAGACTGACTTGGAAAAAACATCTTTTATCATCACTGCGTCTGTATTTTCCTTTGGAGTTAAATTTGTGACGTGATTACTGCATCTGTGAGTTACAAGAGAACAATATACAGTGCAAAATAAAACTTGTATGCTACTTGTATTTGTGGTAAAATTTGTAATATTTCATCAGCTAAAACTTGATTTCAGGTAACTCTGGTCTCTCGACTCACAGGGAGCGTTTGTTACCGCAGAATGAATGGCCTCATTGATAACTCCTTCAGGAGTTGTCCTGCTTTGCCTGTGCCCAAACACACACACACACACACACACACACACACACACACGGACACCTAACTGAAATCTAGGATAGAAAAGTGGGACCTCAGGGGAAATGGCAGCATTAATCCATTTACACTGGTGAAGCAGCTTTCAATTAAGTCCAGCCTGCATCTCGTCATGTGTCTTTTTTCCATTTTAACTACCGGCCCAACAGTTG
>JAQNCA010000002.1:25312422-25322722 GCA_029783725.1 Acanthurus tractus | reverse complement strand
GAAGCAGCTTTCAATTAAGTCCAGCCTGCATCTCGTCATGTGTCTTTTTTCCATTTTAACTACCGGCCCAACAGTTGAGTCCTCCATGTTTCTGATGCACAAAACAACTGAAAAGCTGTGTTTCATAGTGCCAGTTGTTACTTCTAGATGGGTCATTTCTGACACTTTACAGTTAAAACAGTGGTAGACTTATTTTTTAAAGCACAGCATCCTTGATTTCAGAGCAGCCCTCTTAACTCAAGCTGCCTGCTGTTTTAAATTCTTGTTGGTTGTCACAAGTCAGATTTAATCAGCTTGTTAGCTAGCTGGCTAATGAAGCTCACATTAGCTCAACAGTTTTATGTATCTGTTTGCATTACAATAATGGACTAAAACAAAATTCCAGCTAACCGGTAACTTCACATTTTTGTATTTAAATAAAAGCACTGAACCCAGAGTTTGTGCACTCATAAAGGAGTATAAGGTTACAATCTGAGTCCGTTCTGAGCAAAGATGGCTGATTTAATATCCCGTTGCTCTTATTTTACCAAATCCGACTGAAATCACTACTTTCACTCTCCTTTTTGAATCCTTGAGAAATGTGCACTTGCAAATTACAGTCACTGTCTGGTTGTCTTCCTTGGAAAATGTAGAAATCATCCACACTGATGATGACATTTTTGACTCAGTTCTGCCAAAATGCAACAGTTTGAACTCATAATAAGCAAGAACTTACTGTGCTGCTTCTCCTTTCTCTTTAATTCTTCCCTTTGCTTATTGGTGGCTCACATAAAGGTTTACTTAGACTTTAAAGGTGCATACAGCCACATTGTTAGGTCAATGGAAACAGTTCGGTGTCATATCATTGGCTCTATTTAAGACTGATAACGATAAATAACCAGTACCATAAATTTCTTTTGGTTAGTTATTTATCCACATCAATAAATATTATGCAACCCCAATAAATATATTTTTATATTACCTGGTGCACCTGCTTAAAACTTTTGCTAATATTGACCTGCTGAGAGGAACTGAAACCTGAGGTGGAGGAGCTTCTAAACGGCTACACAGCTTTTGGTGCTGGTTTTTAAGCCACATGATGAATCACAGAGCAATGCATTGCAGGTCATGAACTTTACAGTACTGGTGCACTAAACCCTAATCCCACCTATCGCACCATAACTGCTAACAGCTGACTCTGCAAACAGTGCTGTTGGCAACCTGGCCGAAGAAACGATCCATGGTTTCCTTTGTACGACTACACGTGAACTGTTAGCTCGATGCACATTTTTATTTTCTCTGACTTTGTGGAAATGTGACGTTTGCACATGACAGATGACAAAAAAAGACCTTCTAACATGAGTCTCGCAGGTAAAAGGATGAGATTCATGTTGGCTTATAAATGAGTTAAGTGTGGCACTAAACTGAGAAAAGGCCAGGGACAGGAAACTCTTTTTAATGAACTGATAGAATTTTAAATTTGGACCAAGTCACATCGTCATCATCATTTCCTGTTCAAAATTTGAATAAACAAAATAGCAGTTTATGTCTGTTTTCAACACAGTCTGAGTTATCTGGTTGCACTGAAGTGCAGACAGCAGAAGCTGTTATGAGACATTTTTTAAATTTTAATTGGCATCACTTCAACAGAAAGGTCACATTACAGTCCTCATGTAATCCAGGAATGCTTTATGGTCTTTTCATAGTCCAGGTTTTAGCCCAAAGGTTAAGAAACATTAACTTTATTTTACCATCATAACTTGGGTCATGACAGAGTCATAATGACAATAACTGTCTTTCTGATCTCTTCTAGCGTGTGTTCTTGGGTATTAGCACATAAAAATCCAATGAAGGATTATGTCAGGCAGTATCAAGGTATTATGGCGTATAACACTTGCTTAACATGAAGTCCCTCACTACAGGAGGAACAGGCAGCTGAGCTTATAAAGATGTAAATTATGAGCGGTGGAGATAAAGGTACGAGACTAATAAAAACAGAAGAACATCTCTGCCCTTGTTGAGGGGCATTTAGAGGTAAATCCTGACGATAAGGGTGAGCTAACTTTTTGGATCATCTAAGGTATGGCTATAGAGGGTTACACTTCAAACCTCCATCTTAGCAACAAGTCAATATCTTTGGATCATCCGGGAGGAATCTGTGGACGTAGGACACTTATCCATTTTTATTGTCACCTATTGTCCTTTGTTTCAAAAGAATCCATTGGCCCTTGGTATTTAAACCCAACAGGACTTGTCAGGGAGGCTAAACCGGCAATGCAGTACATGCAGCAACGACTTTTATTACCAGCAGCTCTGCTTTTTTGTTTCTTTAAACAGTCACCCTCTTACATACTGGAAACTGCTGCGAATCATCAGGAATGTATGAAGGTTTAAAAAACAAATACCATCCAGGCTTTTAAAGGCTTAAAAAGTCTCATGAAAAGTAAAATTCCTTGTCAGGGTGAGTTTTATGTGTTTTCCTTATGTTCTTGTGTCTGTGAATCTTCATGATCAGCGGTGAAGCTGCAGCTGCTGCACCATAATGTACAGTGAGCATGCTTTCAGCAACAACAAAGGGAGGAACTTGAATATTCTGGTGAAGTCGAACATCCTGTTTGATTTGTGTTTCCCTTCATCAAGCTGCAGTGTCATATTCACAACAGTTTGACTCTAAAAATGGTTTGATAGTTATAGTTTTTACTAATGTTATTTAGTTTTTTGGGGTGAAATCTTAATGTTTGTTCAAACTCACATTTCCTGCTCGGTTTGTTAAATGTTACTAGTTGATTCGTCTGCTGATCATGTTCGCTGTGGTTGTCAGTGTTTGCTGGTAGGTCAGCCATGCCTGGGCTTTTTTCCTGAGTGGTTTCTTTCAAAATGAAGGGAGGACTTGCTGCAACGATAGTCCTGTAGTCATCACATTCCTTCAGAACAGGAAGGTGAGACAGCAGCAGAGCTCAGGATCCATTCGTTAGCTTAAAGCTGGATTGTTGGCTACAACTCAGGAATTTGATTTTAAATTTTATACGTATATACGGTGTGTGTTTTTCCTTTTTAAATGTAACTTTAAGTAAGTATTCAACCTAACAAGTTTAGCTACAGCCAGACATACGGGAAGGACGAGCATTTGCACAAGAATGTGGGAGTTTGCATGGATGTATGTGAAGGGGTATGTGGCAAGCAGCTCTGTGAGCAACAGGAGAAGGCTGGACACGTCTTTGCCAGCCTTCCTCTCTGGCCTCTTGATGACCCGTCATCACAAGTAATCCACTCTCTTTGCAGGTTGAGATGAATTAAAGGCCAAGGCCATGGTGTTTTGAGTTGTTTGACATGTGGCTGGACTAAATTGCCACAGTTTAAACTCTTCCGGGAGGTCAGCTGCTTATCTTGTTTGAGAAGATGATGGTCTCTCATTTGACATAAAACTGCTGCTGTAACTGTTAAGTAAGAAGTTTTCAGGGCTGGGTTTGGTGTTGAGTGACTGTTGAAAGCTTTGTGAACACCCCACCCTACACTGATGATCTGCACAGGATCCAACCAGACTTATTAACACTGAAGACTCTCCAATTAAAGGTCAAAAGTATTTTACGGCTATCAGGGTTCATGTCGGGGTCTGTGCTGCTCTTTGGCTGCTAACATGACAGTGTGGTAATTGACACCTGCAAAGGAAGTGAAATTGCCCTGATGCTTTTGCACATCACTGCATGTTCTGACTGTTTTTTTTTTTCCTGACGTCATGCAGTTGAGTGTTTTGTTGGTTTTGAGTGCCTCACACGTCTGCATTTGTTGACTGCAGTCTGAAGTCTTTGACCTGGATTACTGAGTACACAAACAACAAAAGAAACAGAGGAGTAACTAGTCATTTCTGTAATGCAACCTTTACTGAAAAGAAGGACGTGGACTTTTATTTTTTGTTAGAAGTAAAATGTCTGGAAAAAATGTTCAACAAAACAAAGTTACGGTACAAACTGTGCATGTATGTGGCTTTTTGCTAACTGCCCAATGCATATCTGAGTTCATGCATTAGACTTGTTAATCCATGTGTAGAAGCCTGTATGTCTGGTGAATCATATCTTGCTTTTTCCAATGTTGCCGCAATCATTTAGTCACGATGAACCCTGCACAGCTCATTATGACTGTGCAGTCGGCATTATTTGATTGTGAGGGTCAGATACCAGTCATCATGTGTCTGTGAATTAGTGTGTGTGTGCAGGAGGGTTCATGTGTAGCTTTATACTGTGCTATAAGGTCAGATTATTTTTATAGAGGTAGAACAGGACGTGTTGACCTGAGTGCGACGGCTCCTTTTCAGGTGCTATACTCATACGCATCTGTTTTAGTCTATCAATAAACCCATCTGCTGAGGCCACCTGATGAAATGTACTGCATGTTGGCACTCCGAGTGCTGGCCAACACAGACATGTTTAAGTTCTATCTTTACCTTCTTATTTTCCTCCTGAACCTATGTGGTCTCTAAGTAGAGCCGGAGCTCTTGTTCGGAAACTTTCACACACCAACCAAGCTCTTGTGACATTGCAGAGTTACCTAAAACCAACTTGCAGGTTTATGGTTTTGCTTCAGGAAGTTGTCTGCAGCTGTCTGCTGCTGCATTGCTGCATGATAGTAACTTAATATAGCATAGCATAATACAGCAGATTAGTTGTTCACGGAGAGGCAAAGTCCTTACACACCATTTTTAAGATGGACCTGCAGGTTTTAAGACCTGAGATCTCAGCCGTCCAGCTGCTTTGCATTAAGGTTAGAAAGGAAGTGAAGGAAAAACTTCAGACCGAATCAGTCACAAGTTCGGCTCATTCAACTGTGGCACAGATGTTTAAGAATTTCCAGGAAACTGAAAAAAAAAAGTAAAATGAATGCATAGCAGTCATGGAAAATCATCCAGGCCATCCCAAGGCTGAACACACACAGAGTCTGGCTGCAGGGTTGCGTGCATACAGTCAGATCTTGTGTTCTGCTATCAGCTGCCAGTGGTTTTTACATAGTTTTATATAGGAGTTGTGGCCGGAGTTATGACACATAAGTGTGTGTAAGGAGTGAAATGAAACTAAAAAGATGAGCTAAAAGCTGCAGAGCAGGATGATCTGGTCAACACTGAAAACACCTTTATATTCAACAGTCTCTAAGTCAGTGTGAGAGGCGACAATAACACTGAGTACTGAAGAGTCTGCGAGTTGGTTTCTGTCGTGTATAGGAAACATACAGGAAGTAAGGCGAAAGATTAGAGCTCAGCATTTACACAGAGTGACCGAAGACATGCTGAAAAATGAACAGCACTGTCCTTTTTAACATGTCAGATTTGTCTTACGTCAACACTCGTGGTCAAAGAGACAGGAAATACAGAGTGATCAGACAGAAGGGGAAGCTGCCAGCAGCCCAAACTGTCTGCTAACAGCGTGACCGCAGGCGAGTTAACAAGTTACTCTAATTTGCTGAACTTGTAATGATTGGTAGAACATGTTTGTTTACAGCATGTTCAAGGCTAAATGCCATGTAGAGAGGACGCATGACCTGGCTGTTCATTAATAAAAATGAGGCCCTCTGAATATTATCATTATTTCAGCTTGTCAAGCAGCTACACTCCAAAAAAAGTTTTTTTCTGTCTCTCTGTTTTTTGCTTACATAATAGCATTACTCAGCTTTTCTTCCAATGCATTATCACCATACAGGCTTTGTGTGCAGCGACTGTGAGGTTTGTAGATTTGTATCCTAGAGTCCATGTAAGGTAAATGGCCCAAAAAGTAGCAGAGTGGATGTGAGAGTGGGACATAAATAGCTCGGTTATGTGTGGCCTAAATGGGAAAGAGGACGTCAAGATGGATGCATTTCGATGAAGAAGCCTGAGGGTTTCCAGCTGTTTGGCTACTGTCGTTAAATTATTTAACCAAATGCTGCGGATAGTTTTGTATTAGACGCTTAACGGTTTGTTTACCAGGCCGTGAGCCGAGATTAAGCTGTCAGTTCCCAGGCTCAAGTGAGAAGATAAGCCAGTTGTCCTCAGGAGCTCTTTGTTGGTTTTAAATTCAGCTTGCAGAGCGATTGTTTTTTAAGGAGTTTTAACAAAAAGTGCAAATTTAATTAAATTGTCTTCTGCCAAGTTTTCCAGGCATCAGGAACCCATTAATTTGTGTAATCGGAGGCATTTTATTTAAAGTAGGCTGAGCAGTTATTTCTAAATTACAATGAAAGTGCTAGTTGATAATTTGACGGATAATTTGCTTCCTGGCACACTGAAAGGGAAATCACACCTTATTAGTCATTTTAGATAAAAGATAATCAGCAGCTGTTTTTATAATTGAGTCATCATGTAAGTAATTTATCGAGCAAATTACGTTTCACTCAAGCATCTAAACTGGGAGGATTTTCCTACTTTTTTGTGTCTTTCTCTGGTTAATAAACTGGAGTTTCATTACTGATGCAGAGACCTTTAAGTAAACACATTTTACATGAGTTTGTGCTTCAAACAGACGTTTTTAAATAGTAGTTCAGCTTTGCAGGGAGCTTTTCAGTAGTCATTCATAAAGTACAGGCTGTACAATGACAGTGGAAATTACCCGACAGAGTTGTTGAGTTGTCGTTGAGTTTAATCTTTGTGTTCTTATCTGCGAGATAAATTTGCCTGCTGCTTGTTTACTGCTGGTATGTTGGCGTGTGTCCCAGCACAGATGCTCTTTCTCACCATGACAAGCACCTGACATTGCAATTTGAGGAATTACAGTTAGCATAACATTTAAGTTTCCCTCCTTAATATTCTTTACTTATCCACCTCTGCGCTCCTCTCTTCCCTCTGTCTCTACCTTTTGCACTTTGCAGCTGACAGCATATTGGATATAAAGGCTAGAAAGTGGATGAGGATGTTTGTCTCTTACAGTTTTTACAGTTTTTGTTGATTTTTACGAGCTCTCTTCTCTGTTTCTCCAGCAGGTTTTGAGTCCTGATCCCAGCACTCCTCATCTGGTCTTCGCTGAACTCAGCTGCATCATTTGACTTCTTCTTCTTCGTCGTCTTCTTCTTCTTCTTCTTCTTCTTCTTCGGCCTTGTGAGCAGACATGCCTCCAGCGGTGGGTGGGCCCGCAGGGTACACCCCTCCTGAGGGTGGCTGGGGTTGGGCGGTGGTGGTGGGAGCCTTCATCTCCATCGGCTTCTCCTACGCCTTCCCCAAATCCATCACTGTGTTCTTCAAAGACATAGAGGTCATCTTCGACGCCACACCCAGTCAGGTGTCCTGGATCTCCTCCATCATGCTGGCTGTCATGTATGCTGGAGGTGAGTCTGCTTTTGGTGCCACATTGTCTGTTTTATTACTGTTCATTGATTCCTGTTACTGTGCTACCTGGGGCACGTGTCCCTGTGTCGACTTAAATCAGACAAAGAAAATACCTTGAGACATGGATGACTTTCGTGTGCAAGTTTAGATATAATGTTCGATGCATCAGCATTTAAGTTAAACACATTTTTGTGACCACTGGTACTTACACGTTTGCAGTTTCTTGACTCTTAATCAAAAGCAGCACCGTGTTGAAGTCTGTGAGGATCTGCTACAACATGCACCGAATACAACGATGACTTCCTGAGGAAATATTCCAGCACGAACGACCTATGATGGAATATGATGGCAAAATAACGATGCAACATGTTGTGTAGCAACACATTAATGCCTCGGCCCTTCTACTCTCTGGATTTGGCTCCTTGTGGCTTCTTTCTGTTCCCTAAAATACCAAACTTGGTCCTAAAACACCCAAGTTTCAGATCCATTGTGAAATTGCACATGCGCACACTTCAGTGGTCACAAATATGTGTGTAACTCAAATGCTTTTAATGATCAAGCAACAAAACGTGTAATTCCTACTTGTGAAAGTGATAGTCTTCACCTGATTTATGCACATTGGTGTGCATCGCTGCATGAGAACTAGTCACCTGAGTCACCTGAACGCATCTCATCCGTGTATCAACTCTTAAACCCATGTTATCCATAAATATACCAACACAAAATAGTTTGAATGAAAACATAAAGGGATTCCAGTTAAAGCAAAGAAGCTGTGAAGAATCAAAGTTAAAGCATGTTCACCACCTTCTGCTGTAAGCCAACCTTAAACATGTCTGAAGAGTTGTGAACATTGTTAGAAATCTTAAATAAAATGAGCTTCACACCCTTACAAACTGACATTAGATACTCAGTCTCCTGTCTTTGATAAAAAGCACTAAAAAGAGGCTAGTAGATGCGTTCTGCAGTAAATTTCCAACAAAGAGGTTGTTCATCTTGTTGTGTTCCAGGTTGATGCTGCAGTTTACAATAAAAGTGTCTTAGAGAAGAATTTATTATAAACATGCAGAATGGAGTTTTCTGTGCAGACAGAGCAGCTTAAGATGTTAAATCTCCTGTTTGTTGCTGAATGCAACAGGATTGTTAGTATGCATTGATATTTACAGTAAAGTTTTCATTTCTGAAACCTCTTTCTGCTGTGGGACTCGAGCATGGCCCTTTGGTCTCTGATGACGCTCTGCCTTTTTGCCATTCACCCTTCACCGAAGCGAAACAAACACAACCTCAGGCCTCAGCCTTTTTTTTTTCCTCTAGCTTTGCTCTCTCTCTCTCTTCGGTCTCTCCTCCTCCGTTTCAGTCACAGCTTGAATAACACTTTTAGCTGAAGGGAAAGGAGGACACAATGTGAGAAACCGATACTTTGGCGTGCATGCAAGCGTGACATGAAAACAAGCGTTAAAACATATTTGTTCCACTGTAAACCAACTAAAGCTGCTGGATTCAACAGATAATCAAAAGTTGACTTAATAAACTGTTAACACTGAGAGCTTCGACATCACAAACAACACACATGGTGGTATGATGTTTATGGGATGCAGCAAAATGATGTTTTAGGTGCAAAAAATAAACATGCTGTTGAAGTGCATTTATGATTTCTTTTAAGCAAAACCACCAAAAATAACTGTTGATGCAGGTGGAATTTCTTTGGGCAAAACTGAATGTCTTTGAGTTTAAGTTTAAATTGGTTGATTAATGATCTATCTAAATAATAAAAATAATTACAGGCAGCAGCTCTGACACTCATAAATCTCTGTTTAGCACGTTCACACTGTTCACCATCTTAGTTTGCTGTGTTAGCATGCTAATTCAGGCTATGCATGACATACAGCTGAGGCTGATGTCAGTGTCATTAGTTTGGCATTTATTTGGCCGTAAGCCAAATATAGACAAGTTAAAATTTTGTCCTGATGATGGCGCTAGATGAGAACTCAGAGGAGCGTCACAGTTTCAATAATTCACCCCGAGGACGTCATGAATCTTTGAACCAGATTTTATTGCAATCTGTCAAAAACTTGTCGAGCTGTTTCATGTGAAACTGCAAGTGTGAACCTGCTGGTGGCGCTAGAGGGGAAGTCAGAGGATTACCAGGGTTGTTTAATACATCATTTAATAACCATAAATCTATATAACAGTCAAAATGATTGTTGTTGAGACATTTACGTCAGTCTCAAAGGTTTGAACTGACTGCTCAGCGTCCTGAGAACTTTCTGTTCCCACAGAGACTCTCAGGCTCAGACACTGAATCTGTTAATGCTGCTTGGACTAAATAACTACCTGTGACTCTAAAATCATTTGCAAACAGACACTTCTTGCACTCAGTGACCCTTTTATTTGCAACAAAAGCCTTTCCATTTACCCGTTAAGGCAGGATTTAAGAAAGAGAAAGAGACTCCGATCCAGTTTTAAGTGACTTTTCAGATCAGGTTTCCTCTTTTCTCAGGGACACAAAATAGCTTCTTTCTGCCTCTTTTTCTCTCACAGTTTTTATTTAAACCTTCAGGTCCCACATGCAAAAAGGGCCTCATCATCTCGTTTTCCCTCCCTGTTTGTCTGTTCATATCTCTGTATCTAAAAATGGTCTCTGTTCCTTCCACTTACTCATTCATCCTCCTCAGAGCTGCCTGCCTGCCAGCCTGCAGCCTTATTCAGTAGGTTAAGCAGAGGAAACTGGTGAGGGAGGGACGGAGTGAAATTGCGTAACAGGAGCCAGATGTTGCAGTAGTTTCTTTTTTTTTTTTTTTTTTTTTAAGTTTTCCTCTTTCTCTCTTAATCATTATCCCCGCACGTACATTTTGGCATAAATTACCATAAACACTAGTCACTACTCACACGTGAGGCGGAGCACGTAGACACAGTGACGCTCACAAAGGTAAAAAAAACAAAAACCCACCCATGTGTTTATTTAGTGTGGCTGGTGGCTGCTGACTAATAGTGTGAACCAGTTAAGAATACACTCGATGCTCTGCACCTTTTTTTTTT
>JAQNCA010000002.1:25255460-25279536 GCA_029783725.1 Acanthurus tractus | reverse complement strand
GTACGTTGAAAGCCACCAAACTTAGCCCGCTACAACAGCCGTAAGCGTACATTGTTATCTATGTTTAGATACTGAAATGTGTCGGTGTGACATCTACGGGGAGACACGACGGAAAAATAACGGCATTTGCACTTGAATCACTTGTGGGCCACTTGGAGAAATTCTACTCTCCAGCTTTTATCCTTGTTCAACCGTCGATGTCCGCATACTGGTAGTTGTAGTTTTTAAGTGTTCCTCATCGCGGCCCGAGTAGTCAGACGTGATACGGTTATTAGACGACATTTCCCAGCTTCCCCGCGGGCGCGCCTCCTCCCTCCACTCCCTCCGCCTTCCCTCCCACTCCACTGGGCCGCGAGGAAGTCGCAAGATGGCTGATGTCGTTTGGAAGTAATGTTCCCCTCTGCAACATGAAGCCGTGAGTGTGGAAGAAAGCGAGGGAGGCACCATCGGGCTTTTATTTTTCTTTTCTTTTAGTTACTTTTCTTTTATTTCGTCAAACATCCATCTCATTCCGCGTCGTGTCCGCCCCGGACTTCTCTTCGGGAGTTGACGCGTCAAATCACGCCGGGGACCCTGCCAGCAGCTAACAGCTAGCCACACAGTTAGCAAATGTTAGTACAGCTAGCCAGTCAGCCAGGCACACAGCTTTTTAGTTTGTTTGAATTGATATTCTGACACCTGCAAGCCAACAAGCTGTCGTTACACACATGTAGAAATTTGCGCGAGGTTGTGCAGAATAAATGTCAAGTATTTTAGCTGTCAGACAGAAATGACGATTTTGCAAGCTGCTCGGTTTAACATGTCCGCGAACTGGCCAGCCAGCCTGTGGGTTGCTAACTAATGCGCAGTATTGCATCTGTTTCATGTGCTCAAACCAGCAGGATAGTTGTTTTGTAGCTATTCCTCAATAATATCCACCACCTTGCTTCATTTCCGTTATTTGCTGCCAACTACGTTTTTGAAGCTGGTTATGTTAAGCCAAATTATGGGAGCAGGAAAAATGTTGAACTTTTTCTGGTTGTAGGTAGCTACACTGGCCTTGCTGGCATCTAACCAAAAATCCACAGGGATGGACACTAAACTGAGCACCTACGACCAAAATTAAGAAATTGGCATTTCATTATTATCGGAATAAGTAACGCTAGCTGACACACTTGTACAGCAGTGCATGGTGACTCATTTCAGTAGTCTGGGTGACAGATAAGTTGTTTTGCAGGGTTAATTCAATTACAGTTAGTCACTACACCGGAGACCAGTTAGCTTGCCTGAAGTGCACAGCTAGCTACAGTCTCGCCCCACATCACATTACAAACACGGCGTACAGAACGTATTCAGAGCCCGCTCCCGGCCAAACACACAGGCTCAATAACACCGTCATGGGAGTGCAGGGCTTTCAAGAGTATTTAGAGAAGCGGTGTCCCGGGGCCGCAGTCCCGGTGGACCTCCTGAAGCTTGCCCGTACAGCGGCCCGCCAGCCCCCACACCACCATCACCCACACCACCACCCACATCACCCCGGGCCCATGCCTCCCCCGCCCCCGCCTGCCAGGATCCTAATCGACGCTGACTCCGGCCTGCAGCGCCTCTACGGCGGCTATCAGACAGACTGGGTGTGCGGGGGCGAGTGGAACGCCATGCTGGGCTACCTGGCCGCCCTGTCACAGGCTTGTCTGTACCAGGGTGGCCTGGAGCTGGTCGTAGTTTTCAACGGCACATTGGGGAAGGAGCGCTGGCCCGAGTGGGCGCGGCGAGCTCAGGGCCAGCGACAGACGGCGCAGCTGATCGTCAACCACGTCGGCAGCAAGGCCACCCCGCCTCCTAGGGCATGGTTCCTGCCCCCCGCCTGCCTCAGCCACTGTGTCCGCCTCGCCATGTTCCGCTTCCGAGTGCGGGTGAGCAATGTGTGAAGTTGTTTTGTTTTGATCATATGTTGTGTCCGATCATTTAACACTTGCACTCTCTTGTTGCACGCCCTGTGCCTCATTCAGCGGTCTTTTGATCACTTTCACTTGCCGAACAAGTGAACTGCCATCTCTAACTATTAAAATAAATCGATGTAGATTTTTTTTTGTTTAATGCAATACGCAAACACAGACCTGTTTTGACAAACGGCCTATTTTGCATGGCAGCACAGATTTCTGTCCGTAGCAGATGCATATTAGCGGGCCCCGCTCTGCTGTCGTGGATGTATTTGGGATGGTCTGCTGTGAGGAGGGATGAATCCGGTGCAACAGATTTTTTTAAAGATACACGAAGACACGGCTGCAGGCTAATCCAGTCAGTGCATCCGTATTCAAGAGGGGTTAGGAACATTTATTGTACTACATGACCTAGTCTAGCCGATGCATTACATAACATGAACTCAATGAACCTGTCATAGATTGTTGAACAATTACTGAGTGGACAGCCTATTTATAGGTTCCTAGTACCTGACGGTGATGCATTTGTAATGACTTTTTAAATGTATTTATTTATATATTTATTTCATATTCTTGTAGATTGGTTGGTGATTGAGGATGTTTATCTCTGACCAGTTGGCACGACTGTAAATTGCCGTGATATAAACAGTAAAAGGTGGATGTACTATATCAGCTCCACCCTGATATTATAAGGCTGCCATTGAGAATATAGTAATGTGAAATGAAGACTGTTTGTCATCCAAATCTCTAGAGCAGATCTCTGCGGGGGCAAATAATAATTGAGTGTTATTTGTTTAAAAAAAGAAATAAGACTTCTGTAGTTATGGTGAAGGCATACCATCAGTGCAGCCAAATCTCTGCTTGTCTCTCAAGGTTGACTCCATTCATCTTTACTCAGTTATCTCTGTTTGCCTTTAATATGCCTTCCTATATTCTTGAATGTTAGTAATAAAAAAACCCAAAAGATACACACTATGATTTTTTTAATAGACACCGAAAACCAGGAAGTACCTTCCTCTAATACTTAAAACCTAATTAATAACTGATAATTTCAGATTTTGTAGCAAAGTTCATACCTCATCATTTATGCACACTGGATGGAGACAGAAGGAATAAGATGATTTATTACTCCATCACTGTGACGTTACCAATTCCCTCCATTTAGTAAGCATGCAAAGCCAATTGTGCTGTCTTTTTCTGAAACTGTAATCGTTCACACTGGCAATGACATGTTTGGTGTGGAAGTCTTCACTATGTGGCACAAGGTGCAACAGATTCTTGCATTACATTTGTGACAAAAGTTTTTTGCACTTGTTCTACTTATTTTCTTGTGTTAATTGGCATCAACTACAAATATGCATACTGCCACCCACTGAATTAAAGTGTTTAAATGCTGAATTGTAAGGTCACTAAAAGTTATTTGGCTGATATTATCAGCTTTTCTTATTAGTTGTAATATCATTATTGCTAATTAAATACATTTCCCATTATTTGCTAATAATTTGTCAACCCTGATGAATGTCATACAAGCCTAAAGAACACAGTGGCATAGTTGTGTGAGAGTACTTATTAGAATAGAAAAAAAAACACCCACATTGCAGTACAACAAGTTCTGATGCTCCTTGTGCATGTACAGCACCATTACTCACAGTTCCCATGTGTACTTGCTTGTTTTTTCCTACTTTTAATCTGAAACAGTCCTATTTCTGTAGCTTCAAGTATCTCACCTCCGCTTGAATTACACCTTTACTAAAAGTCATTGCCTTCCCCTTCTGTGCAGCCATGGCTTTTAGTGTCCTACTCACCATGCTGCATGTATGTTATGTGTGAAATTATACCATATATGTTGTTCAGGTTAACATTGGTGGTTAGTTTATGTTTTATTATTGGGAAAAGGACACAAAAAAGTCCTACATCAAGCCTGCCCTCCCTACTACCCTAGAGTATAAATCTCTGTTGATAAACTAAAATCATCTGATCAGCTAATCATTGCTAAAGTACTGTGCTGCTTTTTCTTGACATATTAAGAAAAAAAACAAATAAAATTCTAATGTGGAAAGTCAGATTACTCTGAGCAGGGTGTTAACATGTTGGAAAGGAGTTGTCATGTTTCAGTCTCCATTCAGAGTTGGTGTTTTATGACACAGCAGACTGAGTTGTCTACCCTGCATCTACAGGTTGTACAGACTTTGGAGGACCACCACCAGGAAGTGCTGTCTCTCTACAGGGACTTTGGATTTGCCGGCCTCATTGCTCAGGATTCTGAGTTTGCCCTCTGCAACGTACCCGCCTACTTCTCCTCACATGCGCTCAAACTGAGCTGGAATGGCAAGAACCTGACCACACACCAGTATCTGCTGTCTGAGGCCGCCCGGCAGCTCGGGCTCAAGACACAGCACCTGCCATGCTTTGCTGCTCTGCTAGGTAAGGCGCCGCACACTCTCACACACCTCAGCCTGTACACACATACACAGAGTTAAATGGTCTATCATTGAAACACACACCCCTGCCTGTGAGTCGTATTTTTGGCCTTCTTCCTTGTCTGTCGTCATGAACACAGCAAACATATCAAAAAAGAGTTTCTCTCTTAAAGGAAATCATATTCTGCCTGATGAGGACCTGGCTGCCTTCCACTGGAGTCTGCTGGGACCAGAACACCCACTAGCTTCTCTCAAGGTGCCGTATGTTTTTTAAGAGCAAAATTCCTTGCAGCCCACAGCTTACTTAAAGAAAATACTTGTTGTAAAAATATTTCATACTGTATCAGTGACAGGGCCCCTGATGTACCTCACACATAAACAGACCCTCTACTCGGGACATAATTTTAATAATGTTTTCCTTACACCTTTATTATAATATAAATATATTATAATTTTTAGAGAAAATCTTCTTTGTTTTCTGATCTCGTTGCGTGAACTGTGTTAATTTGCTGGTGCTAAGTGCTTCTTTTCCACAACAAAATCATGCCAGTGGTTTAGGAGCTTTTACTATCAATTAAAGGTTTTCATTGCAAAACATTGGCAGGAAATTACTTTTAATAACAAATCTCAAAATAATGAACCTGTTGTTGGGATGAATGAATCTTTGGCAAGGAGACAAGATCACACAATAATCTCACACCAGAATACAAAAATATTTGATAGTTTTGTCTTTGTGTTGATTATCATGTCCCAATATGTGTCTGCAAACACTTAATGCTTGTAAAATTTAAAAACTCTGCACAAATTACTCTGTAAAAGGAAGGTTACTCTGCATTAGAGGTAAGTTTTGATGACATAGTATCAGCAGGGACACATCATATGACCAAGGGTAGCACAGGAATAATTAACTTGCTTTACGGTTTGTGGTTGGACCCATAGTTGCATATAAAATTAAATTCCATGTTCACCAGATTCACCTGTTTGCTGACGATCACTTAATGTTCCCGAGGTCTGTCAAAGTTAGAGCTGGTCCCTCTAATAGTTAACAAACCTGACAGATACTTGTTAGGGGGGAAGTTTGACGCAGTAGCCAAGCTGTACATTGAATGTAAGACATTGAAGTCCACCTCACCGCTTGTCCATGGCATTCTTCGCCTCCACATCTCCTTTATTGTTTTCATACACTGTATGTACGCGCCTCATTCTGTGTTATTGCTTACCAATGACTCCCAAACTGCTGTAGTCACTGTGAGATTTGCCTTAAATGAACTCTCATGTGATGTCATGCATCTTTGCCATATGACTTATATTAAGTTATGCCAGTGTTGATCTCCATGAGTGAGTTTTTGTCATGTGGATCTTTGGTTGATTCCTTTGAAATACACAGTAATGATGAGTAATGTCTTGCAACAGCAAAGAGAATTTAGTCATTTCTCTGATGCCTTATAAGACCTAACGGATAAAATGTTCAGTTCCATGAGCGAGACAAGAAACGAAGAAGCAATAGATTGTTTGTTAAGATGTTTGAGATTAAGGCATCTTCTTAATGTTAACACTTAAATTTCTTAGCTCAGCATGAAATTATTTCCATCACAAAAACTTGTCTCATTAGTAAAATCACTATCTAAAAATTAAATCAAGGCTGAATAAACACATATGGTAATGACAAAATATGGTACATATGCCCTCTATAGTGTTGTCATCTTTCTAAAGGTGCTAAAAAGGTGCTATTTTTAAGATTTTAGCATCAAGTAAAGTACAGTTGTCGCACAGAGGTCAAGTTTGTGCTGTAAATTGTATGTACAGAGTCAACGTGTAATAAAAACTGTAATGTGGAAGCACAAGAGTTTATGGCAGTGGAATGAATGTTGACTGAAAGTCATCAAACTGTTCCCACAAAGGGAGTGGCTCTCAGGCCGTCTGGGTGCAAACCAGCAACCCTAACCACTAGACCATATGAGATCTTTACATTATAAACACTGCACTTCATATTCTGACCCAACAATTAAAGTCCGGTCAAGTGATTGAAAGAAGAGGGTTTGACCACATACTAAAGCCACGCTTGAACAAATTGTTGCTAAAATGTTACATATCTCTCACGAAACAGTGTCAAAATCTGTAAAAGTCAGTCAACATGTAATTTGTATGATCCAGTCTGTCTGTTGGGCCCAGTCCATCTTTTTTTATCTGAGGTCTGAGCCTCAGACAAGCCATTTTGTAAGACAGCTGGACAGTAAATGCACATTTGTTTTTGTTTCTGCCTTTTCAAAATGTGATGAATGTTACAGAAGAATATCTGAATGTGACTGTTTTCAGTTTCTGTCGTATGTGGATTAAAACCTTTGTATGTTCTTGTCTCAGGTGCGAGCCCATCAGCTGGTGCTGCCACCCTGCGAGGTGGTGATCAAGGCCGTCTCAGAGTACGTCTCCTCCATCAAAGACCTCGGAAACCTCGACGCCATCGCCAGAGATGTCTTCAAACAGTCACAGGTAGATCACGTGAACCCTGCTTCTTTTCAGTGATTTTTAATGATACGTTTTTGTCAGTCTCCGTTGGGTTAAATTTGAGTCGAAAAGGTAATACGTAGACTTAAAGTTCTATCTCAAGATGTTTAAAAAAAGAAAGTTGAAGGGCATTGGATAAAGAACATGGACGTTACTGTTGTCTGACCTCACACACCAGACTGTTGCTGATGGGTAAATAGGTCATCACTGTTGACACAAGACCTGAGTCAGCTTGTCCACTTTTTTACACATCACTGCCAAATGATAGAATTACACCACACCTTATGTAAATCTATGTGCTTAACAGGATTATCGAGTTTTCAGTTCATCAGAAAGAAGCTGCTGTAAACCCTGCAGTGTCAAATACAAAATGTGGGAATACAGAAAGTCTAAATTTGGTCTCCGGTCATGTTAAGTATCTTCGATTGAGCAGCTTGGTTTGGAGTTCAGCAGCAGTTTGTCGCTCTTTGTAGTCGTCCCTATAAAATCTATTTATACACCATCTCCTCTCGTCAATGCTAAGTGACAATCGTTAATCCTATCACATCTCATTTGTCTTCTGGCTGTGGGAGAAAGATATGTTTGGTTTATCAGTGGCTCAGCCAAATCTGGATTAACTGTAGTGGCTGAAACATAACATGGTAAAACAATTTATCATTTAATCTTAAAGTTTAGTGTTTTCCAAATTATGGGCTGGGGGCCTGGTGGGCTTTAAAGGTACTGCAGGTGGGAGTCTATTATCTCCCCTTCCCTCTCTCTCTTTATTGGAGTGTCTGTCGCTTCACTGAAAAATTTTATACTATTAAATAAATGATATTTTTTTTGTGCTGTCAACCATCTGCATGTCATTTTTATAATGTACATTATTTATACAACTGTGACAAAATGAGATGCTGGTGGGCTGCAGAAGTTTGGCTGAATTTTTAGGGAGCCACAAACCCTTTAGGGAAGTTTTGGAAGCTCACAGAAAATTTATCAGCATTGTTTATTTTTATTATTAGAGCGATTTGTAATGAGAGTAAATTGACTTTCTTTTTGGGTGTTGGATTGATGATTTAATTAGAACAAAATCCAATTGAAAGATAAAGCAAGAGTTATTAATTCTCTATATAATTTAACCAGCATAAAAAAAAAAATCACTGCTTTAACTCTGATACTACTCAGGGAATTATTCAGCACTTGCTCAGCATTTCTTGCTGATGTAATCCCAACAGTCGACCTCATGCTTTGTTTCCTTCCTTCCTTTTCCAGTCTCGTATGGAGGACAAGGTGGAGCGATTCAAGAAAGCAGTGGAGTATTTCTCAGCTGCCTCCAAACCACGCTCGCCCAACATGGGGCCCTCGTCTTTCATCTGTGAGTTGTGAACTGATCAGGGCACAAGTTTTAATAAAATGAACCAATCCTCTTTTCACTTTTTAATTTATCACTTTTTTTTTTGTCTCTCCCTATGTAGTACCTGGGTTTGGGCCCAATCCATTTGGGGGACCACCTGGCCACATGGGACCGATGCAGCCTGGAAAGAATCAGGTAGATTCCTCTTCTTGGTCCTTCTTCGTACTCTTTGATGGATGTGCACTTTGTCCTCTGCTCTATATGAATGAATGAACTCGTAGTAGAGTGGATTAAGTTTTTTGCCCTTTGAAATCCCTTCGTGGCATGTGCTCATTAGGGGGGAAAAGCTGGCTAAAGGAGGAGGGTGAAGTCCTTTCCCATCCCAAATCTTTCCATCGGTCTTGATGAGATGCTTCCGGTTTGATTTGTACTAAAACAGGACAGTATTAGTTCCCGACCCTGAGACTTCTTCTCCACCTCCCTCCCCTCTCTATCTTTTTTTATCTGCTTGCACGCCTCCTTTCTTCCTTTTCCAATACGTTCTCCTCTCCTCTCCTTGCCTCTCCTGTTGCAGTTCCCTCCTCCCCAGGTTCCAGGGTTAAAGCCACCTTATCAAAATGCTCCATATGGACCTGGCTCCACCCCTCTGTTCCAGAACCCGCCGCCACCGTCCCAAGACTGCAACGACTCGCTGACGAGCAAGATGGGCTTCTCTGATTGGTCAGCTCCATATGATTCCACTCAGGGGGGAAGTCGGTTACCCAATCATCACACCAGCACTCAGTCTGGTCCCTCCCCGTCTCCTTCCTCGTCATCAGACGGAGACGAACCCAACGACAGCAACGCAAAGTAAGACACAGCAGAGGCAAAATCTGAGTTTTTTTTCTGTTCAAACTTTAGCAAACTGTTCGCCCCGTATTAGATTAAAGCGAAAAGGAGACATTGGCATTTAAGGCGGGGCAAAGCAGACAATCAGATCACAAGAGAGCTTGGCTGTTATGGTTTGTTGGTAGCTTGCACTTACATGAGTAATGCCCATTAAGAAAATGGTTTTTGACTTTTAAAATTTACTCAAAATTCACTGCAATTTGTAGTTTTGTCATGTTATTTTTTAGAGTCTTCAGTGACCATTGTGCTGTATTTTTTGAGAAGCCAGAGTGTTTTTGTGGCTTTAGTGCTGTAGCTGTCTTTGATACCAGAAGACAGAAAGCTTGATTGAATGTAAGAGAGGCCTGTCTGTCAGACAAACAACCTGTCACATTATGAGTGGGAGTTTTTTTCCCCGTCAAGGGTCAGTCCAATTTTTACAACATCCTTCCAGGGCCAAACTAAATTACTGCACACATATGTCACACTAACTGCTATCTGGACCCTGATTAAACAAACATGGAGGCGGGCCTCTCATTTTCATTTGGTTGCACTTGTATTTACAATGTTTTGCATCTAAAAGAAAAGAGAGATAAAGACAAAACCATGGTGAAATTAGTATGGCTCATGCAGTGAGCCAGAGATGAGCTGCAGATAAAGTTTTTATTTTGTCTTAAATGGAGCGAGTGCAGGCTGATGCTACAAGCTAATGAGTCTGCCATATCCAGGTGGTGAGACTTCCTGGTCAGGTTGCTCACTGGGTTTAAGCACACAGCTGTTTCTTTATCGCACCAGGATTTCAAATCGTGAATTAATAACGTCTTTGATATTTATTAAAATGAAATCATGGAGACCCAGTTGGGTTGCATTCATTAAGCTTTTCACCCGTCACACTACTTGACATTTGGCCGGTCTGCTCTGTTTTGTTTTGATCAACCTTGAATCAGGAACAGCCTCAAGGTTGCTGGGAGGGTAAATTTGATAAAATCTGAGAGTGGAGAGCGGGAAAGCTTGAGACTTTGGATCCAGCTGTGAGAGGAACTTGACATCTTCAGAAATTCTTCTTCCGAATGAAGTTTTAGCACTTCAGCAATCAGCCGTGTCACCACTAAACTTGCCTTCAACTTCATATT
This sequence comes from Acanthurus tractus, assembly GCA_029783725.1. Lineage (NCBI taxonomy): Eukaryota > Metazoa > Chordata > Actinopteri > Acanthuriformes > Acanthuridae > Acanthurus > Acanthurus tractus. The sequence continues at coordinate 25,269,359 of JAQNCA010000002.1, read as the reverse complement.
ATTTGGCCACCAAACTTTGCTGAACCGCCACAGGCTGAACCTCATGTAGTGGATCAGGTCACACCTGTTTTTAAGAGTTACATCCTGCCAAAGAAACTGTCATTCCTTTCATTTAAGAAACATAAGCTTGTAAACTGTAGATTTTAAATCAGGACCCCCCAAGTCTTTGGATCAAGTGGCTTGTGAAACTGTAGAGCCAAAATGAGCAGAATACACCTGTCATTTATTTTTTACAGGTAATTATGAGTATAGGATTACACGTAGATATTATGGGACTCAGATTGTGGCCATAAAACCTAAATCAAGACTTTCGTAGAGCGAGCAGGATATCACATAAGCCCTTAGAAGCATTGTATCACTTACACTTGTCGACAGGCTGCATTTTTGTCAAAAACTTGTGGTGTAAAGTGGCCCAACTAGAGCGTAGAGACTCAATAGTTACACCTACTGAGGAGTTGGATGCATCAGCAGGGAAATCAATCCAATGAAACGGGTGTGATTTTGTTTTTTTTCTTTTCACATGTTTTATTGACCCGTCAGTCTCTCAAAATAAGTGTTTGTCTGTCTGTGTGAAGTTTCTGAGAATCCGTTGTGTTTTGCTAATTTCCCTTTGCTGCAACAGCGACCTTTGGAACAAAGTGAGCAGCTATGCAAAATGTGTTTTGAGGAAATGCTCTCTCAGCAGAAACTTTGACGTTGTATAAACACTCACATACACATGATGAATGCCAAACCGACTGAACACTCCCACGAACCCTTTCTCTCAGCCATTTGACGGACAAGTCCTCTCGATGGGAGGATCCTGCTGGAAGAGGGGGCTCGGCCTCTGGAGACGGTTCCCAAGGCAACGGGAGCGGGTCAAACATTCCGTCACTGTTGTCTATGGCGACGCGGAGTCACATGGACATAACCACACCTCCTCTGCCTCAGGTGTGTGTTCACGAAGGATTTTGCAAAAACAAACACTGTCGTACCAAATGAAACGGCACAGTTGTAGGTCGTGTGGAGAAGTTTTTGTTTCATCAGCTCGTTCCCTGTTCTTTTTATTTTAGGTCAGTGCTGAGGTGCTTCGTGTAGCAGAGCACAGACACAGAAGAGGACTGATGTACCCCCAGATTTTCCACATATTGACCAAGGTGAAAACACGTCTTTGCAATTGTCTCTGCAGTTTCGATCCTCGCAAGGCCCTCAAGTCATCTGTTTCAGTTAAACGTGTCCAAGCTCTCGATCCTCCTGTTAATCTTCCCTTTCCTCTTCTCTCTCTACCTACCACACCCCTCAGGGAGAGATGAAGATGCCAGTGTGTATAGAGGATGAGTGTAACTCTGAGCTGCCTCCTGCCTCTCTGCTGTTCCGTGCTGCCAGACAGTATGCATACGGCGTCCTCTTCAGTCTGGCTGAAACACACCGTCGCCTGGAGAGGCTCGCTCTCCGAAAGAGGGCTCCCCTGGAGGGTAGGTCCTGGGACTCGGTGGAGTAGATGGATGAGGGAAATTTGGATCATGTTGAGCACACGGACTGTAAATGTACTCAGCTTTTCCTTGAACTTGTACAAAGGAATACAGCCAAAGTTTTCAGTTAAAACACATTTTTCAAATAAACAACTTTCCCTCAGCGAAGGGTTGATTAGTTTGCTGTGGAATCAGCCAGTTGATGTCAGGATTGATGTTTGCTTTCTGTATTTAGATTCTAATTTATTTTAGCTAACTAATTAGCTATTGTGGCCACATTTTGCAGGCAAACCTTTGTTTATATTGTCACATATATGAGAATATGAGGATCAAAATGTACTTAGGACTGCCCCCTTAAAGCTCATAATGATCCCGTCAGGAGAGAAGCAGTAGGGTGCACTTGGATGTAAAACAGAAATTGATTTGCCTCCTTTAATGGGCGCTCTGCTTGGTTGGGAAGCAGTGGTGTGTTCATGGAAGATCAGGGGAGCGAATAATGTATTCCTCGTGTTTGTAGTTACTGATTTCTACAAATGTGTTGATAAAAATGAAAAATATTTGCCAACTGAGAAAAAGAATGAGCAAAAAACACATAACAAATTAACATAACAAATTAATATACAACCTCCCTCCTTTTTCCTCCAGTTTGTTGTGCATCTCGAGTAGAGAACAGCCTTTGTAAAATGTGATTACACTGATCAGAGCATGTGGACGCTGGGCAGTTTTTCATTGTGTTGCACAGTTTATTGTATCCTCGTTGCATCCACCAAGTCTGAATGTGATACTTACTTCATTTTTTCAAATGGACTCTTGCCGAGCACCACCCCAGTAAAATGTTTATTGTTTCTTATGTCTAAGTGTTTTTCTGATGTTCCGTTCATCAAGTGAATTTGTGGTGGTGATATAACCGCTGACCAGTCAGACACCTGGTTTGGAGGGGAATCTTCTCATAGAGGACGTTTTAGCCACAGATGAAAATGCTAACATTTATAGTAGCTGTGTTTCATGGAGGTGTACAGCTTGCAGGGCTTTGGTGAGATGCCATCGCTTGCTAATGGATCTAAAAATAACAGAGCCATCCTTACTGTAGTTACGTTTGTCCGTCATCTAAAATCAAAAGTCACAATGTCACATCTGGAATATATCATATCATATATCAGCTCTCTCCAAAGCCTGTATCATCATCTCTAATTGAACCGATAGTAACAAACACTGTAGTATTTTTATAAACTGAGTCATGTATTTTTATAAAGCAGTACACATTCTTTCCTCCGTGTCACAGTTCCTCCAGTGATTGTCAAAGAGTGGAGCAGTGGCAAAGCCAAGTCGGCTCTGACTCCTGAGCTGGTTCCGGCACTGTGTTTCCGGGAGTGGACTTGCCCCAACCTGCGGCGCCTCTGGTTGGGTCGTGCCAGTGAAGACCGCTCCAGGAGAACCAGGGCCTTCCTGGCCTGCTTACGCTCCGACTGCCCAGCCCTTCTCAACCCAGCACAGGTCCCACAGCATCTGCTGCTCATGTGCTGCGTGCTCAGGTATGACGCCACTGTCACAGCTGGTTCAGTTTGTTTAGTTTGTCGAATGTGTGTGTGTTTGACACTAGAAACACATTTGTGGTCTGCTGAGAGAGTCTCTCTGTGTTTAAGCTCAGTTTTTTTTGGAGCATCTTCACGCTGTAGATCTGTTCTGAAGTGAGTTGAGTTTTCCTTTGTCTCTCTCAGGTATATGATGCAGTGGCCTGGGGGAAGGATCCTCCAGAGACATGAGCTAGATGCTTTTCTGGCTCAAGCTGTTTCCAGCCAGCTCTATGAACCCGACCAGCTACAGGAGCTCAAGGTAAAACCTAGTTCACTCAATGTGGGGTGATCACTAATAATGGTTTGGTTTCTCCCCAGATTACACATTTATGTTCCCGTTTGTCATTTTTTTAAAATCTATTTTCGTCTGTTCTTTTGAGCTCCTGATAAAGTGTGTTTGTGCAGCACACAGTTGTACATGAGTGTCTTAAAGCTCACTGGCTGCAGTTGATGGTTATATTAATCTCACTACTCTCCCTTTTGGCGTTTAAAAAAGAAAAAAATTCCTTCATTTGTGAGCAACAAAAGGTTGCAGGCATCACATCTTGTTTCCTCTGAGAAAAGTTGTGATGTGTGTGTGTGCCCACATGCCATGTGTTCAGGACATCATGATTCACAACTCTTCTGCACTGTCTGTTCTTCTCGCTCGTCTCATTTGCATCTCGGTTACAATAAGAAGATTCTGTCATTTTGCCTCTCTGTGTGTTTGGTCTCCGTTAGGTGGAGAAGGTGGATGCCCGCGGCGTGCAGCTGGCCTCTCTCTTCATGGCTGGCGTCGACACAGCGCTGTTCATCAATGATGTGTGCGGCCAGCCGTTGCCGTGGGAACACTGCTGTCCCTGGGGCTTTTTTGACGGCAAACTGTTCCAGAGCAAACTGGCCCGGGCGGCTCGCGACCGGGCTGCCCTGCTGGACATGTGTGAGGGGCAGGTACGAACCCGAGTGTGTGTGCCTGTAATCCTAAGATTATATCAATAAATATTCTGATGTGTGTCTTAAAGTAACAGCAATGCATCCACTTATCCATTAGCTACACCCGCTTAGCCTCATGGAGCCGATTCCAGCCGATAAAGAGCAAACTTTGTTCCGTTCAGTGTCCCGACTCGGACATTTCTCGCTGTACTCACATTGATCCGTCTGCAGCTGAGAGGCTCAGTCACAGTTCTCTCTCCGCTCTGCAGGAGGAGCTGGTGTCCAAGGTCGAGAAGATGCGTCAGGCAATCCTTGAAGGCATCAACCTGTCACGCCCTCCTCCACCTCCTCCTCCTCTTCCACCTCCTGCCTTCCTTCCTCCAGCCATGGTGCCCCCTTTCTACCCGATGCCTCCTCTCTACCCACCTCGCCCCATGGGCAGCATGCCCCCCCATCATCACCCACATCATCCACACCACCCTGCGCAGCACAGACCCAGAGCCTTCCCAGGTATGGAGATGCTTTCTTTATGGAGACACTTTGAAGCTTATGACTTTGACTGGGTCGACTGCCTCGTGTTTGTCCTGAATCTGTGTCACACACTGATTTCAGGCAGATTTTAAGTTGTTGTTGCATTTAATAGAAAGGCAGTTAATCATATCATGAGTTTAGCAGTAAAATGCAAAAAAGATATAAAAATATTAAATTAAAAGAAGTGAAAAAAGACAAATAAATAGGTGATGAAATAATAATCTGAACTTGTTCCTTACAGATTAAATGTATAATTTACACAGAAATGTGAATAAACAACACAAATGTGGCTTTAACCAAATGTTGCACTGGTAAAGAACAGGAAAAAAGTCAAGAGCCTTGATTTAAACAAAATTTATAATTTTTAATGATCATTTTAGTTTTTTAAATGGGCTGGAAGCTTTTATTTGTGACTCTAAAATGAGAGAGGTCTTTCTTATTAGTGACTTCTTCTTTCCTTCTTCAGGCATCCAGTCCATCCCCCCTCAGGGAGGGAAGCTGGAGATAGCTGGCATGGTCGTTGGCCAGTGGGCTGGGAACAAACCAGTCCGTGGGAGAGGGTTCAACATGCAGGTGGTGTCAGTGGGAGCAGGGAGAGGGTGAGTAAGACGAGCATCTTTAATCAACACACCTAACGACACTTTTGCCTATTAAACTACCACCTTTCAAAGTAAAAAGGATAAAATACAAAGTGTTCACATTGTAGACAGGAAAATCCAGGTGAGTGCACGGTTGTTTTGAAGTGAAACTGGTCAATTATAGGCTAAAGGGAAGCCTGTGGACTTCTGGTTCACTCTCACTGAGTCCGGGATGTAAAGGGAGGAAAGAGCCCCCTTTTCTTCCACAAGACACTGTGTAGATTGAAACTGTTCTGGGTTTTTCCTCCTTTTGCCTCCTCCTGTTTTGCCCAAACTAATGAACTTTGTATTCATTTCTTATCCGTCCTCTGTGTTCCTGAAGTAAACCATATATGTGTCACTATGACAAAGATCAAGTCTTTATTTAAATGTAGTCAGAGGTCTTGGCATTGGAATTCAGCACTATTAATATCTCCTGGCTGATGTCCAACATGCTGCTGTTTATTACTATGAGAGGAAATGAGTCTATAGAAAAATTGTCCTCAGTCTCAGACCAGAGAACAGCAGAACAAAATATATTTCAGGTCATTGTAATGAAGAAAAATATGACTGTAAGCCTGCAATATCAGCCAGCCTGCTAACAAAGCACATTAAGAACACCTTCCACTTAATTATGCATCAGGATCGGCTACAAAACACACCACAGGGCTCCGCGCTGCGTTATTGTAGGGGTGGGAATCTTTGGCGAGCTAACAGTTTGACTCTGCATATCTGGCAGCTAAACTAAATGAGCCGGATTAAACTCCCTACCTGATGGACAAAAAAAGCAGTGGAGAAAAGTGCCTGAAAATATGCAAAATTTAGCTGCATTAATTTGAAGGCATCTTGCACTGAGTGCACACAACATCCTCAGCCACAGCTCTGCCAGAGTTTCACCGGAGTGTGCCTGTTTTTTTTCTGCAGCCACATTTATAATGTAGCTTCTATATTCTTGCTGACATTTAACTGTTTTACACGCTGTGTGGCTGCACTTCTCTGATTACTTGATTTAAATGTCAGTCCCATAATGCACCTGTTGTCTTTAATCTGTATTTATGTTTATCTTCAATTTTGATGTCATGATCCTAAACAATAACTTCATCTGCAGCTCAGCAGCTCTGTAATAAGAGCGAATCAACATGGTATTTATAGGTTAAAACCATCAAACTTTGTGCTGGTTCATAAATGTAACGTAAGAGGAGACTGAACCGAGGTTTAATGGGCCGTCGCTCTCACTCTGAGTGACTGCAAACATGAAAACAAGATCTTTGTATGTGTCGAGACAAAGTCCAGTGTTTTTACAAATATTTATTGAGCACAGCTGCTCAATTTTATGCGCCGGCTTATCTTCTCTCTCTCTCTCTATGAAGAACAATGAGATTAAAAAGCATCTTTGATCTGTTTTAACAGTTAATGCGCCGTTCTTACCTGGACTTTTTGTAACCAGTAGTTACGGCGTCATCTTCGTTTCACCTTTGCTGTGTTTTTGCTCAGTCGGGAAATCTTGTTTTGGCATTTATGAATTTATTCAGAACGTTAGCAGATGAGAATCACTCTCTGTTTTATGTGAGAAAATATGTAGTTATTAGAAATATGAGATAACTAAGTTTAGGGGCTGACTTTTAGATGGATAGTCACAATGTCAGGAAGGACTTCCGTTGATGAGAGTGTGAATGAAGCTTGTTGAAGGTTAACAGAATTTAAGACCCTTAACTGGACTTCTGATACTTGTTGTTTAACATCCAAACATCCCTCTTTTTCTTTATCGCAGGAGGGGTAAAGAGATTCCAGCAAAACTAAGGGGAGTGAAGAAGGCACCTGCCAACAGAACACAGGTATGACACCTGCCAGGAGCCCAACTCTTGCACAACTCTTTTTAAATCTGGCCAGATGTACACCAGACCTAACCAGTAGAGTCAGTTTCTGGTAATCACACTAAAAAAAACCTCACTGAACTTACCTGAGTTGACTTTTATTATGAAGAATTCACAGGTAATGCAGCCTGTCACAGCATTTTGCACTCATGGCTATCGTTTGTTAAAAGTTTAATCATGTTTTGACAATTGATTAGTTTAAAAATATCTCACTAATGCAAAGAGAAGGAAGCAGCCAGAGTGTACGATTAGATAAAAGACAGCAGGCTGCAACTTCTAACTTCAACTCCGCTTTCCTCCTCCATGTTTTCAGGTTTCCCCGATAGCACTGAGTTAAAATGTGAAATATTACCCAATAGGTGCTTTTTGCTTCGACTAATTGATCAGCTCCTCTTGGTTTTGTCGATTTTTAAAAGTAAAATCTTTTGCCCACTACTCTGTGCAGTGACTTTGCTGCTGCTGCACTGACCAGACACTTTCAGGTAACTGTAGCGTCCATCATCTGTCTAAATTGATTATAAGGGGGAAATAAACTAATTACAAACCAAATTACAGTGGGGACGGTAGGTAAGTACTGTAATCTGTGTATGCTCGCACACCGTGTAACACCAGTAAAAACTGATTAGCATGACTGACTAGCCTAATGAGAAATAATGACCAAAAGACATCACAGTCGTAAATTCGCTTGTTTTTTCCGTTGCATCCCTTACTTGCCGTCATGTTTCCTGCCGTTAAACTTCTGTCTGTCCCCCCCCCTGCAGACGTCGCCACCCCCTCCATCCAGCTCTCCCCCAAAGCCCTCAGAGGAGGCGAGCTCCACGCCAGAGGTTGCAACTCAGCAGCTGAACGGCAGCTCTGCAGCCTCCGCCATCGGCCAGCCCTTGGAGCTGGCCCCCCTGGCCCAGCCAATCCCGTGTGCCTTAGCCAGCAGAGACAACCAATCAGAGGGGGTGGAAGTGGAGGCCCCCTGTTGCCTTGACGACTGCCCGTCAGACGGAGCACTACAGAAGGAGGAGTGATGGCGTCCCCAGCTAGGATGCGCTGCTCTGAGAGAGTTCTCTGTGTTCGACTGCCTTTCCCTGTTTTTGTAGCCCTGCCTGCTAGCTGTGCACATTATCACATGGAGCAGGAAGTGAACTGAGGCTCCTCCTTGTCTCCTCTGCTGCTCCATGTGATAGGCTAAAGCAGTTAGCTGTTACTTCCTCTTTAGTTTTTCTCATGTGGTTTTACATTGTTTTATGACGAGAGGTTTTTCTCCATGAGTCTTTAAGCGCCCCACCCCTCAAAAATCAAAAAAATGCCTCCCTCCCGCACTCAAAGTAAAATAAGCTTGAAGCCCCCCCCCCCAAACCCCGCCCCCACAACCCCACGACCCACCACTTATAAGAGCCCCCACCCCCCTAGTACGAATGGGTATCTGTACAGTTTGAATTGCTTATTTTGTGTTTTTAATGGTCCCATTGTTTGAATCTCTGCACACCGATGTTAAGCTCGCGGTTACGGTGACAGATTGGATGTCATTTCCATGGGTACAGCATCTAGGCCTGGTTGCCATGGTCGGTAGGTTGTGTGTTAATACGGTTTGTTGCCATAGGCCGACCCGTGTGAGGTTGGTTTTGAAATTCAGAGATGTTCCAGAGTTCGTTCGAGACTCTGGACACGTGGGAACGAAAGTGATGTACCATTCTTATGTGCAGTGACCCTCGTCCCCCAAAACTCTGCAGGCTAGCAGCACTGCTAAGCACACAGTGTTAGTATATTTACTAGCAACAAACCCCTTTTTATTGATTGGTTTTTCTATCACAGGAGCACTTCTGCGCCACCGTTGTATTAGCGTGCTATCTTACTTTGACCTATGTAGCATAGCCTAGTGCTTAGCTGTGCTGAATGAATTTATGCACCTTAAGCCCCAAAGTATGCAAGATATTACCCCGCTCCTCCAAAAAAAAGTGCATTATTTTACTATCCTCCCATCCCCCTTGTCCCTTAATCCCAAAGCTTTGATTGTATTATCCCAACAGAAGCACTTATTGTTGTATTTAAATATAATGAATCTGATTAAGCCCCCTATACAGGTGAATTGACAGTCTGTGAGGGGTGTCCCCTGCGCATAAATAAATCATTATGACATGTAGAACTACATTTAAAGGTAGAGATCTATTCGAGAGACGTCAGAATGTGAACAGAGTGGTTTCAGACAAAGAAGCACTTTGTTTTAAAAAATGTTAAACCACACTGGACAGTCCTCTACCAGGTGATAAAGAAATGAAAAACTCTGAGGCACCTTCTGGAGTTAAGGCCAAAAAAAGAAAAAAAAACATACATAAAAGAAAAGAGAAAAGAAATATTGCTGCCCAGCAAAAGATGGAAATGAATGCTGAGGATCTGGGTAACTGCTGCCAGGCAGAGTTCCCTTCAGACTGGCCTCACATTCAGTCATGAACTTTGCAATGAAGCTGAAAAGACTCCTGATTCTCCACGTCAAGGATCCCTGGGAATCATTTCAGATTTCTAAAAAGAAAAAGTTATTTCCAAAGTGTATTTTAATAAGGCTAGCCGACTGCGGCAGCCAGTGATATAAAAAAGGTGTGTGGCAACAAAGCCTCTAAAGATCCCTCAACCTTTTCTGGTGGTGATTGAGCGACTGTTGTCACGGCAACAGCCCAACACCAAGAGCTGTTGCCCCCCCGCAGAGCCTCGGTGTGACACTTTAGACCAGCAGGAAGCACTTACCTGCCCTGAAGCACCTCAGCTGAACACAGCAGAGGCTTCACGGGTCGGATCACATGACAGGAGAGACAGAGGCCTCACGGCGGACCCGAGGGTGCCGCTCACAATCTGAGACTTCTGAGATAATGAATTGTTTTTATTAGAGCACTTATGTTTGTAGAGAATGAGATGTGTCCCCCCACAGTAGGTTTCATCAGACTACGGAAACACAACTTACCAATTACTGGTAGCACAACTGCAAATGTAAAAAAAAAAAAAGCAGTAGACTGACAGATAACTGCCTGAGAGATGCTGGCCATGAACATTGTAATCTCTATAAACTTACTAGGAGAGGTTGAAATGAGCTCACTATGTTTGAAAAAAAAAAAAGAAAAGAAAGAAAAAAAAAGGCAAGTCAACAAGAAGCACCTTATTTTCTTACTATGTTGATGACTTGTGCTCTACCGTGTGCCACAAAAAATTGACATGGAAAAGCTCTTCTGAAATGCCATTTTGAAGGAAAAAACCCTGACTATATATGTAAGTGTTAATGTAGTCGCGTCAGACATCCCCTCAGTTACGAACTCAAACCATTACAGTGAAAAACGCTGACAGTTAACCCAGCCGTGAGTGTAGGCCTACGCTCATCGTCACAAGGGGCTGGGCCGCGCCGCCGTCTCTTACACCAACACCAAATGAAATCAGAGGTTTGGACTTGTTAGCTCTTATCGGTAGGGATTAAGTACACGAGTGCTGTAGGTGTTCATAGGTTAAGAGTAGGTAACAGCGTCGGGCTTAACACAGGACTGTAATACACAGACACCAAGACTAGGCTAGAGAATATAGCTCCACTGGCCGAAATACTAAGTCTAGAATTACTAGGAGTCATATACTTAACTGCTTTCAACTCTTGACATTAGTACAAATATGTGTATCGCAACAGTACATTGTTAGAGGATGGCTTTTTCTGCGGCGAGCCAGAGTGTGATCTGGTATTACGATGCCCTCTCTTGATTCGCTCGCCAGATATAAACAGTTACACACACATACACACACTCACACATTACACACACATAACACACACACTCAGACAGACAGACAGATGAACACACCCAAACTGACACGACAGACAGGTACTCAGTTGCATTTGTTACCAGCAGCATTCTCTCTGCTTTCGTGCTGAAGTGATTTTGTGCAGTTTCAGTTCCCAGTGGAGTGGTCGTCAGTTCATCAGAGATCATTTTGGTAACACATTCTACTGACTCTAAAGAGAAAATCCCAGATTTTTTTAAAAAAAAAGTACATGTCGGAGGTGTCAGGTAGGCACAGACACGCAACCATCTAAACACACATGCACACACACATGGACACACACACATGGACACACACACACAGATACATAGATGTTAAACCCTGAGTTACACAGTAGCTAGTATGGGGAAAAAAGTCAACACAATACATGATGTAGTGTCCCTCTCTTGTCCTTGTCTGTTTTAGTTCGATAGATATTTGATCAGTGATTTTTATGCTTGTTATCCTAACCCACCCCCCCTGCTATGACACCTCTCCTCACCACCTCCTCCTCCTCCTCTCTACACCCCCGAACTGCTCACTCACTCCTCTCTGTCCTCCGATCTTCCTCATAGAGTACATGCACCCACACACACACACATATACAGACACACAATGCCCACTGATTCACACATACACTCTTTTGCACACACATAAATAAATACACTCAGATGTTTTACACACAGGTTAACTCTCCCCCCTCCCCAGGTATTTCAGTTCTCTCTTTACTCTCACCGCCTCCCTCTCTGCCTCTCCTTTAGCCCTTTAGGACCGTTTCTATTGGCCGTTTTTTCTCTTTAGGGCTGCCCCGCCCCTTAATCAACCCAACTAACAGTAAAGGTTATATTAACGTTGATAATCAGTTTCTGTATGTATCTAGCCAGAGTCTGGAAAAAAAAAATCTGAAAAAAAAAAAATCAAAAACGGTTTTATTCAATTGTGCAAATGTGTTTTTCTTACTATTTTTAATGTTATTACATCTTCTAATCTAATCCTTCTACCATTGCTTCAGTTAGTAATGAAATACGCTTAGCCAACCTAGAGATTTGAACTGTAATGATTGCGATTTTCCTTACCTGTATTTTATATGGCATCTTTAGACCACCGTTTATTATGTACTTAAGTGAATATTGCCCGTTTTTTCGAATTGAAAATCGTCGTCTGCACTATGTATTATGATTCTCATAATATCCCTGATAACAATTTTGTGGTCGACTCATCAATCTAAGCTGAACTCTGCGCCCTTGCACTAAGCAGCGAAACATCTCTTGTAAACACCTGAGAACCAAAGTACACCCAGCATCCCCCTCTACCCCCTTATAACGCCCTAATAGTCCCCGCCCACCCCCCCGACATTGATGGTTTGCCCCCTCCCCCCGAGTAACAAGTTTTATGATGAGTATGGTTATATATATTATGACATTACAGCACGTGTGATTTTTATCTGACAAGTCTGTGAGGTAACGGTGTTTGTTTATTTTTTTTTAACACTGTGGTTGTCGTGGAGATGCAGACAGACAGGGAAGAAGGAAGGAAGGAAGGAAGGAAGGAAGTGTGTTTGTGTGAAGCGAGCGAGCAGGTTTTTGCACAGGTGACTGTGTGTCAAGGCATTGTGGGTACTCTCGCCGCTCCTCGTCGCTCGCTTGCGCTCAGGTGTGACTGATTTTTTTTAGGCTGTGCGATCTACCGCACACGCTGACCTCAGATCTGCACAAATACACAGGAAAGGAAGGAAGGAAGGAAGGAAAGAAGGAAGGAACGACACCTGACAAATATGCTTTCAGGCGTGCTGGGGTATTGGCGCCCTCTTTTACATTTTTTTTTTTTATTTACATGTAAATTGTCGTGCTCTCAAACTTGCCTTTAACTTCCCAGATTCAGATTGATAGAGCAACTTTACCACACGACTGAGTCTCTTCGTACGTGGGCACGGAGTCCGTTCAAAAGTGGCTGAATTTTCCTCAAACGACAAATTTGAGATCAGTAAACATCCAAGTAGATATGATGAAAATGTGGAGTGCAAGCGGAAATGTGTGATGATTTTTTTTTTTTTTTTGTAAAGAAACGAGAGAAAGTCAAGAAATTTTTAGTTTATAAACAAGTTAGGAAATAATAAGTACACCCCTCTGAGTTTTTTAAGAAAAATTACCAAATATCTTTTGGTTGGCGGCATGTTTTACAGAGCTGCAAAGATCAGTCAATTCATTGATTAGTTGAAAAACATAATAAATCCACAACACTTTTGAATTTCATTTATCATTTTTCAAGCAAAAAATACTAAACAATTGCAGGTTTCATCAGTAGAAATGTGTAAATTTTATGCTTTTTCTTTGCCATTTTTGACAGTAAACTGAATATTCTCTGGTTCTGGGCTGCCGGTTGAATAAAACAAGCCTTTAAATTTCATCAATTTTAAAAAGAAGATGATGGGAATTTTGAGACAAAAAATATATAATGAAATTGATCACCAGTTGCAGCCCTGAGTTCTTTGTTTTGTGTGACAGAAAACATCTGTGTCGGGCAAAGGTTTCAGAAACTGGAAGTGGTGATGGACATTTTACATTATTTTGAAGACATATCTGACCAAACCTTTAATTTGTTATTTGAGAAAACAATCATTTCAACCCTAAAAGACTTATAACTGTGGCCTTGTCAACAAATTACAATCTATTGTATGGCGTGTTCTTTTTATAATCTGTCAAAATTTTTATTTCTCATTATTTTACGGTTTTCTTGTCTTAAGGCAAGAAAGGAAAAGGCATAAGTGAAAAAAAATCTCATCTGACGTTTTCTAAGGAAAATTCACCGTCTCTGTGACTAATAAATCAAAAGAGCATCCTGCCTCACTGCCTACGCAAATGGGAGTGTCTCCGAAGAACTCAACAATGTAAAGAGAACCAAAAGTCCCAGAATAGAAATGTACTATGTAGTGTTGTAGACGTTAAACAGTGTTATTGTCTGTCATACAGAATGTGGAAAGGAATCGAGTTGTGTTGTACCTGTTCTGATCTTCTTGCAGGATTCTCACAGCATTTTGTCCAGTTTGAATAAAGGTCCCTATTCTGTCTGTCTCTCTCTACACTGCCACGGGGGGGGGGGGGGGGGGGGGGGGGGGGGGGGGGGGGGGGGGGGGGGGGGGGGGGGGGGGGGGGGGGGGGGG
>JAQNCA010000002.1:25197417-25207592 GCA_029783725.1 Acanthurus tractus | reverse complement strand
CTTTTTCTTTTTTTCTTTCTTTTTTTTTTTTAACGTCGCCTCCAGAGGAAACGAGAGAGAAATGAGGCGGGAAGATTCAGGGGAGAAGCTTGGTGGAGCTCCAGCTAGTCCAAACATACAGAGCGGCCATGATGGAGACGAACAGCCAATCAGAGAGCTCCAGGTCCTCGTCCACTGGATCTGACGCCGGACAAAAGTTGAGCTTCACAGATCAAATTAAATCAATTCAGTAGTTTAGATAAAATAACTTTTAAAACCTCTTGTTTTTAACTCATTTGCAGGTGATTATTTATGCATAGACGTTTTAACTTGCACCTGCTGGATGCACATCGCAGCACACAACAGAAACAGTCTCAGAAACATTTCATTTCACCTCAAACGGCTAAATTTCTCTGATGTTTTTTGTAATATGAATCTTCTTGATGCACATTTCTCTTTCAAGCTAGCAATCGAGCAATTGATCCAGAATTTCTCATTGAGGGAAAAACAGTAGATGTGCTCCAGCTCCTTTTTTTAAAAGCTTTTTTTCCCATAAAACTCTTTATGTAGGAAACCCATGTTTAACAAATATTCATCATGTTTTGCAAAGAACTTTACAACTTCTGTCTTTTTATTGTTTCCACTCGAGTTTGTGCCAAGAGGGATGAGCAAATGATCTTTTCTTGAATCACAAAACCCATAAAAAGCAAAATATTTCCCTCTGACTTTAAGAGAATATAAAGCTTCATAAACTGGACATATTCAATTACATATTAAGCATCTTTAAACCTTCACACGAGAGCATGGTCACTTCCTCGTGCTGTAAAAAAGAAAACACAGGCACAGCGGTTTATTTTCGACGGCTGTTCAGCCATGTTTACTACAGTTTTGTTCCCATCTACAGTTATCAGCACAGCTTGTTGAGTTCTTTTTGTAACAGCGTCATAGATATTTTTTTCACCACTGGTTTATTTTCTGCTCGTTCACTCAGAGGATGTTTAAGCAGCATTATCAAAAAAAACACAGAGCACATCCTTACATACATACTGTACATACAATATATACATACAAACCAAAGCACACATACTCATACACACACACGTCCTAGTATAGCGCCACGCTGGTATATACAGATATATAGAATGAGTAAAAAAAATCTATTTTCAGTTTTTACATCTTAATATAAGAGTCATACCAAAGACATGGCCACCGAGTGAGTAAACAATAGATAAATAGATATAAAACAAATACAAAAATAAATAAACATAAATACTTGCATCAATTAATAAAAGATGATATGAGTTTTTTTTTTTTTAACTCACTGTTTTACTTTTTAACATGATTTGTTCAAGTCGATAAATATTCAGCGCACCACTTTTTTTTTTTAACGGTTAGTTTACCTCAACGACAAAGGACTGGTTAATTACCCAATCAAAGAAAGCGAAGCCTCGCCCTCGGCCCACGATTGGGTGTTTGATGCATTTTATCTGTACATTAGCCTATCATGTTCAACATGACTTAATCATTGTTGACATAGAGTCGTTTTCAGCACCATTAACGTCGCGGTGACTTCCACCACTGTACCAACATCCACGAGTTCGGGAGGGACACAACTTGGAAAATTGTTTCCTGATGGTTAATTTTTCAGGTACCGCTCATCAAAGTTAAATGAAGCAACAGTTTCCCTACTAAAGAATCATAGTTTTGTCCAAACTGAGCCTTAATGAATATTTTTGCCCTTGGTGTCTTCACTTGAAACACAACCACCAACCTTGTGAGGGTTAGAGAGCTTATACGCCTGCTTTTAACAGTACATGTGCATCATGAGCACCCAGTGTATCAGAGTTTCAACCGTTCACACCATCAGAAAAAAACATGCAAACCGTCTACAAGACGCAATGAGACACATGAACAGAACGGGCAGTAGATTGTGACTGTGTTCTGCCCTCAATCAGGGATCATTGAGCCTTGATCTTTCTGATCCTCAAGGTAGACGCTGAGTACGGAGGTAAGTGTGTGAACAATGCTTCTCGCATCGCAGCTGCTCATCTATGTGAGCACATTGTTAAGAAGCATCAAACTGCTCTTAGGGACTTTTCTTTTACCCGTCGATGTGAAGTACAGAAGGTTGGAAAAACTTCTCTTACTTGATTCCCTTCATCATCTAGAGATATACGCATGCATCGTCAGCATAAAGATGACAAAACAGCATTGGAAGATGCAGCAACAAGGCTTTTTTTTGTAGCTGCAGGAGGGAACTGTTTAAATTTTGGAGAAAATGGTTCAATCTGCAGTAAATGTTTTCTTCCTGTTGTCCATCAGAGTGGAGACGGTGAACAGGCTCATGTATGTTCAGCAAATTTCTATGCAGACTTCTAAACTCTTGTGGATGAGGATGTTCATAGTTTTTACAAAACAAACCCGTTGATGTTAAGTTTTGATGCTTGCCTGCTTTTTAAAAACTATAATCTAAATGTCTGTAACATTCATTTTTTTAACAGTACTTTGTTTTTTGTGCTCATGTCAGTCGATCACGAACTGGCAAAGCCCTGAACATCGGCATCTTCTACATGCTTGTTGGGTTGCAGAGTAAAAATCTTGGTCACCAATATGAACCTAAATAGCTGATGGGATCCTTTATCACTGCACAGTGTCTCATTTGCTTTCTGATGAACATGCAGAGTCACATGGGGAATTTATATTTTCAAAGAAATGCTTTTAAGTGATTTGACAAAAAATGCAAACATCTTTTGCTGCCTTTATTTAAAACAATCAGGTTGCTGGTTTTACTGCTTTTTTTAAACGATTTTATTTGATGTTGATGAATTCTTACTTCATAACAACTCAGATCAGCTTCAATGCACAGCTGAACCGTGAAGGTTTTTAGAGATCAAACTCTTTGAACAGAGCCTCAGAGATGGTTGGATAAAGACAAATCTGCTAATAAGAGAGACAACAGAAGTTAGCTTTGATGCTAGTCGTGCTTCTGTTTCACTGTTATTCTTTCAGGACTGTGAAGATCATGCTTGACATTCTCAGCATCCAGCTGCTTCTAATTGATAGTAACACTGATTCACGCCTGGGAGCTGCTGAGTTTGAACTTTGACCTCTGAAGCTGGTTACTGATCAGCTTAGCTGAATGTGTCAGAGCTTTGGCTCCAACTTGCGTCAAAACAGCAGTCTAAAGGAGCAAAGAGGATCTAATCAGATGCTACCAATTTATTTATGCTACTGATGATGTCACTTATCTGCCCAAACCTGAACATGCAAATAATTACTTTGAATCAGAGGTTTGTAAGACATCACTGCCTTTCAAAGGGTTCAAACCCTCATCAACATCAGAGCTGTTGCTGAATAATTAGTCAGCAAAAATGTCTCTGTACTTTGCAACTTTGAGCCTTTGTTATTAATCAGATTTTGCTTTGCATTTATTGTCACACACATTAACCTCTCACACTGTGTCCTGCTTGCAGATGAGCATCTGAGTGTCTCTTTGCATTACATTACACAGACGCTTCCTGTCTGCACTGAAGCCATTAAACATGCACTTCTGTTCTGTCATGTAAACAAACCAGGTTCCTCTGTGAACTCAGACTGTAGCCACTCAAGTAAAAGACGAGTATGCACTTGAAATCTTCCTTTGTTTTTTTACTTTTAAAACGGAAAATACAAGTTTTTACTGTGATAGCTAACAGCAAGTCAGTCGTTAGCGATAGCTGTGTTTTCTACCTGCTGATCTCCCCTCAGCCAGCTGCCACACTGTGTAGGTTTTGTAGCTAAATGAGGAGGTATTGAACACATAAAGTAACTCTTCGTTTCAACTTCACAATTTCACTGTTCTTTGTTCATGATGGGAACAAATAAAAACAGGGCATCCATCAAAAGTTCAGCTCAAAGCAGCATGCCACGGCTCATCAGGACACATTCCCACAGAAAAAAGAAATGCAATCAAACTGATTTCGTCGCTCACGTCACATTCAGTTTGGACACGGTGTCACTGGATGTTTTCTACTGTTTTCACATCCCAGCTAATCATTCTGAGATCCTTTAAACTCTGTTGACATGACAAAACGTTTCTCCCCAAACTGCAAAAAATGTTTTTTTTTAAAGGATTAATGAGGTTGCTCATGATATCTTTTCTACCCCTACATGTTATGTGATCCGAGAAAAGTGGGCGACATTTAGACTCTCACGAGTGTATGAAGCTCTTTCACCCACAAATCATTCATCACCTAACTATAGCTTATTATATTAGCTTATATCCGACGTATTAATTAAACTGCACATCACAGACCTGTTTGTGATGAGTTACGGCATGCCATACAGTTGTAGCCATTGCAGAAGTTGTCCTCTTTACATCCTAAAATCCAGATCTGATTGAGTTTTCCTGTCTGAGGTTTTGGGGATGACAGTGAAGCTGGGATGTAAACAATGGGGCTTTTGCTATGGCTGCTCTGTGTCACATATAAATGGGTCGACTGTCGTCACTTGGATCTCAGACGCGTGTTTCATAAACCATCTGGAGACGAGTGAGCCTACATTTCATGGGTCCTTGTGTTCTCATGAGTCAGCAGCTCAAAGTATGAGACTAAATTTCTCTCTAGACACCACGTACAGAATGCTTAAAGGACGGTTAGCAAAGTTTGTGAGGGACATGCAACCTTTTGGGAAAAATAAAAATGTAAAATCGCCTCTGTGTCCTCGCTAAAACAAATGAATTCCTGTTTACTGTGTGAATACTCTGCAGAGTCGCTGTATTTCTTACAGCATGAAACCCACTCAGTTGTTAATCAAAGTGTAGATTTTAAAAACAAAAAGACATCTTGGTTAAAGCTGGACTAAATGAGACATCTACATTATAGACAATCACTGCTTCACTCACATATTTCATCCTGTGGTTAAGTCCTGCATCACTGAAAAAACAGACCCAAATCTACTCATGTCAATGCTACTCAAACAAAATATCTGACCGAACATAAAACCAAGATATCTAAACAGAACTAGACATCACCTTCAAGCTAATTTAATCTGGTTTTAACCAAGATGTCAAGGTGCCTTTTGTCATGCAAATCACCAAAACAATATGCATGTGATGGTTGGTCATTATTCTCTGTTTGTGTATAATTTTGCTACCAAACCAAAACGATTGCATGTCCTGTGCAAACTTTAGCACCAAGTCTCTGAAAAGTTCCCTGGTAAGTCTCTGTTGAGTCTCCAGGCTCGAGTTCATGCAGCAGACTGTTTCTCAATTATCTGCAACTCCAACTTCAACTCCATTGGTCCCAAATCCTTTTACTTCTCGTTCTGACCGTGCAGGATGAAACTAAGTCAAACACTCCATGGTCCCAGGATGAGAGATTAAATTTTTCTCAACCCCGAGCTTTTAGCAAAAAGTCATAATTTATCCCAGTTCCGTGGAATTCCTTTTACTTCCCCACGGCTCAGTCATGCTACCTCCTCCTCGGACTGTGCCCTTTAGGGGGGAGCCTCGGTCCCAGACTGCGCAATCAGATTTACAATCAAGTTTTGACAACCTTTTTTTTTCTATTTTCTTAAAAAGAATTGCCTGACACTCTGGTCTCCTTTCCATGCTTCTCCTGGCGAGGGCAGGCCCGGGATGGGAGCTGATCTCAGGCTAAGCCTTGGTCCCAGACTGCACTTTTACATTGAAGAGCTCCTATTGGCTTAAACAGTTGTCTCGTACTCTAAAACCTCTTTGCTGCCCATCATGCTACTCCTGTACTGTATCCTGGGGCTGACGGCGGATGTGGTCTCCAGAAGCAGGATGGTCTTGCGAAGGCGCCGATCGATGAAGTGCGCATCCCAGGCCGGGTATCGCTTTCTTGGCAGATCGATCCGGATGACGGGACCCTCCTGTGCGCGAGATGAGGAGGAGGTCCTGTGAAGGAGTGCGGGAGAGGAGGAAGGGGAGGGACGTACCTGGAAGACAGGCAGACAACTGTCTCTGTCTCTGTCCCTGTCTCGCTCTCCAGGAACAGGCTCTCCTGTGTCTTTAGTCCTGGGGAGAGTCCTCGGGGGGCTGGTAATGACCATGTCTGTTTGGGACCCTTGTGACGGGGTGAGACAGGCATCGATCACTCCTGCCACCCCTCCTGAACCAACCACACCCTCATCCACGCACCCACCCCACTGAGAGCCCAGAACGGGCCCGTCGGGGTGCAGCCAGCAGTAATACACCAACATGAAGAAGGTTCCCAGGGCAAAGCTGCAGGCTACCAGGCAGACCACCACCAGGGCAGAGGAGTCGGAGGTGTGCGGTCCACGGTAGGTGTACCAAGCGGCGGTCAGCGCCACATTCTCGGCCAGCGTCACGGAGTAGTAGACGGTCATGCGAAAGCGGCTTGGGCCCTCCTTGACATTGAACCAGCAGAAGATGTAGATGATGCCCACCACCATGTTGTAGATGATCTCCTCCCACTTGGACATGCAGAAGTCGGTCTCACCTTGGATGATCCAGAAGGTCATGACACACCTGAGGGGCGACAAACTTTACATTTAGCAACAGAACTACAACTCAGGTGAATCTTGGACTTTATAATAATACTCAGAATTTTCTGCCTTTGAAAGAGAACATCTGTTCTTTGTTAAGCACATTCATGTTCCTCAGGTAAGGAACCTTTAAGATTTTGGACAATGAATACCTGTTATACTCTATAATATCACAAAATAAAGAAATTGTGTTTTTCACTGCAAGACTGGTTCATTAAATCATTAGCATTGCAGGATATTGTAAGTATTTTTTTACAGTGTAATTTTTGAAGGTTTAAACATATGATCTTTGCATAAAAGGATCAAAACTAAAGTCATGACACTTTGCACAAGATTAGATACGATACTGAGTCTCTGCTCAGAGAAAATCACCTCCTTTAGGCACCAATTTCACAAATCTAAAAAGAAATCCCAATAAATGGTGGTAGATTTTCATAAAATAACATCTCCTAAGTGTTCCTCCCTTAAAAAAAGATCCTGCAAAGTCCATCATTGTGATTAAATGTGGCTAATGAGTGAGAATAAGGTGAATAAGACTTAAGGTAATATATATATATATATATATATATATACAGTATAAGTGCATTTACAATGTTTAAAACATAATGAAATGAAAAGAAACTGTCTCCTTAAACGCACAGCATAATGAAGGGGAATACATGGTTGCATGACTGTCTTAAGGTGGTAAATTTGGACACATTTGCATAAAGTATCAACTCTTTTTGAAAGAAAATTGCTGCAAAGACAGTAACGCAGAAGATTTGTCAGTCTAAGATTAGATATCATTATCATAAACTTACATGCAAGAGAGTATTTCTAGAGATCGATAAATATTAATTGACACATCATAATCCAGCATTTTCCACAGTCTCACATCCAGCCTGTCACATATGGCTCACCAGTGGCTGACGATGAAAATGCCAAAGTAGAGCTGGAAGACGGAGGCGAAGAGGGCAAAGGCCACGGTCCTCGCCCCGATGGTGAAGAAGTGCCACAGCATCTGTGTGATCACGGCCTTGTAGGACATGGGCAGCTTGTCGTCGCGGGAGTCCCGAAGAACCTTCTGGTAGGAGGCGATCATCCAGGCCAGAGAGACCAGGGAGGCGGAGGCCGAGAGACCTGCAGAGACAGAAGAAGAGAGAGAGAGAGAGAAAATGAGAGGAGAGGAAGCAATAGACCCAAACAGAAGGACAGACATTTGGGTAATGAAGGGGAGAAATGACAGAAATGGCAATGACTGGCAGAAAAGCAGAAACGGAAAGCTGACTGGAATTATTATGAACATGCACAGACACAGAAACTGATGTTAAACACCAAAATTTCTCAGATTAACTTTGATGCAATGATACAGTTATTGTGCAAAAATCAGCATCAGTCAGTAACAATAAACAAGCGATATTTCCACTCAACTAACAGCTCTACAACTAATTATGAAGCTAACAACCTCATTCGGCATCTTTCAGTGATTTTAAATGCTGAGCACACGACTAGTTTTCACAGCATCGCCAGCAATCAAACCATTTCACACAAACACACCTAATAATTTAGTTTTTTTTAAAAATTGCATTCAAATAGACTTGAACCGGTTGATAATTAGCCCACTCACGTACACTGAAGTCCACCGCGAGCTGCCCTGAGCGCAGTTTAACGCATGAAACATTCATGCGTGTTAATCATGCAGTCTTGTCTCAAATTAGCTCGAATCGCGCTGAGAAGACATTAAAATGTGAGCGGAGAATAAAACCGGGCTGACTTTTTGAGAGCTCGACACGATTAATCATCATGTCATATAGAGAATTTGACGCATCCATAGAGAGCTGCTTCTTTTATTGCCAGATGCAAATAGTTTGTGGAGGCCTTGCAGAAGAAAAAATCAGCGACTGTGTCAGTTTTACCGATTTAAATTCAGCCTGACGCAACATCACGGCAGCTGAGTTTAAAGTTTCCAAAGCGTAATAGCTGTGATGTGGTTGATAAACGAGGGAAAAAAAAAGAGAAGAAGTGATGCAGCGGAGGATGAAGGTCAAGCAAATAATATTGATAATGTTTATCAGCCGGCGGCAGCTAATGTTGCAGGGCGAGCAAGTGGCAGCAGGAAGGTCGAGAGGGAAACGGCGGTTTGTTGATAATTTGACTGTTATTTTCTAATTCTGTACAATCACACGGCACGATGGTCGAGATGTTAACTGCCTTTTGTTGTGAAACCAAAAAAAAACATTCATCTTCTTCATGTTGACATGAAAAGTGAGCACATGTGTGGTGTTTCTCTTCATCTTTTACCTCATTGTCTCTGTGAACAGGTATATATTTAAGACTGTTCTGTATTGAATGTTATCAAGCTGTGTTTGTGATGAAATGCTCTTAAAATCATCACTATCATTAAAACTAGAACGATGGATAATAACAGATTATAACAAAATTGCCTGTTGGAACTTGGTTCAGTGAGGAAGTTAAGCAACATGAGCTTGAAAGCAGAGTTATTAATATAAATTACCCTCTTAAGTTAATTACTTTCCATACTAAAAATACATTTTGAACAACAAAGCATCCATCATGAGCATATGGACGATCGGTAAAGTTGTGGATTTAGCTGCAGGAAAGAATTTAGCAGTTTCTCAGGATGTTTTAACACCCAAAACAGCATTTTCTTGGCATATTTTCCGCTTTCATTAACCCCACCTGGGTTTAGCAGTGAAACCAGTGACATGAGAAGCTTCCTGGAACGCAGCGAGGAAAATAAACCAAAGCAGATATACACGGAGTGAACCCAAAACAAAGGGGATTATGGGTAGAAAGAGACAGATGCAGTTTGTTATGCTTGGCAATCCCAGCAAATCCCAGTATTTGGAGAAACTGGAACCAGCAAATGTTTGGGATTTGTACTTAACAGATGACTTGACTGATTAATCGGCGGCGCTGACAGTTTATGTTTAATCTGATTGATTGGCAGAGGGCGATGTGTGTGTGTGTGTGTGTGTGTGTGTGTGTGTGAGTCTCTACTCAAAGATATGGATGCCAGGATTGCCGATATAGACTGAACGCTGTGTGTTTGCATGGAAACTTGTATCCGTGTGAGGACCTCAGGACGGTGAGGGGACATTTTAACGGGTCTGTGAAGTAAAAGTTTGACCAGAAAACTTCTGTTCTGTCGTGACGGCCGCTGCTCGAGGCATCGCTGAGCTGTTCAGCGTGAGAGTCTGAGGAGTGTTTACCATATTTATGAGTCCGCATCACTTAGTTCGTAAGCTTCGCACACGTTTGTGTTTTTGTAGGTTTCTCGTGTGTCTCGTGACTGTTTGTTTTGTGCAATTCAAAAATGCGTCTGACACTTGACTTCTGGGCTGCCAGGTGTGTGTGTGTGTGTGCGTGAAGGCTGAGAGTGCACTGTGTGTGTGTGCGAGTGTGAGAGTGTGTGAAAGAGAGAGAGAGATACAGAGACAGAGAGAGAGAGAGAGAGAGAGAGAGAGAGAGAGAGAGAGAGAGTATGTTTTGTTTTATTCATCAAAGGCCAATCTGCTTCTTGTAAGAGGTGCATGAATAAAGCATAGAGTCTCCCACTGATATCTGCCTTCGACACACACACACACACACACACACACACACACACACACACACACACACACCCCTCTCTCTCTCCAGACACTCTCAATATCAAATAAAGAAGATCGCATGAATTTTTCTTAAAG